>JALIGW010000191.1:0-83841 GCA_023053685.1 Diadophis punctatus similis | reverse complement strand
GCCATTACACAAATCAGTGGGTTTGATACCAAGGATGCCTCTCATTGGATTAGTTCATAGCTGGTTCATCAACCAGCTCCCATGAATCAGTGAAAAATCAAAATATGTGGTCCACCCTTTATGATGAACTGATGGCATGCACATTTGACGAAGACCAGCAGAGACCATGGGGTCTTCAGCAACAATAAAGAAATAATCTGCATAACCTTCTCCAAACCTTCTCTGGATGCTGAGCCGAATCCAGAAATTGACATTTTTAGACTACATCCACACAGTTTAAAGGAATTTTAATCATAGCCAACTTCGGTTCTATTGCTATCATTGTGTCTACTCTGGTATGATTAATTTTGAATCTAACCCATATTTTTTTTCAGAGTCAAAGTTTACCCAATAAATAATTGTGCCATTCCAGAAGATGTGATAACATATGCTTAGAAGTTCTTCAACAAAGCTTATGTAGTAACTCAGATTAGGCAAAATGCAGAGGGAAGCTTTGTGTGCAGACAAGCACACATATCTCTCCTTCCTTCCTTCCTTCCTCTCTCTAGTTCTACAAGCCCTTTAGCACAGAAGGAATTTCGAAGCATCTTCTTTCTGGTTAAAACTAGCTACATTTTGAACTGCACTACAGCCATTGTAACATAAAAACTTAAACAGCCAAATGAACTCATCAAACGTTAACATCAAATTCATGTTATCGTACCGGTGAAATCTAGTCAAATCAGAGCAAAATGCTTAATTGATACAGGTAAGAACCAATAAAGATTATTGAGGCTGTTTATTTTCTCTTAATCACTCCATTTCTTCCTTAGTAAAGGTATTTAAAAGGAAGATAAAAATGAATACAAACTAATATAAAAAAGGAGAAGAAAAAATAAATCAGACAAAAAGCTAAAAGCACAGGAAAGAGGAAAAAATACAAGAGGAATAGAATTTTTTTTAAAAAAAGACAGAACAAAAAACAAGATGGCGGCACCACAGGCGCCATCAAGAGAGCCAGTTTGGGGTCCAGCTGACCATCGCTGCTGGTTCAGTGAGCGAGGGGAAATTCCCGCTACCGGTTCTATAGAACTGATCCGAACCGGTAGGAACCCACCTCTGATACCACCCAAATCTGAGGTTGTATTCTTCTTACTTCTTTCTTGCCTTTGTACAACTGATAGTATTCCACTTTGCCCATTCTCACAAGCTGCCACTTGGTGTATCCTAAATCATGAAATCTCTTCAGTTGTGCATAGACTTCCTGCTAAAGAACTTTAGAAAGCAGGCAAGATGCACTGAAGCATCTTACATTGTGTGTCCATGCCCCCTTCCCCCCACTTTCTACTCTTCTTTCTTGAAGGAGCTGTGCTTGTTCCAGAAAGTATATACAATGTTATAATTATTTTGCTTAGTAGTGTAAATATTGCATATGATTAATCTGATCTATCTAAGGGGAAACTCTGTGGATCTCTTGCCCAACAAGATATGTTTATGATTGGCTGTTTATTTATTTATTTATTTATTTTGGTATTCTTATATGCCGCCCAACTCCCGAAGGACTCAGGGCGGCGTACAACAGAGAAAAATACAAGAATAAGCCAAAATTAAATATTTATTAAAAGCAAATACAAAATTTAAAAACACAATATAAAAAAACATCGACAACCATTCACCAACCATACATACTTGGGGGTGAGCTCGAGTGGATTAAGCTCTACCCCCAGCCTGCAGGAAAAGCCATGTCTTAACGGCTTTTCAGAAGGCCAGCAGAGTGGGGATAGTTCGGGTCTCTGGGGGAAGTTGGTTCCAGAGTGCGGGGCCGGCCACAGAGAAGGCTCTCCCCCTAGGGCCCGCCAGCCGGCATTGCTTGGCCGACGGGACCTGGAGGAGGCCAACTCTGTGGGCCCTAACCGGTCGGAGGGAAGTATGAGGCAGAATGCGGTCCCGAAGATAGCCTGGTCCTAAGCCATGAAGGGCTTTAAAGATGGTGATCAACACCTTGAATTGGACCCGGAGACCGATGGGCAACCAATGCAGCTGGCGGAGTATCGGTGTCATGTGGGTGTACATGTTATTTATGTATTAACAAGGACTACACAAAGGTATTTCATTCTGGGTTATACGGATGGCTCCAGCTAATCTACAATTCTCAAACCTGACCAGGAGAGGCTCTTCAAGATTTTAGACAGAAAGTTATCCAATCAGGATCAAAAATTTTGTACGTGCTCTTCAAGAGTACTACAGCCCTCCATAATTTTTGTCTTCTGGAGATGAACGATGGTTGAACCTAGAGCAAAATGGGAACCAGGACGGAGAGGTTAGGGGAAAGTTGATTGACAGGTATTCCAATCAAGGAAATTTGAAGTAAGCTTTTGAGGAGCATGGAGGGAAAGCATAAAGGGTTGCCCAAACCATGACAAACTGGAGTATTACGTGGGAATGACTGTGGGAGCTAGGCAGGAGAGCCCCAGATCGGACAACTGCCATATAAAAGATATTTCAGAACATATAAGGAACAGAGTGTGGGAAATTTATCAGAAGGAATTCACCTTATTTTTCAAGAAAGTAAAGATAGTTCTTGACTAACGACCACAATCGAGCCCAAAATTTATGTTGCTAAATGAGACAGTTGTTAAGTGAGCTTCACCCCATTTTACGGCCATTTTTGCCAAGTGGTTAAGTGAATCACTACAGTTGCTAAGTTTATAACATGGTTGTAAAGTGAACCTGGGTTTGATTCCAAGGATGCCTCTCATTGGATTTGTTCATAGAGTTTTCAACCAACTCCTTATGGGATAAAAGATACATACATACATATTGGGTAGAATATGTGATAAAACAAAGAAATGTTGGAGTAAGATTCACCTTTCACACCTCTCGATTGTAAGAAAGATGAGCTGAGTTAGAGATGAGATATTTTATTTGGGTTATCTAGTTTTAGAAATTTAGTTATTGAATTTTGATATCGTTGAATTTTGACGTCATGTACCATATATATTTTTGTGCGGTTGTTTCTGTACCTGTTTGTTCTGTTTTTCATTTTTGAAAAGGCCTTCGGTCTATTCAATAAAATGTACTTACTGATTCACACCTTAACACAGTAACAAAGCGAGTATAAAGATAAAACCAGAAACTTTTCTTCTGGGTTGAATGGAAAAAGACTTGAGGGGGGGGGGGAATGGAACTTTGATGTCGTACATGTTGACGGCAATACGATTACCCATAAAAATGGGAGGACACTTTGATTCCTACAACGGATGAATGGCTGCAAAAGTTGATGGAGTTAGCAGAGATGACCAAACTGACTGCTTTGATCACAGGGGAAAAAAAATACAATTACTTTTGTTTCTACTTGGAAACCCCTTCTGGACTTTGTGCTTGAGGTGAGGGGAAAAATGAAAGTTTGATTTTGGGTTTTACCAATTAGATAGGTTTGTTGTTATAGAAATGGCTAGTTTATATTATTATGCAAAAGTAAAAAGTTGAGGTTTGATGCTATTAATATACATATATTCTACTGCATCAAAATGAGTCCTTTTTTCCCCCTTTGCTTTTCCCTTCCCTTTCCCTATCCTTATTTTCCTACTTTTTTTCTTTTGTATTTTTCTATTTTCTATTATAAACTAATAAATAAACAAATTACAAGAGAAAAATAAAATAAAAACGACAACAATCTCTGCCCCATTAGAGTTAATATAAGTTTCTTCCAGCCCAGTACCCTTTCCCAAAAAGATATTTTTTTGAAGAGCTGGGTAGGAAAGACTATAAGTGTTCTATTTTAATGCCACAAGACGTGTTTGGCTCTTGCGGCACACACAGCCTCACAAATCACCATGCAGCGAACTCACTAACTTGCCTGCATTATGTTCATTTTTCTGGGTGGCAATAAATATTAGAATAAAATAAACTTAAGGGCTGCTGGCTGGAGCTCTGTTAGCTATCTTTATGGTTTTCACGGCAGCTGAATGACAGCTTAACCCACAAGCCAGCAATCTTTTTTTTTCCCCCACCAAGTAAATTTAGCCTTAGGAAGAACGAACCTCATCTGATTCTTCAGCTGTGATGCTTGATGTCAGTCCATAAATCAGTCAGATTTTAATTATCGGACACATGACGGCAAACAGTGACAGGGTGCATTCCTTCAAAGCTGTTTTGAAAAACAGAGTAGCAGTTGGAACAGGAAGGGGGGGGAGAAGAGGAGGAAGGAGGGAAGAAAAACCTCTCTCCCCACCCCACCCCTTGGCCACAGATGAATTGCAGGACATTAATAGCTCTGTGGAATTCCTGGTTTATAATTTTAACTGCTTCTTGGCTGCAGCCTATCGGGGGTGAGATGAGATAGGGTGGGAAGGATTAATGCAACATTAAATTTTTTTTGCAGTGTGTGTGTGGGGGGGGGGTGAGTGAGGAAAAGGGAACCAAAAGAGAAGGGAGGATGGAGCATAGGATGAAGTTTTGAGAGATTGAAGGAGAAATTTCCTGACTGTGAGAACAATTAATCAGGAGGTTGCCTCCAGAGGTTGTTGGTGCTCCATCACTGGAGGCCTTTTAAGAAGAGATCGGATAGCCATTTGTCTGAAATGGTTTAGACCAGTGATGGCGAACCTTTTTTCCCTCGGGTGCCAAAAGCGTGTGCGTGTGCGCTGTCATGCATGTGCGAGTGCCCACACCCATAATTCAATGCTTGGGGAGGGCAAAAATGGCCTCCCCTGCCCCCACAGAGGCCCTCTGGAGGCCAGAAACAGCCCATTTCCCAACTTCCGGTGGGCCCGGTAGGCCCGTTTTTCATCCTCCCCAGGCTCCAGAGGCTTCCCTGGAGCCTGGGGAAGGCGAAAACGCCCCCTGGCCCCCCAGAGGCCCTCCGGAAACCTAAAATGCCCTCCAAAAGCCTCCGCGCGAGCCGAAAATCAGCTGGCCGGTGCGCACATGCGCGCTGGAGCTGAGCTAGGGCAACAGCTCGCGTGCCGGCAGATATGGCTCCGCGTGCCACCTATGGCACGTGTGCCATAGGTTCGCCATCACTGGTTTAGACAGAGTCTCCTGATTGAGCTGGGGGGGGGGTTGGACTCCAAGGTTCCTTCCAACTCTTATTCTGCTATTCTAGTTTGTTTGTTTGTTTGTTTGCTCAAGATTTTATTTATTGATTTCTTTTATTTGTCAAACATGTATAGGATAGTAGTTGTTTGTATAAATATAACATAAGTAAAAATCTCTCTGCCTTTGGCCTAGGCAGCTGCCCAGGACCAGAAGTGACAGGGACAGAATTATAGTGCAATCTGGACCGCTAATTGCTTAGCTGAGACAGAGTTTTTGACAGCAAGCCGTCTGTTGGTCAGTGGCCTTTGAAGAGTCAATCTGGAAGGGACGATACCATTCAGACTGTATGCACCCTATTGGAAAAGGGTAGTCTCCGCAATAAAAACTTGATAACCGCCATTGTTAAAAAGAAAAGGTGGCTCGGTTTGAATTGCAAACAATTGGAGGAAGGTGAGCAGAGCAAAAATAAGGGAATAAAAATCCGATACTGCTGCAAAAATCTTTCTTCTTCAGAAGACAGGAGACTGCGAGTCCTGGTCCCACTTTAACGCATGAAAACCAACTGGGTGACTTTGAATCAATCACCAGGAGATGGTGAGTTCTAGTCCTGCCTTAGCTGTGAAAGCCAACTGGGTGACTTTGAATCAATCACCAGGAGATAGTGAGTTCTAGTCCTGCCTTAGCTGTGAAAGCCAACTGGGTGACTTTGAATCAATCACCAGGAGATGGTGAGTTCTAGTCCTGCCTTAGCTGTGAAAGCCAACTGGGTGACTTTGAATCAATCACCAGGAGATAGTGAGTTCTAGTCCTGCCTTAGCTGTGAAAGCCAACTGGGTGACTTTGAATCAATCACCAGGAGATAGTGAGTTCTAGTCCTGCCTTAGCTGTGAAAGCCAACAGGGTGACTTTGAATCAATCACCAGGAGATAGTGAGTTCTAGTTCTGCCTTAGCTGTGAAAGCCAACTGGGTGACTTTGAATCAATCACCAGGAGATAGTGAGTTCTAGTCCTGCCTTAGCTGTGAAAGCCAACTGGGTGACTTTGAATCAATCACCAGGAGATAGTGAGTTCTAGTTCTGCCTTAGCTGTGAAAGCCAACTGGGTGACTTTGAATCAATCACCAGGAGATAGTGAGTTCTAGTTCTGCCTTAGCTATGAAAGCCAACTGGGTGACTTTCAATCAATCACCAGGAGATGGTGAGTTCTAGTTCTGCCTTAGCTGTGAAAGCCAACTGGGTGACTTTGGGTCAAACACCAGGAGATAGTGAGTTCCAACTGTGAAAGCCAACTGGGTGACTGGCCCAGTCTCTCTCTCTCAGCCCAACTCTTCTTACAGGGTTGTTGTGGGGAAAATAGGAAGAGGAAGGAGAGTGGTGTGCGTTTGTCATCTTGAATTATTTACAAAGCGTAAAATAAATAAAACTGGGCAATAAATATGTAACAATAACATGTAATTGGGCAGTCTTTTAGAACAATCATATTCTTGTTTTCTGAATTTGGATTCTGCTTTTTCTGCTTGACAGGGAGGCTCCTAAAGAATACAGCTGATAGCATCACAAGAGCATAATATTCCTTAAGTTAAAAAAAACCAATTCCAAAATCATATATAATGCACTGGGATGAGGAGGGATATTTTTAATTGATGCATCTATTGAAATGTATAACCCTCTGCTCAGATCTCTGAAGCGCTCGGATCAGCTGGATTTTGGATTCTCGTATCATAAGAGGATAAAAAAAAAGATACAGTTAATTTAGTGCAATCTCTATTTTAATCAATGGCATACATTTTTACTGAATATATATATATATAGGAATCCCCTGTATAGCAATTTTAATAAGCCTACCTAATTAACTCTATTTCATGCAGTATCTTTGGGTGTTTTTTTTCAGCTTGTTTCATGTTTTAAAGAAATTCATACCCAGATCGTGCAAAATATTTACACATGCTTTCTACACACACTCTTCCCTAATATAATGCAGCTTCGTATGCATTTTTCACAAATATGCCTCTCTTGGTATGCCTTCTTTTTCCCTTAACAAACGTCTTATCGTGAAGGCTTTCTGATTCGTCAGCGCCATCAAAAGGTGGCCAACAATTTGCTTAGGCATCCACAGAAATCTTACCTGAACAAATTTCTCACCCTATCTTTGACCTGCTTCCTTAAAATAGACAATGATGAATTGTGATGGATCTTAACCCCCCCCAAAAAATCTCCTACTTTCTAGCTGTGAACATACTGTGCAGCCTCTTTGCTCCATAAAATTCTTATCTTGTATTGTCCTTGTTAGCATTAATTACCCCCCACATACGTTCTGATCTAACCAGGCACTGTTCACCTACTTTTTTTTGTCCTTGAGGGCTAGATGCTTATTTGCAATTTGCTCATGTGTAATTAAAGTTGAGATTTTTTTTTAGGATGCTGAATTCTACACGATTCCAGCCCTGCATTCGGACAACTTAGAACTACAACATGTCCCTGTGATAATTACTTAAAGAAGAAATCCAGAAATGTTTTTGTTTAGTAATAATTTTCTTAACTTTATTTAAAGAGATTAACTACCATATTTTTCGGAGTATAAGACTCACCTTCCCCCCCCCCCAGAAGAGGCTGAAAATTTGGGTGCATCTTATACTCCGAATGTAGCTTTTTCCGAAGCTTTTTTTCAACCCTAACGAGGTGCTAACGATGCGCAGAAGCTTTTGAACCAGTAGTAAAGGGTTTTAGAACCCACTACTAGGCTCCGCCCACCCACCCGGGACACTTCTGCACATGCGCAGAAGCGTCGCACGCGAACCGGTAGCAACGGGTTTTAGAACCCATTACTGAACATAACCTGCATAACAAGGAACGGCTTACGTTTCAAATACCACCACCTCCATTTATTTATTTTATTTATTTATTTTGTCAAGTACATGTTGGTAATATACATAGATGTAACATTGTTTATATACATAAACAATGTCCGTCCTATTAATGAATACTTCAGCTTCAACCGCAACAATACACGAGCATGTAATAGATTCAAACTAAATGTAAAGCGCTCCAAACTCGACTGCAGAAAATACGACTTCAGCAACAGAGTGATCAATGCCTGGAATGCACTACCTGACTCTGTGGTTTCTTCCCCAAACCCCCAAAACTTTAACCTTAGACTGTCTACAGTCGACCTCTCCTCGTTTCTAAGAGGTCTGTAAAGGGCGTGCATAAGCGCACCAGCGTGCCTATCTCCCTGTCCTACTGTCCTATTGTCCTCTTTTATCGTTATTTTTTACTTATGTTTATACAAATTACTACTATACAAGTTTGACCACTAAATAAATAAATAAATAAAAATAAATAAGATTGGTACTGAAAGAGGGAACATTAGGACAGGGACGGTAGGCACGCTGGTGCACTTATGCACGCCCCTTGTCTGGTTGTTTGTGGGTTTGCTTATAGAAAGCGAATTGCAGGATTGTTGGGTTTCTAAGTTCATCCTTGGACAAGGTTTTGGTTTTTATCTGTTATTGTTTTACACTCGTTGCTGGCCTCTGCCTCTTGAACTGAGTCTGTTGCAGAGAGGCTGGGTTGCTTTAAGTACAGCGTAAGATATGAGCCCGAGCATCCAACGTCTAGTTTTACGCTAAAGAAAGCTAATGAACTGAATTCGTTGTAGAAATGGATAAAAGATGCAAATCAGGCTGCACGAAAGGACGAAGAGAGGAAGAGCCACACAATGGATCTCAGCATTTTTATCTAGGCACTGAGAAGCTAATTATCTGCCACAATTATTACTTGCATATTTTTGGGGGGATTCTTGTTTTCTTAATATCTGTGCGGGGGGCGGGGGAACCTCTTGTTTTCCTTGGTTTTTTTTTCTTTTTTCTTTTCTTCTTCCTCTGGTCCTTTTCGTGGCAGAGCGTTAACAGTTTATAATACGTTTAACTGCCAGTCCATCGCCTTGACAGGGTCATACCATTCTTTTATGGACTTTTAAAATTAATAAGAGACAGTTTGGGTCTGTGGTGCCCTTGCTTCTACAGCTGAGCGTAGCTGTTTAATTGCACAGCCGGCCTCCGGTGGTCAAAACGCGCCCCCCATGTTTAGCAAGGGTTGAAAATATGGATGTTAGGAGAAAAACTGGCAGAAGGCTGACAAGGCATTTTTACTCATAACAGACCAGTAAAACTTTAACTCGGAAGATTTACTGCCAGGGTTTCCAGTCAGCAAGCCGCCACCATATGCACGTTTCCCCCCCCCCCACTCCAAAAAAACTTCTAAACCGATGGTTTTGCAAAGTGTGCATATAAGCAGCTTTTATTGATTATGATGTTAAAAATGGAAAGCATCAGTATCATTTAGTGGGAGGCACTTTTAAAAGGAAGAATAGGAAGAGAGGAAAAAAGGGGAAAAAAGCATCCATTTTCATGTTTTAAAATCCTGATAGGCTAGACAGCGAGGCTTCCAAAAAGAAAGAAGACAAATAAAATAAAATAAAAGGGGAGATCAGGAAATATCCTGTTTTGTAAAATGTATTTCAAAGAGCACAAAGTATCAGAGAAGCTTGAAGAATTGAATCACTTCCTGGGGAAGACCGGAAGCGCATGGATGAATTTGGTCACCAAAGACGAGTGTTTGACTATGCTTTTTCTTCTAGCCTCCCAATCCTCTTTCCTTTCCTGCCATATCTTTTCAATTGCAAATGTAGGAACTGAATTGAGTAGGAGGTAGCCTAAGTATCCGTTTGTTGAAAACTCTGGAAAACTTTTGGTGGCTGAATAATGATGACTTTCTGGTCTTGTTGAAACTAAACGACATAGAATGAGTCATGGACAAGTCTACTCAGTTGAACGCAATTGCAATCAAATTAGTCCACCAGGAATAGATAATAGAGCAGGAACCTCTATCGCAAGTTAGTTAGCCCAGAGAAAACTTGGAGCCATCACCGTGACCCCATTGGTTCCAATTGCAATTGCTAATTCAACATTTACCACAGGCAGGAAGAAAGAAGATATAATAATAATAATAATAATAATAATAATAATAATAATAATAATAATAATAATAATAATAATAATAATAATAATAATAATAATAATAATAATAATAATAATAATAATGGCGGCACAAACCAGCAGTGGTAATTCCAGTGGTGATTGGAACACTGGGTGCTATCCCAAAAGCACTGGAATTACATTTAAAATGGCTCACAATTGACAAAATCACCATCAGTCAAATGCAGAAGGCCGCACTGCTCGGTTCCGCACATATATTTCGAAAATACATTACGACGTCCTAGGCCCCTGGGTGGGGCTCGACTAGTAATCAATGCCAAATCCGGCAAAACAACTGGCCGCTGTGATACAATTTTTAAATAATAATAATAATAATAATAATAATAATAATAATAATAATAATAATAATAATAATAATAATAATAATAATAATAATAATAATAATAATAATAATAATAATGAGGAGGAGGAGGAGGAGGAGGAGGAGGAGGAGGAGGAGGAGGAGGAGGAGGAGGAGGAGGAGACGGAGACGAAGACGAAGACGAAGACGAAGACGAAGACGAAGACGAAGACGAAGACGAAGACGAAGAAGAAGAAGAAGAAGAAGAAGAAGAAGAAGAAGAAGAAGAAGAAGAAGAAGAAGAAGAAGAAGAAGAAGAAGAAGAAGAAGAAGAAGGAGAGGAGAGGAGAGTTGGAAGGGACCTTATAGGTCATCTAGTCCAACCCCCTGCTCAAACAGGAGATCACAATATAACTATGGGCATCCCAAAGATGCTTTTTCAAAAGGCAACTGGACTTTGTTTTTTCTTGAGGACATTTTGCTTATCATCCAAGAAGCTCCTGCGGTTCCCAAACTGAAGAAGCTTCTTGGATGAGAAGTGAAACGTCTTCAAGGAAAAAACAAAGAAAGTCCAGTTGCCTTTGGAAAAAGCACCTTTGGGATGCCCACAGTGATATTGTGATCTCCTGCTTGTGCAGGGGGTTGGACTAGATGACCTATGAGCTAACCATGATAATGATCTCCACAGATATCACACTGGACTTTTACAACTGACCATAATGGTCAGATTTTATGTTTTTTTGTACGGTGGATACTTACGGTGTTGGAAATTGTGTTTGATTTTTAAATGGGGTTGTTTTCAAAATCTAACACACCATTGGAATTTTTTTTTAAAAAAAATCATGACTTATTTCCTTCTGGTTATTTAAAGGCATTCATTTGCATTATAGGCTAATTTTCATGAATATTTTAATATGCAAGGGGAGAATGTTTCATTTCTGAGACTGACAAAAGAAGGAAACAGTTCTTTTCTTTTTCTTTTTTCTTTTTAAGAGGTTGAGTTAGAGCAGAAGGTTTTGGTTAAACAGAGCAGAGCAAAATGGTGTTTTTATCTCTTTTCTTTTAGCCATGCAGTACTTGGAGCTTAAATATTTCCTCCAAATCTTTTCTCAAATGTGCACCTTCTCTAGGAAACTATTGTTTCAGTGTTCACATATAATCTCAAGTCAGGGGTGAGTTCTAACTTACCTCGCTGCCGGGTTCGCTTCCTCCCGAGCCACATGGGTGCGCCTCATGGGTGCGCACGCACTTTGCACACACGCGCATGTGCAGTGCTGAAAAATCCGAAAAAAATAAATAAGAAGAAAGCCAAAAACAAGATGGTGACTGCATGCACAGTGCCGGAAACTCGGTTTCTGCGCATGCTCAGAAGGAAAAAAAATTCAAAAAAATTAAAAGAAAATGCAAAAAAATGCAAAAAAAAAAAAAAAAGATGGCAGCGCCCATGGACCGGCACCGACTGAACCCGTTCCATGACGCCGTTGTGACATCACCAGCAGGTCATTACCGGTTCGGGCAAACCGGTCCAAAATGGGAAGAACCCACCTCTGTCTCAAGTGCTGTACACTTAAGAACAAAACTATAGGCATGCAGTTAAGATAATCATATATTGTCTTTCTTGTATTCTACTCTCTGTATCTTCCCCTCTTTCCATTGTGTGTACTGTAAGGTCTATAAGTAATGACCACTTTTGTACAATATGGGTAGATGAAGCTCCCCTCCCTCCCTCCCTCCCTCCCTCCCTCCTTCCTTCCTTCCTTCCTCCCTTCCTTCCTTCCTTCCTTCCTTCCTTCCATTATGGGCTATAATGGGCCAAACCTTTGGCCATTTAGTAATGGGCATATTTGTGAATTGCCCAGCACCAAAGGACAGATATACAACTAGTCCTACTTATTATGAATAGATGCTATTTCTAATATTTGTCCTAGTTAAATAATCATTATTATGGCCAGTAACTTTTTGAGCTGATTTTTCCAGCCTCTGCAATTGCATGCTTATCATTTTAAATATATAATTTTGTTAAATTCCCTCCAAATAAAATATAATGGAAAAAGCAAAGTTACAAAAAGCAAGAGAAAGACGAATTTAAAGTGTAACAGGAAACGAAAATTTGTAGGTTGTCCACTCCTTGCAGACTTACAGCAAGGAAGTGGAAAAGTAAGTTTCATAGATGAAACAAGCTTTATTAAGAAAAATACCTCTCTTTTGCTTTCCCAGAGCTTTGTTTTTTGTCAACGAATCTTGTCTGAAGCAAATCGTGATCATTTTTTGACTAATCCAAAAAGAAATGAGCAGACTCAAATTCAGAGGTGCTGTCTCTGCTGGGGTAGATCCATTTCTGATGACGCTTGCAAATCTGCTCCTTTACAAGCTCCCTTGCTGACTTTCTTTTATGTTCCAGCAACCGGTCGGTCGCCCTAGCTCAAATCCCTCTTCTCCCTTGCTTGTTCATCTTTCCCTTGTCATTTGGCTGTGCAGCCCCATAACCTTCTCCCCTCCCCTTGCCTTGATCCTATAAATATAACTCCTGTCCTAGATTTCTCCTGTCACTGTGTCAGCTCAGGCTCTTGGGGCATCAGTCACCGCTGCGTGGTCCATTCATCACTGGGGCTGAGAAATAGGGTACGGTTCCAGGTGTACACAAAACCTTGATGCAGCTGACGAAGAATAGGTAAAAGTAATGCTTCTACATCATTGACCTGAGCTTTGCCCTGGATTCTACAGATTCAATACCAATGTCCTATGACTGAAGAACGGGGTGCTTCTTACAATGGCCAGGAAAAGAAAGGATTTTTTCGGGACTCAAGAGATGTCTGCTTATAAGTTAATTGGAAACTCCAGTGACAAAATCTTGTCCCATTTCTAATCAAAAGTCTGTGTTAACTGAGTCATAGTTGACTGAAGATGTTTCCAGAAATCAACAGAGAGGACAACCACTGTGAAGAATGAAAGACCTGCAAGTGGACTGGTCCTTTAAATCTATCTATCTATCTATCTATCTATCTATCTATCTATCTATCTATCTATCTATCTATCTATCTATCTATCTATCTATCTATCTATCTATCTATCTATCTATCTATCTATCATCTATCTATCTATCTATCTATCTATCTATCTATCTAATCTATCTATCTATCTATCTATCTATCTATCTATCTATCTATCTATCTATCTATCTATCTATCTATCTATCTATCTATCTAATCTATCTATCTATCTATCTATCTATCTATCTATCTATCTATCTATCTATCTATCTATCTATCTATCTATCTATCTATCTATCTATCTATCTATCTATCATCTATCTATCTATCTATCTATCTATCTATCTATCTATCTAATCTATCTATCTATCTATCTATCTATCTATCTATCATCTATCTATCTATCTATCTATCTATCTATCTAATCTATCTATCTATCTATCTATCTATCTATCTATCTATCTATCTATCTATCTATCTATCTATCTATCTATCTATCTATCTATCTATCTATCTATCTATCTATCTATCCCATCCCATCCCATCCCATCCCATCCCATCCCATCCCATCCCATCCCATCCCATCCCATCCCATCCCATCCCATCCATCCAATCTAGTTAAACATGTATGAGATAACAGGTGTAAGTATAAACATGGACATGAGCACATGAAATGAGTACAAATAAATGGGGACAGTAGGACAGGGACGGTAGGCCGAGTTGGTGCAGTGGTTAAATGCAGCACTGCAGGCTACTGCTAGTTCAGCAGTTCAGCTGTTCAAATCTCACCGGCTCAAGGTTGACTCAGCCTTCCATCCTTCCGAGGTGGGTAAAATGAGGACCCAGATTGTTGGGGGCAATATGCTGAACTCTGTAAATCGCTTAGAGAGGGCTGTAAAGCACTACGAAGCGGTATATAAGTCTAAGTGCTATTGCTATTGCTAGGCACGCTGGTGCACTTACAGACCTCTTAGGAATGGGATGAGGTCCACGGTAGACAGTTTAAGGTTAAAGCTATGGGGGTTTGAAGATGTAACAACAGAGTCAGGTAGAGCATGCCAGGCATTGACCACTCTGTTGCTGAAGTCGTATTTTCTGCAATCGAACTTGGAGCAGTTTACCTTGAGTTTGTATCTATGGTTTGCCCATGAATTATTGTGGTTGAAGCTGAAGTAGTCGTTGACAGGTAGGATGTTGTAGCAGACAATTTTGTGTACTATGCTTAGGTCCAGGGGTGGGTTCCGGTTTTCTTTGCTGCTGGTTTGCTCAGGGAAGCGTGGCGGGGGCGCGCATGTGCATGCACAATACTTAAAAAAAGCTTCTGTGCATGCGCAGAAGCTAAAAACAAGATGGCGCCGCCTATGGCGCCGCCGGGAGAAACAGCTCGGGGGCGTGGCAGACCTGGGTCGCTGCCAGTTCTAGCGACCCAGGCCACTAAGTTACTACTGGTTCTATAGAACTAGTCCGAACTGGGAGGAACCCATCTCTGCTTAGGTCAGACCATAGACGGTGAAGTTCAAGGTTGTCCAAGCCCAAAATTTCAAGCCTGGTGGCATAAGTTATTCTATTATGAACAGAGGAGTGGAGTACTCTTCTCGTGAAATACCTCTGGACCCACTCAATCGTATTAATGTCCGATATACAGTTTTTTCTTTGGAGAAGGAGAGATTGGGAGATTGCTCATGAGTGCTTGGGAAGGCAGTTCTTGAGGGGAAACTGTAAAACAATGGTCTCCTGTGGGTTTGAGCACCAGGAGCTGAGGAGATGACATCTTTCTTCTCAGCAGTGATGGTGCCTTCATCAGGACACAAAACCAATTGAATGTACCTTCTAATCAGAGTTGGACATGTTCAGTTTAACTCTTTGATGGATAATAGAGACCTTGTAAATGGCGAGCTTAATTTGACACCTGGCGAGTTTTATCTTCTTCAGATTTAAGAAATTTTAAACAACATACGTTTGGCAAAAAGAAAAAAAAGATTTAATAAAGTTTTGCGCTGGGATACCACAGCAATTTGGAACATTGGTTATTTTTGCTGTAAGATTTGAAAAACAAGTGTACGATTAACTAATGCACTCATGATAAAAGGATTGAAATGGAACTAAGCCTATATTAGGAAGGTAGCAAGTGGACGCTAGAGAGAACTAAAAGACCAGGCAGAAAAGAGCTAGAATCGCTGAGCCAGCTAAAACTTTAAAGAATCTTTTACAAGATATTAATATCTTGTAAAGCATACAGATTTCAATGCATAAACTCTTAGAAGGTGATGAGAGAGAAATTTTGCCTGATAAAGACATTATATAATTTGAAGGCATGGAAGATCACAAAATTTAGTTGACCAAAATTTTTAAAAAAGGAAAAATCAAGAAAAGGATTTAATTTTGGAACAAGAAATCCTGGAAGATGCCTTTTTATGGGGTTTATAAAGTAGGCTGGTGAAAGTTTTGGAGACCCCATTGAAAAGCCAAAGATGCAGATCAAATCCTGTGCTGATGACATAGGAGTGGTTTAAAGGACAAGGATATGCAGAGAGAGAAAAAAGAATATACATTGGTAATATTGGATCTATTTGTTTGATATTTCTGGTAACACCTAATGGTCTTTGTGCTGAACTAGGATTGAAGAAAATGATGATTTCTGGATTGGATGTGGATAAAAGTTGGGTGATTGACAGAACAGTGGTTTTATCTGTAACTCCAAAAGAGGGTGAAAACTATTATGAATTTAGTTTATGGTCCGTGCGATGAAGTTTGGAAGCCACTTCTTTACGATGGCCTTCGTTGCCTTTTTCTTTCCCCTTCTACTTTTCCTTTCTTTCATTTTTTTTCTCTTTTTTGCACCTCCTGAAGGTTTTTTTCCTAATTTAGTTTGTATTAGTTTTTACTATGTTTATTAAAAACTTCAATAAAATTATTAACGGAAAGGGTCTGCGTTAAGTAACACTTATTGGATGTTGAAATATGGCAGGAAGCCCGTGCAAATGCATGTGCAAGGCCCTTGAATATCAGACAAATTCATTATGATGAGTGCTATTACAGTGAATACCAAATGAGTTCATAATGACGGGACAATGAAAGTGTTACCGATAGATTTTATTTCTGTAACAAATCTTCCGTATAAGGGTCCCTTCCGGTAGCATTAATTCTAATAGAAAAGCTGCATCTGTACATTAGCATTGTCGGGTAAATTATGGCTTTGAAGAGCTTGAACAATACAGTTTTGCTATCTAGTCCATCTTTTTCTTTTTTAAAAGAAAAAAAAGGAAAGGAAGATATAAGCACAGTGTGTCCTTAAAAGTGCCACAGCTAGTTTAAAAGGGGCAACACTTTATTTTTAAGTGTCCAATTGTTAGGGATTCGTTTAATATTCATTGCAACAATACTAATACAATAGAACGGAATGAATACGGAATTCATTTGGTATTCCTGCGGATGCGACAAGTTCTTCCAAGAGATCGCCACTCTAATTCAGCATTAGTTTTAGCCTTAGTTAATGGGTACTTAGAAGAAAGTGCAGATGACTCCGTTTCAACACTTAAGACGTTTAGACTTTATAAAACAAGTTTTCAAAAAAGCAGTCGCTGAATCAGAGTATCTGTTGAAGAGCTTTGGTTTAAGTCAGTCAGAAGAAGCCACGGGAAAGAAATTGCAAAAAAAAAAAAAGGTTTGATTTGGGGGTGCTTTGTATCAAAGCCTGTCCCCCCTCTCCACACTTGTATTAAGATTTGTGGAATTTTCTACAATCAAGTCATAGTTTGGGGTGATATATAGCAGACTATGTCATGACCTACTGAATCTGACCAAGCATTTTACGTAGAATGTTAAAAACTTGGAGAGGTTTTGTCCAACTTTTAATTACAGGAAGTCCTCAATTTATGGCCACAATGGAGCCCAATGTTTCTGATAGAATAGAATAGAATTCTTTATTGGCCAAGTGTGATTGGACTGATGCTAAGTGAGTTACACATGTTAAGTGAGTTTTCCACTATTTTACGACCTTTCTTGCCACAGTGATTGAGTGAATCACTGGAGCGGTCAAGTTAGTAACCCGGTAGTTGTTAAGCGAATCTGGGGCTTCCGCGTTGACTTGTTAAGAAAGTCACAAGATCACATGACTGCAACCATCATAAATAGGTGTCAATTGCAAAGCGTTTGAATTTTGATCACGTAACCATGGGGCTATTGTAACGGTCGTAAGTGTGAAAACTGCTCATAAGTGACTTTTTTTCAGTGCCGTTGTAACTTCGAATGGTCACTAAGCTCATTGTTGTAAGTGGAGGACTACCTACGGTATATACGAGGGTGAGTCAAAACATAATGCCATTTTCTATAGAACAGGTATAATTACCAACACAGGAACATGTAGCATACATCAAAATGAAGCTGGTCCTCTGTGGATCACATCCCTACTTCTCAACATAGTCACCCTTTCTCTCAATAGCAATGTTCCACCTTCGAATGAGAGCATGCATCCCTGTCTCGTAAAATTCTGTTGACTGTTCTTTGAGCCACTTCTTCACTGCAGTTTTCACTTCCTCATCACTGGAATAATGTTTGCCTCTCAAACCCTCTTTCATGGGGCTTCAGACTATCATCTCTTTGGCCCCATGAAAGAGGGTTTGAGAGAGGGCAGCGGAGAGGGCAGCGGTGGAAGAACAGGGCGGCGGTAGGAGAGGTCAGTGGTGATGGGGAGGGTGCTTTGGGGGATGCTGTCTGAGGGCGGAAGGGGGATGCTGGCCTGGAAAGCTTCCTCCATGCAAAGGTTGCCAGGCTGCCCTCTCCCCCATCCCCACAGCCTTCGGGAGACACTGGCCGGGAGCGGGAGGTTTCTAACCACCGTGCAAAGTTGCCAGGCTGCCCTCTGTCCCCCCCGTCCCTACAGCCTTCGGGAGACGCTGGCCCAGCGGGGAGGCAGGGTAGGCTAGTGCGAATGCTTACTTACTTACAGGAGGAGGCAGTTCTGTGGATGCACGTGACGAAGGCGAGGCACAGCAAGCATGCGCAGAAGCAGAAACCAGCAAAAAAAAAATAGGGGGAAAAGCTGAAAACAAGATGGTGATGCATGTGCAGTGCTGGAAACTTGGCTTCTATGTATGAGCAGAAGAAAAAAACCTGGAAAAAAATTAAAAAAATTTTTTTTAAAAAAAGATGGCGGCACCCACGAACCAGCACTGACCGATCCGGTTCGGTGGCATCATCATGACATCACCAGCGGGTTGTTACTGGTTCAGGCAAACCGGTCCGAACCAGGAGGAACCCAACCCTGCCCCATGCCCAATTTTATTCCTTCCTGTTGGAATTTGATAAAGTCTATCCCGACATAGAGTTTCCCCAAATCATTTTTGACTTTCCAAAATATGACGGCGTTTCGGGACATTAACTAATTAACTGGACTGGAATTAGCAGGAAAAGAAAGAAAGACTCTTTAGGAAGAATCCGATGTACTCTTAGCAATCATTAAGATGTGTTTACATGCCCCTCACTACATGAAAAGAGGGGTAAGAAACGGGTGGGGGAAAGGGAGGATGGAAACACATCTTAAAACCGAAATTCCAAAACTGGCCAATTCCCATGTTTCTAGTTACTGTCCCATCAAGAATTAATGCAATCTCATGCACACACCATTACTGAAAAATTCCCCGCTCTTTTTTGCCAAGTGTTCCTATATAACAATTTTATCACGAGGCTGACAGCCGCCATAAAAATTCCAGCCATTCTATATCAACAGCCCTCTTTGTACTAAGTTATTAAACATTAAATTTTTATTCGTCATTTGTATTCTGTTATGCAAAATAAGCTCCTTGATAAGATGTGTCTTCTTAATTGGGCCCTTGATGTTTCTTGGATCCGAGTTGTCAGATTAACTGGAGGAAGAGCCTTTGCGCTGAAGCCAGCTCCGCACCAGGAGACCAATAGCTTTGTAACAACGATATTAAGTTAGAGGGGCGAAATGGAGGGCATTGCCAGGCTCAGGTGAGACTCTACATCTGTGCATGTCTTCTGCTGAAGCACTTTTCTCATAGCATCAGCAAGGCTGATGGAAATAGATTTGTTTGTTGTTTACAGCGTACAGCTGTGGCCGGGGCTGCATGGGAGTTGTATAAGATTGAAGCAAATTTGTACTGAGACTAAAATACTCCGCTTTCTCTCCAGGCAGCAGTCTCCAGGATCTTATTGTCGAAAACTTTATCCAGTTGGAACACTCCCGGGGGCCATGTTCATCTGCAGCTGCCCCGTTCCGTCTCTCGCCGCCTGTCCCAACTTCCCGGCGTATTAGTTGCCTAAAGGAGGTCTTTCGACAGTAGGCATGTAAAGCCACGCACTCAGAAGAAGAAAAAAAGGGGAGGAAATGTTTCCACTGGTCCTCATCGTTGCAAAAAGAGCCCCATCTCTTCATTGCGGGTTTGGCTTGAGCTTCTGCAATTATCTTTTTTCTTCTTCATCATCATCTGTTTTGGCTCTTGGTTTGAGAGTCACACACACACAGTCACACAAAGGGATGCATCCATTGCCCATAATGCTGTTTGATTGATTGATTGATTGACTGACTGATTGACTGATTGATCGATTGATCGTCCATCTCATGGTTCAGGCAACTTTAGGTGGCTAGATTATAAACATGGACAAGAGTTGTCTTTTGACTTAGAGCGATTTGAGGATTGCAGGAGTGGGCTCTGGATGGGAAATAACTATGTCTTGCTTATCTGAGGTAGAACCATTCTACTGGGGAGGTGCAGAAGGTATTTCCATATTGTGAGGTTTTCCTACTTATGGAGAAGTGTGAAGTGTTTCTTCTTCCAGAATCAGGAAAAATAAAAGCAGCCTCCTCCTCCTCCTCCTCCTCCATCTTCATCTTCATCTTCATCTCTCTTCTCCATTTCTCTTCTCCATCCTCCTCTTTCCTTCTCCCTTCTCCCTAGAGTCTATAGTTCATGGTAGAAGTCTACGTACTTTTCCAGAAAAGATTTTATCTTTCCACCCCTCCTATTGGCTTATCTATAGCAATAGCGATAGCACTTAGACTTATATACCGTTTCATAGTGCTTTACAGCCCTCTCTAAGCAGTTTACAGAGTTCAGCATATTGCCCCCCAACAATCTGGGTCCTCATTTTACCCACCTCAGAAGGATGGAAGGCCGAGTCAACCTTGAGCCTGGTGAGATTTGAACAGCTGAACTGCTGAACTAGCAGTCACTGAAGTAGGTTGCAGTGCTGCTTTTAACCACTGCGCCACCTCGGCTCCTCGGTGGAATCTATCCTTTCCACCCCTCCTATTGGCTTATCTTTCCTTGCATTTTTAGAAATTTGACAGACTGCCTGGATAGACCACCACTACAGGGATGCAGAGCTGTAGGACCAAGTAGGGAGAAGCGATGGGTGATGCGAATGTCTTGTGATGCCAATTGTAAGACACGTGGGCATCACTTTACACACCACACAATGGCCCCGGTCTTGCATTGTTCTGGAGTGCAAAGAGGCACTTCTGAAAATGGCATTGTTGCAGTAGAGCAGGGGTGTCAAACTCAATTTCATTGAGGGCCGCATCAGGGTTGCATTTGACTTTGGGGAGGCCGGGATGGGTGTGTCCAGGGTGAGCCAGCTCAATGTCACTCATGTCTGGGGCGCCTGTGGTGGCCCAAGGGCTCTGCCAGCAAAATGGGCTCCCAACCTCCATTTTTGGCTGCAACGGCCTCCTGCAACACTCTGCTAGTGAAAACAGAGCTCAGGAGGGGCACACGTGGCCCTCCCGAGCTTCGTTTTCTATGGCAGAGGCATCGCGAGCTGGTGCTTCGCTGTTTCCAGGGCGGCCCCGCAGGCCAGATCTAAGCACCCTGCGGGCCAGATCCAGCTTCGCGGGCCTTGAGTTTGGCACCACTGCAGTAGAAAAAAATTCAGAAAAAACCAATATGCTGTGAATTGTACTTTTCAGCTCCATCTCCATCATGTGTTTGGGTCTGGAAAGTTAGGACATCAATGATGTGAGACTATAGCAGCTGAACTTTAGAAGCATTTACAATGCAATGATGTGGGGCTCCAAATCTCTTGTTCTAACACCGGAGGGGAACATTGGTGATGTGCCTTATAAACCTTCCTTAAAACGTGCTGTTAAATTGCTGTTACCATATTTTTCGGAGTATAAGACGCACCTTTTTCCTCCCTAAAAGTGGCTGAAAATTTGGGTGCGTCTTATACTTCGAATGTAGCTTTTTTTTCCAGCCCTAACTAGGTGCTAACAGATCTTCCCAGCTCTTACCTTGCAGGCTCTTTCATTGTTACTCTCTCAGAAGAATGTTTTTCCAGCCCTAAGTCTTTGCAGTTTTTTTTTTCATTGCTCTACTTGCTCCAAAGAAGTTTTTTTCTAGCCCTAACCAGGTGCTAACGATCTTCCCAGCTCTTACCGGCTTGCAGGCTCTCTCATTGTTATTCTCTCAGAAGAAGGTTTTTTTAAGTCCTAACCAGGAGATAAAATAATGTGCTGCAGCTGCTCCGAATAAGTTTTTTTTTTTAGCCCTAACCAGGTGCTAACTATCTTCCCAGCTCTTACTGGCTTGCAGGCTCTTTCATTGTTACTCTCTCAGAAGAAGGTTTTTTTAAGTTCTAACCAGGAGATAAAATAATGTGCTGAAGCTGACCAGACTAAGGACGCTAGCCAGATGAATACCTGGTAGGCAGATTGTTTTCCCCTATTTTCCTCCCCAAAAACTAAGGTGCGTCTTATACTCCGAAAAATACGGTAATTTTTTCCCCCTAAGTCCATTCATATACAGTTCTTTTGCAAATTTGGGAACAGATGCAATAGGAATTTTCCACTTCTTTTTTGAAATCTGGTAGCGTTGTGATGCTTGCAAGATGTAGCTGTATCAGGCGGCGTTGAGAAGCCTGAAGTGAAAAAACTTTCAGGATCGTGACTTTCTTTGCAGACACCTGCTGTGGCATTTCTGTGCCTATCATTCTCTCATTAACAGCAGGTGCCATCATGATCATATGAGCACTGTCAATCATATTTTTTTTTAAAAAAAGCTCCTTTGCAGAACAATCCGCCTCTTAAAAGGAATTTGCTTGATAGCAGTGCATTAGAATGTTAATGGCATTCAGAGCAGGTGTAGTAAAATTCAAAGATTTGGAATTCGGAATCAATGAATCCCTGGTTTGTTTGTTTATTTATTTATATATATCATCATCATCATTGTCATTATTATTATTATTATTATTATTATTATTATTATTATTATTATTATTATTATTATTATTATTATTATTATTATTATTATTATTATTATTATTATTATTATTATTATTATTATACAATTGTATCACAGCGGCCAGTTGTTTCACCGGATTTGGCATTGATTACTAGTCGAGCCCCACCCAGGGGCCTAGGATGTCGTAATGTATTTTCGAAGTATATGTGCAGAACCAAGCAGTGCGGCTTTCTGCATTTGACTGATGGTGATTTTGTCAATTTTGAGCTGTTTTAAATGTAATTCCAGTGCTTTTGGGACAGCACCCAGTGTTCCAATCACCACTGGAATTAATACTGCTGGTTTGTGCCATAATCGTTGAATTTCGATTTTTAAGTCCTGGTATTTTGCGATTTTTTCGTGTTCCTTTTCATCGACCTTGCTATCACCTGGTATTGCGATGTCGATGATAGTCACCTTGTTTTTCTCGACCAGCGTGATGTCTATTATTATTATTATTATTATTATTATTATTATTATTATTATTATTATTATTATTATTATTATTATTATTATTATTATTATTATTATTATTATTATTATTATTATTATTATTATTATTATTATTATTATTATTATTATACAATTGTATAATAATAATAATAATTTTATTATTATTATTATTATTATTATTATTATTATTATTATTATTATTATTATTATTATACAATTGTATCACAGCGGCCAGTTGTTTCGCCGGATTTGGCATTGATTACTAGTCGAGCCCCACCCAGGGGCCTAGGAAGTCGTAATGTATTTTCGAAGTATATGTGCGGAACCGAGCAGTGCTGCTTTCTGCATTTGACTGATGGTGATTTTGTCAATTTTGAGCTGTTTTAAATGTAATTCCAGTGCTTTTGGGATAGCACCCAGTGTTCCAATCACTACTGGAATTACCACTGCTGGTTTGTGCCATAATCGTTGGATTTCAATTTTTAAGTCCTGGTATTTTGCAATTTTTTCGTGTTCCTTTTCATCGACCTTGCTATCTCCTGGTATTGCAATGTCAATTATAGTCACCTTGTTGTTCTCGACCAACGTGATGTCTGGTGTATTATGCGCCAGTACCTTGTCTGTTTGTATACGAAAATCCCACAAGATCTTGACCATCTGATTTTCAGTGACTTTTTCAGGCTTGTGTTCCCACCAGTTTGTAGCAGTATGGATGTTATAATTTTTGCATAAATTCCAGTGGATCATTTGTGCAACAGAGTTGTGTCGTAATTTGTAATCAGTCTGTGCGATTTTCTTGCAGCAGCTGAGCACATGGGCTACAGTTTCATCAGCTTCCTTGCATAATCTGCATTTAGCATCATTTGAAGATTTATCAATTTTGGCCTTTATGGCATTTGTACGAATTGCCTGTTCTTGTGCGGCCAGGATCAATGATTCTGTTTCTTTCTTTAAAGTACCAGATGTTAACCATAACCAAGTTTTTTCACTGTCCACTTTGTCTTTTATTTTTTCCAGAAATTGGCCATGTAATGCTTTATTTTGCCAACTCTAATAATTAGAGTTATTATTATTATTATTATTATTATTATTATTATTATTATTATTATTATTATTATTATTATTATTATTATTATTATTATTATTATTATTTCAAGGTGGCAAACATACTACTATTCCCTTCTCCTATGTTCCCCACAACAACAACCCTTTGAGATGGATTGGACTGAGAAAGAGGGATTGTCCCAAAATCATCCACCTGGCTTTCCTGGGTAAGGTGAGACTAGAATTCACTGTCACAGTCTCCTAATGACTGGCCCAAAGTCACCCAACTGGCTTTCATCGCTAAGACGGAACTAGAACTCACTGTCTCCTGGTGATTGGCCCAAAGTCACCCAACTGGCTTTCATGGCTAAGGTGAAACTAGAACTTGTCTCCTGGTGATTGGCCCACATTCATCCAGCTTTCATGCCTAAAGTGGGATTAAGGCCCGCATTCTCTGTTTTCTAGCCTAGTGCCTTCACCATCAGAACAAACTGGTTTTAATGGATAAACATCCCTAGGAATCAAGAGGTTTACCCTATATTCTTATAGTTGGCTTTTTTTTTTGCTCCCAAAAGATCCTAGTCACCAACAATATTAGCAAGAAGCAAGTCTTGTCCTTCCCCAGCAAATCTTATTTTAAACACACACACACACATACACACACACACACACACACACACACACACACACACACACAGCAATGTGGAAAATCTTAGAAAAAGGCTGTTTCTGTTTCTACAGCACATAATCTATCATTCTTATGTAGGCCAGTCTAAATATATTATGGAAGCTAATTTAAACTTGGGATTTTCTGATTGGTAACTGGATCTTATGGCCACAGGGTTAACTTTGCAAGCAACAGTTCCTGTCTCAGGTTATGGATGACTAGAAATATATGAATATATGAATCAAACTACTTGATCATCTTCTTTGTCCTTGAATCTGAGAGACACGTAACATAACGGCTTATAATAGAAAAATACTCCCCCCCCACAAAAAAAACCTCCATACCACCTTTTAATAGAATTGAGAAACCCATTCAGTTCTGTAGGAAGCATGTCAGAAGTTAGATGCTAATTTTATGCATAAGCGGCAAGTATGTCCATTTCTTTTTTTTAATTAAAAAGTTTTATTAATACAAAGTACAAACATTTTTCTCTTTTCTCCCCCCCCCTTTCCCCCCAAAGCCCTCCCACCCCCCTTACCCTCCCCACACACATACTCCCCCCCCCCGGACTTCCCAGAAAAAGCACAGGGTATAGTATTCAGAAAACATAAAACTAAAATATGCTAACAGATTATTAATTCCAAAGTTTTTCTAATTCTTTAACTCCTTATTACTCAATGCCTTTTAAACATAATCTAGAAATTAGACATTTATCATTAATAAACTATTTGGGTCTTCTTGATCTGATACTTTTTTTTGAATATAATCAGTCCATTTACTCAATTCCAATATATATCTTTCATTTGAATAATCCTAAGTATGTCCATTTCTCAATGCATTTTGGAAGCATGCATCAAAGATTATTTATGTAATAATGGGAAAGATGCTAAGATTGGATCTTTCCCCTCAAGGTGCTTCTTCAAAAGGCAACTGGGCTTTGTTTTTCCTTAATGATGTTAACAGATTAACAGAGTTGGAAGGGACCTTGCAGGTCATCTAGTCCAACCCCCTGCCCAAGCAGGAGACCCTACATCTGCCTCTATCTAGGATCAAACTCACAACCTCCTGATTGTGAGGCAAGAGCTCCACCTCTAGGCCAAAGTCTGTTTCAGTTCTCATCTAAGGAGCTTCTTCCGTTCAGTTCAGTCAGAACTGAAGAAGCTTCTTGGATGAGAAGTGAAACATCTTCAACTGGGGTGGGTTCACTTACCTTCCCTACTGGTTTGCATCGCGACGCCCGTCACGTCATGCAAATGACCCTCTGTGCATGCAACCGGTGATTGGAGAACTGATTCAGGGGCATGGACAGCCAGCCATTGCTGCCAGTTCGGCGAGCAGGTGGAAATTTCCACCACCAGTACATGAGAACCGGTCCGAACTGGCAGCAACCCAACACTGATCATCAAGGAAAAACAAAGTCCAGTTGCCATTTGAAAAATCATCTTTGGGACAAGACCTGGATGACTGAGAAGCTCCATAGACTTTTGATCCTTTTATGTTCCTGATGAATGGTTTGAAAACCAATGCTACACGACAAAGTGCATCTCAATGACTACCTTCCTGGTGTATCACTGAAAAACTCAGGAAAAATAAAAAAGTTAATTGCATGATGGCAAAAGATGCATGGTGGTGGTGGCGCAGTGGTTAGAATGCAGTATCGCAGGCTAATTCTGCCGACTGCCAGCAGTTTGATTCTCACCAGCTCAAGCTTAACTCAGCCTCCCGTCCTTCTAAGGTCTGTAAAATTGAATCGTTACAGATTCTGTAAACCGCTTAGAAAGGACTCTAAGGCACTCTGAAGCGGTATATAAGTCTAAATGCTATTGCTATGGTTAAAGGCTAAAGGAGATTCAAAACAGCATTGTAAGTAATAGAAACGGGAAGGAAGGATTAATAGGTGTAATACAATTTTTTGAAGCTATCAACCAATACTTTTGGACATAGTGAAGAAAGTTTTTTTTAATGTTTGGGCCTGTGATTGCATTGAGGCAAATCCCACCTAAATGAAGAGAGGTTTCTTCTTTGTATCATCATGATCTGGCATGGCAAAAGTCACAACCGAAGTCCATTCCTTGGTGTCTTTCACGCCTTGTCTCTGTGACTAAACTTCCTCCTGCAGTTTCATCATCTAATAATTATATCATTCCTCACTCATCATTTCGAATTGGCCGTCCTTCTGGATAATTTATAATATTGGGCGGATTAAATCTATGAACCCGGGGAAGGCAACATTTTTAAGGCAATAGATCCATTTGAAAGTTGAGGACATATTCTTGGTGCTGTCACAAAATGACAGCTGTGATGGATGTGGCCCAGCCCAACACATCCATTTATTTATTTTCAGGAAAGAAAAATAACGAGTGCAGATATTGCAAGAAATAATAGCTGTTGTAAAGAGCGGTTTGTATAACCAGAGGAGGTGGAGTTGGTGACGACGATGATACCAAGAAATATTCTTGCTGAATTGGCTTCACTTTTTGAAGCAAGGTAAATTGATGCTCCAAAGAAATTGGAGAAAGTAGTTTATTTCTATTCTAAAGTAGTCTACATGTCTCATTTTGAGAATGATTTCTTGCTTTACAAATGGTCAGGGGAAAAAATTGCAATATGGCAGGGTTGTCAGGCGGGAAGAGTCAGGACCACCTTTAACCATAGCAATAGCATTTAGACTTATATACCGCTTCAGAGTGCCTTAGAGCCCTTTCTAAGCAGTTTACAGAATCTGTAACGATTCAATTTTACAGACCTTAGAAGGACGGGAGGCTGAGTTAAGCTTGAGCTGGTGAGAATCGATAAATTCTCACATGATAAATTCCAGCTAAGTTGATCAGTTGCTCATGCCTGTACACAAGAACGTAGTCAACTAATGGTCAACGCTAAATTAGTGCCAGATAAGAGTAACATGATTCAAGAGGGTTGAACTTAGACCCTTTATGAGAACGTCATGACTCTGCCCCCTGGCTCTGCCATCCTTCTGCTACAGGTGTTGTCAATCTTTTGGTGATGAAGACTGCACTTAGGAGTTCACGGTGTAGGGGAGTTAAGTTCATGAGTGGGATAGATTTGGGGAAATAATGTAAGAGATGACCAGGCTGAACCCAAGGGAGGAATCAAATACATCACCAATTTAGAGCTCCTTTATGCCCACAAGAGATCTAAGTCCAACCATCCTTGAATTCCGTTGACTCTTATCTACCACCAATTTGCTTTGAACTTTAATAGTTCAATTTCTTGTAGAGAGATAGTATGGAATAAACTTATACTCATTTGAACAACCCTGGTTCCTGATTTCTTGTGCCTGACATTAATTTTTAGGAGTGATGTAAACCTAGCCAATTGCCATTGGGGCAGTAGAACCTCCAAGACCACTCCCACTAACACTGACAGGGCAAGTCGCTAGAATATAAACTGAGAACAAACCCCAGTCCTTATTAGCACTGATAATGTTACCTAGTTTGGGTAATGAAATGTCTGTAAAACAACCGAGTGTCAGTTTTGGAAGCCATCTTTTCTTTCTCAGCTTCCTAACTGCCATATATTTTAGCCCGGGAAACTGGGAGGGGTTTTTGCTTGGAGGGGTGGAAGATTAGCCATGACAACATTCTTTGCTCTGAGAGTCAAGGACACTTGCCTGCACTTGGATGGGACTGACTAGGGATTGTCTCCAGTTGCATGTGAAGATTGGATTGGACCATGTGATGAACTTGTGGGTGTGGGGAAGGGTTATGAACTGTCAACTGGGTGGGGAAAACCTGGAAACTTCAGATTCGGGTTTTCCCAGATGTGCCAACATGACATCTCTAATAAATTGGAACTTTGAGGAACTTCTAGTCTTGGAGTTTTATTTTGTTGGGGGAGTTTTTTGGAACCCTGACACCGAGCTCGGAGAGCCCCAAGGACCCCTCATAAGAGCAATGTGCCTAATTCTATTTTCCAAAGCACCCGAACACCAAACAAGGAACAATGGATGGAAAGTGATCAAGGAGAGATTCAACCTAGAAATAAGAAGACATTTTGTGATGGTGAGAACAATTAACCAATGGAATGGCTTGCCTTCAGAAGTTGTGGCTGTTTCATTACTAGAGGCTTTCAAGAAGAGACTGGACAGCTACTTGTCAGCAACGGTATAGGGCAGGGGTGGCCAAACTATGGTTCTTTGAGGACCTGTGAACTTCAACTCCCAGAATTCCAGAGCCAGCCATGCATGCATGGCTAGCTCAGGAATTCTGGGAGTTGAAGTCCACAGGTCCTCAAAGAACCATAGTTTGGCCACCCCCTGGTATAGGGTCTCCTCCTTCAACAGGGGGTTGGACTAGATGACCTACAAGGTTCCTTCCAACTCTGTTATTCTGCATTCTTTTTTTGGGGGGGGGGTTGGATAATGTTTTATTTATTTTTAATTTTATTTATTTTTCAAACACATATAAGGTAACAGATCTAAGTATAAACATGATTATGAATACAGGATAAGTATACGCATAAAAAGGGACAGTAGGACAGGGACGGTAGGCACAATGGTGCACTTATGCACGTCCCTTACAGACCTCTTAGGAATGGGGAGAGGTCTACTGTAGACAGTCTAAGGTTAAAGTTTTGGGGGTTTGGGGAAGAAACCACAGAGTCAGGTAGTTCGTTCCAGGCATTGATTACTCTGTTGCTGAAGTCATATTTTCTGCAGTCGAGTTTAGAGCGGTTTACCTTGAGTTTGTATCTATTGTGTGCTCGTGTACTGTTGCGGTTGAAGCTGAAGTAGTCATTGACAGGTAGGACGTTGTAGCAGATAATTTTGTGTACTAAGTCAGACCGAAGGCGGCATAGTTCTAAATTGTCTAATCCCAAAATTTCAAGCCTGCTGGCATAAGGTATTCTGTTGTAAGCAGAGGAGTGGAGGACTCTTCTTGTGAAATACCTCTGGACTCGCTCAATTGTATTAATGTCCGATATACAGTGGGGTTAAAGCTGTGAGTCTTCATGCCATTAATTTTCAGCAACCAGAATTAAAGGGTGCTCCAGAGACCTAAAAAGGGGGATTGGAACCACATAAAGCTCTGGGGCCAGATGTTACCCTCCTCTGACATACTGACCTCACATCTGCCAGGAGCAACTGGCTTTTTAAACCAGGTTCCAAGCAATTTTAATCACAATTAAGCCCAGTCCCAATTACTCAAGTCAATAAGGACCGAAACCTTTTGGAAAGGAAGGGGGGCAATTCATCTTATTAGGACAGGTATGGTAATCATGCTAAACAACAGGTAATATAACCTAGGTTTTGTTTTATTTCACAGCCCTGTGCACCCAGATTGAGGTTGACACTCGCTGACCACTACAGCTGATTATCTCCCTTTAGCACATAATGTTTTGCACCAAGCGAACGTATTCTTCCAAACCCCTAAATTGTATTTGGACAAAGAATAATTGAACATCAGACAGAATAACAAATGCCATGGTCAAGTTTGCTTTGTGGGTTTATCGTGTTGTATTAACATGATAGAAATATGAATACTTAAATCTTATCTCAGGTATAGTTTATAACTGCATTAATCATTTACTGTATTATATATTTTTCATGTCACTAAGATGGTGAGGAAAAGATTCAATTTCCCAAGTGCGGTCAGCAAAAGCACTTCAGATAAGCTAAATGCATTGCATTAAACTATTCCAATGTAGTTTTCTTCCCCCGCCTCCCTCTCTTTCTCTCCAAAAGACTGCAACAGAAAAAGGAAGCATATATCAAGTAGGAATAACCTATATATTTAGGGTCTTTTTCCCCTCCATTAAAGAGTTTCATGATGTATTTTCCATGTTCATAGAAATCAGATAAATAAAGTTACCAAGTTTGCTACTAAACAGGTAGGAAGATCCAATCAAAGAGACAACTTCTACAGAGCTCTATTTCTTCCTTATAAACTTTAAAAGACTTTCGGAAGGATTGCAGGAAGAAATGGAAAGGCAAATAAAATTTTCCAGACGTCTAGCTGGAGAAGAATGAATATTTGATAGTTTATTTTTATTAGTAAACCTATATGAAGAGTTTGGGTATCACACTGGACTTAAAGTACAATGCATAAAATATGAAACCAATGTAAGAATATAAGAATATAAGGTATCTTCTGATGGATCCATCCACAGGCTTGGCTAAGGGTCCAACTATTTTCCAAAGCACCAAAAGGCAAGGCAAGAAACAATGGATGGAAACTAACCAAGGAGAGAAGCAACCTAGAACTAAGGATAAATTTCCTATTGGTGAGAGCTATCAACCAATGGAAATAGAACTTGAGCTTATGCACGCCCCTTACAGACCTCTTAGGAATGGGGTGAGGTCGACAGTAGACAGTCTAAGGTTAAAGTTTTGGGGGTTTGGGGAAGAAACCATAGAGTCAGGTAGGAAAGAAAGAAAGAAGGAAGGAAGGAAAGAATGAAAAGAAAGAAAGAAAGAGAGAGAGAGAGAGTGAAAGAGAGAGAGAGAGAGAGAGAGAGAGAGAAAGAAAGAAAGAAGAAAGAAAGAAAAAGAAAGAAAGAAAGAAAGAAAGAAAGAAAGAAAGAAAGAAAGAAAGAAAGAAAGAAAGAAAGAAAGAAGGCAGCAGGCTGTAGAGCAGAAAGGTGATGTGCAAGCACACAAATCACCACACAGCCACAAAAACTGCAAAAAAATAGCAACTCACAGCTGTGCATAGCAGGACAGAAAACATTAAACACATGTTAAATAACAAATAGGAGACCAAAGTATCACTAAAAGTGGACCGTCCCCTGAATAAACCATGTAAATTGTTCCTTAATGATGAGATGGCTTGGCCCAGGTCATAAAAAAATGGCTAAATTTACCACCCCTCTTTTCTCCCCCATCTCATGATGTTACTTCTCTGTTTTCAGGAGAATTCCCAGGTGATGAGATGCATCTGTAAATATTTATCCCTGTCACTTTCTTGACATGCTGTATGTACTGCTTGAAATGAAAAGAACAGTTTTTAGCTCAGAACAAACAAATAAAATCAAGCTTTTGGACTTGTGCTGGAGCCCATCCTCGGGAAACGTCTCTCTCTCACACACACACACCAGAATACTCTCACCACATTCTGGGGGAGAGAAAAGTCCCCTGAGGATGGGCTCCAGCACACGTCCAAAAGCTCAGAAGACTAGAACTCTGGTCCAGGTGACCAGCCCAGATTGGGTCATGCAGCATTATCCTGGGACACCAATATTTGCCTTTCTTCATGAAATAAAATCAAGTTACGCATCTGAATCACTTGGAATTTGGGGTGGTGAAACTACTACTGAATGCACTTAGAAAAGATCTAAGTTCTCCCACAAACCCCGAGATCCGCATTATTCCCACCCTGCCAGCCTTCAGAACCTTGCTATATCGACAGGCCTGGGGCCAATGAATTCAATACAACATCAAGAACTCTTGGTCCGGTGAATGTAGGAATTGCATGGGGTTTTTTTAATTGTTGTTTTTAATGTTTTTAATGTTTTTTTTAATGTCGCGATGTGAATTTTGATTGTCAGCTGGGTTCATATGCCATGCTCTATGATATTCAGAGATTCCTAAAAAAGCAGACACGTGATGAGTGATCTGCGCATGTGTAACATTCCATTCATTCTTTTTCTCTTCTGTTCCGGTCCTCTTTGAAGGAGGACGGGTATCTTAGGTTGCAGAGATGTAGCTCTTAGGTTTTATATTCTTTTATACTGAAATAAATATTTTATTACTTAGACCAGGGGTAGGCAAAGTTGGCTCTTCTATGACTCATGGACTTCAACTCCCAGAATTCCTGAGTTAGCATGATTGGCTCAGAAAGTCTGGGAGTTGAAGTCCATGAGTCATAGAAGAGCCAACTTTGCCTACCCCTGACTTAGACAATATTCTCGGGCTTTATTTTGACAAAGGATTAGATTCAAGGGAAAAAGATCTTATCACCTCTAGCAGTAAATTCTTATTCCATCATTTAATAATTAGTGTTTTTAAAATTTTTTTTTATGTTTATTGTTTGCATGTAGATTTCTTATTGTTGTGAGCCGCCCAGAGTCTCTGTGGAGTGGGCGGCATACAAGTGTGATAAATAATAAATAAATAAATAAATAAATAAATAAATAAATAAATAAATAAATAAATAAATAAATAAATAAATAAATAAATGAGTAAGTAAACAAACAAACAAACGAACAAACAAACAAACAAACTCCACTGAAGATGTTACCTAGCTTGGTAATGAAATGTTCAGAAACCAACCCACAAGCTCAGAGAATAAACTTTCACCATCAAAGTTCTTAGTTTTCTGGATTGATCATATGGGCTTAATTAAGTCTCTTTCCCCCTCCTTCCCTTTGCCCAATGTGATTCCTCCAATATCTTTTCAACTACAGCTCCCATGTTCTAGGAGGATCTCATATATCCCAACGCACCTTAAGAAAAGAGAACTTGTGAGAGGCTCCAAAATTATCTTCTCTGATGCCATCTTTGGAATGGACTAGATTTCAGCTCTCCACATTCTTAGCCAATATGTTTATTGGCATCTAAAGCAGAAAATCCTGCAAATCTTTCTTCCCTTCCTCTGGCAATGGAAATGCCATCATAATAAAGTGCTAATGGCTAATAGCTCACAATCTGCTGCCTTTTCATGAAATTCCAAAATCAGCTCTCCAAGGTGAACCCATTTCTGAATGAACTGGTGGGCTGGCCGTCATTTGAGCCTTCCTTCTGCCTTGTTCTACAGTTTTGAAGCTTAATGTGTTCTTTAGGGTTAAGTTTGGGTTCTGCCCTTGGCTCCCGTTTCTGGAATCGACTCTAAATCTGGCAAATACACTAAAAGCAAAGCATATCTGCTTGCTCTTTCCCACTGCCCACCCCCAACATTCAATCCTTTCCATTGCAAGACATTTCAGGAAAGGACTGAAAATTGGGAAACTGCGTGAAAGCAAGTGGGGTCTGGAAGAGTAAAGGAAGCTCCTGAGCCAACATACAATCAATATTATGGATTTAGTTATATATTTAGATATAATTGCAATCCAATTGGAGTGTAGGTAGTACATATAATAAAACATAACAGCAATACAGTAATCTTACATGTATGTATGTATGTATGTATGTATGTATGTATGTATGTATGTATGTATGTATATCAATCATATCTATCTATATCTATCTATATCTATATCTATATCTATATCTATATCTATATATCTATATATCTATATATCTATATATCTATATATCTATATATCTATATATCTATATATCTATATATCTATATATCTATATATCTATATATATGTTTTTTCTGTCGAGTATATATGTAAATGTATATGTATATGTATATGTATATGTATATGTATATGTATATGTATATGTATATGTATATGTATATGTATATGTATAGGATATAGGATATAGGATATAGGATATAGGATATAGGATATAAGATGTAGGAGGAGAACCTGTGGCTTGGAGGTTAAAGCTACTGCCTTACAAGCAGGCTGCCCAGGTTCGAATCCCAGTAAGGGTATGGCTAGCTGATGAGAGCTAAATAGCTTGAAATAGATCTATACTAGTCTCCCTTTATTTTCACTATCAGCAAAAATATTTTGTTTCCTACACAGGCCTCCCGCCTTATGATCCAAAGACAAAAGTGGCTTGACCAATCCTCTTGTGGACTTCTGCTTTTGAGCCTGGTTTCTGTTCCTCCATCAATGGTCCAAGGTATTTAACCTGGTTAACTTTCTCTATTTGAACTCAGTTGAGATAGACTGCAGACAGCGCACCATTGCTTGCTAAGCCATTGTTTTTTGCCGGCATTAATTTTCAGATTGTATGAATGGGCAACATTTGCTACATTATGCAAGGTCTCTGCATCGCTTTTTGCAAATGTTCTACTACTGTCATCGACGGAAAAGAAACCGGTGGGGTCATAGGCTTCGTCGTATGGTATCTTTTCCTTGTTGTCAAAAAGTTCTCTCATTGCAGCGTTGTATATGATATTGAGCAGCGGGGCCGAGGTTGTGCAGCCTTGCCTAATTCACGATTGAATTGAGCGTTCTTCTGAACGTTCATTTCCCCTGTGCGCTTCTGGAATGCACTGATAAAAGGAGAAACCTTGAGAGGAATTAAATAGAAAAGAATGAGGAAATCCTTATTCTTATTTAACATGCTTTTGGAAGCTTTTCGCCGCTCCGGAGATGCTTCTTTTTAAGCTCTTCTACTTTGTGTTTGCATGAGCTGTGCTTGTACTGGTGTCCCGATAGAGGAGAATATTTTGTTGCTCACGGTTGAACAGAGGAGTCCTTGGTGCTCTCTGAGCTTGCTTGTTTTCTTACAGATGTTTCATTACCAAACTAAGTAACATCATCAGTGCTAGTAGGGAGTGAGGTTGGAGCTCTGGTTATATTCTAGAGCAGGGGTGTCAAACTCAAGGCCCGGGGGAAGGATCCAGCTTGCAGGGTGCTTAGACCTGTCCCGCGGGGCCATCCTGGAAATACAGAAGGACCAGCCTGCAGTGCCTCTGCCAATGAAAACAGAGCTCGGGAGGGCTGGGTGTGGTCCTCTTGAGCTCCATTTTTGCTGGCAGAGGGTTGCAGGAGGCTGTCGCAGCTGAAAATGGAGCTTGATGGCCTGTTTTTGCTGGCAGAGCGCTTGGGCCACCACAGGTGCCCCCGACACCAGTGATATTGAGCTGGCCACACACCCCAGCCACGCCCCCCCTGAGGTCAAACACAACCTCATGCGGCTCTCAATGAAATCGAGTTTGACACCCCTGTTTTCTAGAGGCTTGCTTTGTCAGTGTTGGTGTGAGCGGCCTTAGTAGTTCTTTGGTTGGGCTGTGTACTTAACAGTAAACGTGTTTGCTTGTTTGGCAGTTTCATAATTGGATATTCTTTACTTCTTGATTGTTGGTCTGATCTTAATCTTGGTGTTAATCTCTGTTCATCAGGATAGTGATTGCTGATAAGGAGGTATTCTGGTCTTTTTCTTCCCCTTTTTGGCTTGTTGGTTGTCTTTCTTGAATGGTATGTAGATTTTGCTTGTGTTTCTGTGCCTGTTGATGGCTGATTTGTCAGAGTGACATGCTTCCAGGAATTCTCTAGCATTTTGGGACTTGACTTGGTCTAGGATGGTTGTGCTTTCTCTGTTGAAACTATGGTTAGATCTGCCCATGAGTTGGGTAATGAAGAAGTTTTCATCATGTCTTCTGACTGTTTGTTGGTGTTCATGGATGCAGTCTGGTAGCCTATCTACTTGTAGTAGTATCTTCTTGTGTCAATGAAAACTAATTATAGGTTGTATTTATCTGAAATGCATTCTAGATTTCTCCAAGAATACATGGCTTGCATATAGATTGGGAGATAAAGAGATCACAAGCAAGAAGTTTATCCAATGTTATCATTTCTGCATCACTTTTTTTTAAACATGCAGAGTATTTGGAATGGGAAGAAGAATTTTGGTCACACAACTTTCTATTTCTATTTTTAAAGAGATAAGTTTTCTAGAAAAGCAATGCCACTTGTCTTCATGTTGTTGTTTTTTTTAAAGAATACAAGTGTGTGAAATCAGTTTGAAAGAAGTGCTTAATATATTGAAAATATTCTAGAATATCGATTCCTCTCATTTCTTATGAATTCAGGTATCTAATATCTGTAGGTACAGTGCATGTACAAAGCACAATACAGTGAAGCAATTTTATATCCACCAAGTTATCTGTTTTTTATGTTTTATGCATTTTATAGGCATCTCTTAATTGGTTGTCTGAATGGTTGGTAGGTAAATCCATGGATCTTCTTTTTGAATGGAAGAAAATTGGGTGGCATTGGTCGAATGTTTCTCATTGAATAAAATACCTACTAAATTTTTTACTATGTATAGTTTTCAGGCAGTGTTTATATAGTCATATGCTGTCAGTTGTGATATGAGAAACATGATTGACAGTACATAATGTATAAAGTCTACTGAAAAATGAGATTTTTGGAACCTGTAACCATCGAGCGGCCTTGGAAAGGTCTATACATATTCATATTCATATATCTTTATAGATACATTTAGATCTATAAATGAGATCAAAATGTGCTTAATCTGGGTGTTTCAGGAAGACAAAAAATGTCAATATTGGTTCATTTCATTACATGGGCAACCTTTGCTTGACCTAGATGAAGAATATACGTTCTCAATTTTTTTAGTGAGCCACTTGACCTGCTGATGGTAAATTCAGTGAAGGAAGCACTTCTGCAGTTAGAAATTTATTTTCTTGGAAATAAATATGACACTATCCCCGCCGACAATAAAACACGGTGATTTTAAGACGACTCCTAGCATAGAGCCCTTCAGAATGGCCTGAAAGGTTAACAAAATGCTAATTGTGATTTTTATGGTGGTGGGCTTTGCTAATTTTTCTGAGTACATTCTTTATAAACCTTAGATGGTCAAAAAAACTGTAAAGTCAACATTGAAGAGGTTAATGAAATTACAATTGAAATGGAGCCCTAATGGAAAACAAATTGCCAGCTGAGATTTTTTTTTTAATTGCAGATATTTATTTAGATAGGATAAATATAAAAATGTTCATTTCCCTCTACTTTGATTTTGCAGTAACTTACTGTTGGATGCTTTGTTTGGTTTTATTTTTCTTTCTTTCTTTTTTAGAGAGAGAGGGAGAGGGAGAGAGGGAGAGTCTTTTTTCTGTCTAATATTCCTTTTCTAACTCGCCCAACGTGATTCATTTCTCCCTACGTGATTCATTTCTTTAAGATCTTGTTTTATTTTTAAGTCATCAATTACTCAAACTTTGTTGGCCTATCTATTCCCTGCCATCTGGACCCCATACCTTATTTTAAAGCATGTTCAAATAATGACAACCTTCTTTTCTCAATTAATTTATGGGCTGCTGGGACCATTTTTCATTTGTTATCATGGACTTCCATTTGATCTTTCATATCTTTTTTCTGCATCTGAAACCACAGTGTATAAATCTTCCTTCCTAGCATTGTCATGGTGTCCAAGATATATAGGTATAACTCCCTATTAGTTCCACAAAACTGACCTTAATTTCTAAAAATGGTATCAGATGTGAATAAAGTTTGGTAAAATGATTTGTTTTGATTTACTTTAGACCACTTATCTTTGAGTTTTCGCCTTACTTTTCTTTTATTGAATTTAGACAGTATAGTCTTCCCCATCCCGTTGCATGTTTATCCATTACCTTCCTGCCAATGTTGTACCTTAGAGAGATTGTACTGTGAGATTTTTGGTTGCTGAGAATAATAAAATAGTCTGTGGACATTCAAAAGAATTTTTTTCCCCTCCCAGTGACCTGCGAAAGACTTAACGCTTATTGGATGTGTCTCACCATCTTACCTTTGAATGCAGTTTCAATTGTTTGGGGCTATTGCAGATAAAGGAGAAAGATTTTTTTATTTTTTTTTTGCAAATCTCAGTGGAACCAGTTTTCTTTTTAGACCGTTCTGTTGAAAAAGGATAAAAGCTCCAAGATTAAAAAAGAAAAAGGAAGGAAGAATAAAATGACTTCCAACAAGCTGATTGACTCAGAGAGCAAATTGTACATAATTCTTCCCACTCTTTCTTCAAAGACCAGTGCTGTACCCATTAAAAAAATCCTTACATTGCCGAGATTCCTACAGCATTTAAGATGCCTGGGTGCAGGACTGCAGCCTTTTATCTGAAATTATCTGAAATTAATTACATATCTATGTTTAAAAAAAAAACAAAAAAGGGGGGAAGGTATGTATAGTGGTAGTGTGGGTTATATTAAGTGACTTTGGCCCAATAAAATACTGAAAAGGGCCAGTTTGGTGTAGTGGTTAAGGCATCAGGCTAAAAACTGGAAGATGTGAGTTCTAGTCCCACCTTAGGGACAAAGCCAACTGGGTGACCTTGGGCCAGTCACTCCTTCTCAGCCCTAAGAAGCAGGCAAGAGCAAATATTACTGAAATTCTGCCAAGAAAATTGAAGGGACTTGTCCAGGCAGGTGCCAGGAGTCATGACTGATTTGAAGACACCAAGTGTGTGTGTGTGTGTGTGTGTGTGTGTGTGTGTGTGTGTGTGTGTGTGTGTGTGTGTGAAGGGAGGAAAGAAAAGAAGGGAGGGAGGGAGGAAGGAAGAGAAGAGAGGAGAGGAGAGGAGAAGAGAAGAGAGGACAGGACAGGACAGGACAGGACAGGAAGATAGAAAAAAGGGAAGGGAAGGGAAGGGAAGACACTTATTTAGTCCATGCAGTTTTCATAAAAATCATATGAGAAGATAAACGCCTTTGAATACAACAGCCAATTGCAACCCAATTGGCTGGGAGTTGGGCGGCATACAAATCTATTTAAATAAAAATAAATAAAGTAACCATCAGCGTTGTCTATTTTCCTTTCATCTGGCAATTGGTAATGTGATATGGGGGGAAAAAGGAACTAAAGTCTACCAAGGCAGCCATGAACTTTGCAGTTGAGTTGGTCCATATTATTAATAATAAGTACGCAGTAATAGTCAAACAACCAAACAACCAAACCATTTCCCTGGTGACGACTCCTTCCAGAAGGAGCGGATCACACGCCAAAGATTGTCAACCTACTTTGGGTCTGCTTGTCATGTGGATCAGCCAAAGGAGCTATGCATCCCTTTGATACCCCCAAAACCACTGGAATAGGAAGTGTTGCTCTGGGGTCCCGGCATGAGCAATTCATCCCGGGACTCCGATTCAGACATTGGAGCCATAAAACCAAAGAGCCCGATAGAACACCCCATGTTTCATAAGACAAATATTGCTCTACGCATTCATGTCCCTTGTACTATGTTAACTGTAGGAAGAAACGGAATAGCGTTTTACTGACCCCCTGGGATCTATAAAGGCTATTTCTGAGTCTGAATCTTGCTGTTTAATTTAATCATTTATTATATTAATATTCAAATGGGCTGCATCTTATTAGCCGCTGCAAAGATATTGGTATGCCTGAAATAAATATCTAATTATGCTTTTGAAGAGAGATGCTAAAGATGCATTTTAAGGGGTTCATATTTTTGTAACCTCCCCAATCCCAAAGTAATAAACCAGATTTTTTTAAAAAAATACAAAAAAAAGAAGGAATCGTTTCTTTTTTTTTAAAAAAAAGAGGTACGTGGATCAAATCTATTCTTGGGAAATTCGAAATGGTTTGATGGTTCTTCCTTTTCTTATATTCCTGTTTTCCTGAAGGTCCCCTCCCCATCTCATCCCTCCCCATGGGTTAGCCCCTCGCAGGATGACCACTGCTTCCAATGAGTATCACATTAAGAAATATAACAGCTCTAACCAAATGACCATGAAATTAAGTATGTTCGTATTAAAATTAAACAAATGGATTTGCTTTGGAAAATACAGCTTTGAATTAGACGCTGTTATGTTTCAAATACACTGTCACTGCAGGGAGAGAAAAAAGAGAAGACAAGGCAAAAAGGGGAAAAGAGAGGGATTGTGATTTGCTCCAGAGCAAAGAAGAAAGGGGGAGGAAAATCCTATTTAATTGTGGTGCATCAGATTTCTGCCCATTTTGTTTACTTCTGGCAGCTTTCTAAAATAAAACTTGATTTTTAGGTCTGGGTGAAGTACCACATTTCCAAAAAGGCTACACAGATGCGCCTCTCTCTCTCTCTCTCTCTCTCTCTCTCTCTCTCTCTCTCTCTCTCTCTCTCTCTCTCTCTCTCTCTCTCTCTCCCCCTCCCTCCCTCCCTCCCCCTCCCTCCCTCCTTCTCTCTCTCTCTCTCTCTCTCTCTCTCTCTCCCTCCCTCCCTCCCTCCCTCCCCCTCCCTCCCTCCCTCCTTCCCTCTCTCTCTCTCTCTCTCTCTCTCTCATCTAAGGTTTTTATTTTTCACAGGGAATATGTTTTCTTCCTTCTTTCCTTTCCATAGCGAAGTTCTGACTGTTTAGTATCTTTAGTAAGAGGAAGGCTTAGGACCAGTTTACCTCCAAGACCGCCTTCTCCAACATACCTCCCTAAGACCGATTAGAGCGAACGAGGGCCTTCTCTGTGGCGGCACCGGCTCTCTGGAATATACTACCCCCTGAGATCCACATAATTCCCACCCTGCCAGCCTTCAGAAAAGCATTAAAAACATGGCTCTGTCAACAGGCCTGGGGCCAATGATTTTAATATAACACCTATTATTCTTGGCCCTATGAGTGCATCATTGGGTTTTTAAATTGTGGCTTTTTAAAAAAATGCTTTTAAATAAATAAATAAATAATTTGAAGCGGAAAAAAAGCACAGCTGGATTGAGAGAAATAAGGGACCAAAATGAACAGCAGAGAGAAAAATCTATAAACTAAAACTGGACTGATGAATACTTTTTGACCTTTGAGTGCGATGGCTCAGCGGTTAAAGATGTTGAGCTTGTCAGCTGGAGAGCTGATAGGCAGGTTTGAGACCCGAGATCCGCACAATGGGGTGAGTTCCAGTTCTTTGCTCCACCTAGCAGTTCGAAAGCATGCAAATGTGAGTAGATTAATAGGTACCACTTCAATGGATATGTTACAGCATTCTGTGCACCTTGGTGTATAGCCATGCTGGTTATATGACAATGGAAATTGTCTTCAGACAATGCTGGCTCCCTTGACCAAGAGATAAGCACCATGGTCTAGTCCAGGTGTCAGCAACCTGCGGCTCCGGAGCCGCATGCGGCTCTTTGGGGCCTCTGCTGTGGCTCCCTGTCAGGTGATCCCACCACTGGCTGGCCCCGCCCCTCACCCTCCCCTCCCAGTCACTCCTCGCTTGGCCTGAGAAGGTGGGTGCTTTCATTTATAGTCCTGCATTGGATAAGGGGATAAGATTTGATGGATTAAATGGTGTGATGGAAAGTGCTCCTCTAAGAGTGATGGGGGAGACAGAGCTTTCTCAGAAAGGGGCCCAGAAAGGGGCTTAACCTCTGCTTGACTAAATCCATGATGGGAAGCCCACGGCCAATCTAAACTATCATTAGTTCCACCATCACGTAATACAAAAATATGAATCCAACTGATTAAGTTCTAGGGAAGTCAGTGGGTCCTGCCCCTTAGAAGATATAGCCAAGGTCAAGCTGGATAGCTTTTGAGTTTGAAAACACAGCAAAAAGGATTTTGGTGTTTTTACCTCCAGGCCCTGCTACTTGTAGTCTACCAGGATATTTAGGGAATGGAATAGAATCCACCTGCATAAAAGGTTATTCCCTCTGAGAGGAGAATAACATGTATTCAACTGTGTTTACAGAGACAGATCGTTTTGACAGCTAGAATAAAGATCAGGACTGCCTTCAGGTTGAAATTTGAGCTGGGTCAGACCACCATGTCTTACACCCTCTGACAAGGAGATAGGACCAGTTCTCAGGACAGATGTTAAATTTGTTTGCAAACTCACCTCAACTCAGACTAAATGAAAGCCACTTAATAATTAGTCTCAAAATACCCAAAAGGACACCAGGTTACAGGAGGCTGCCTAGGGAAAGACATGCTTATAATAAGGTTGACTCTTCGTGTGGGGACTGTGTTTTGACGGGCTTTTAATATGGGGAGTATATAAGAAAGGCGTATGCATTTGAAATGAAATGAACAGAAATATGCATTCATAACAAATTTCTTATGATGGAGACCAGAGGTGTCAAACTCACAGACCGGATACGTCACGTGCTGGCCACACCCACCCCTGGTTTAGCGTCAACGTGACAACGGGAGTTTGACACCCCTGGTGGAGACTGTGTTTTGATGGACTTTTAATATGGGGAGTATTTTTAAGAAAGGCGTGTGCATTTGAAATGAAATGAACAAAAATATGCATTCATATCAAATGTTTTTATGGTATTCACAGTGTACGTATATGGAAGAGTAAGCCAAATTCTCCGAGGCAGATACTTGTTGTGATAATGGTATGGATATCTGCAGGTGTAAGGGGATTTTGGCAGTTGCAGAAACAATGCATCTACAAGATACCCCACTGGGGAAGGTTAACCTACAGTGGTTGGCTCTCTGGGGTCTCAGGTAAGAGCTTTTTTTCAGCCAAGTGAGAAGAAACTGGACTCACATTTTCTGGCTTACACTAAGTTTCCTGTAACCTGAGAGGTACATTCTGTCAAATATATCCATAGAACCTTACACCCTGCTTATGGTCCTAAATCTCTTTTCAGATTCTCAGTTTTTTATATTTTTCATACCTTCTATTATAGATAGTTTTAGGAGGTTTTTTTTTTAGTTCTGTTACTTTTATATTGCTTTTTATGCTTTATATCCATGATACTTTTAAGTTTCTTCCAAATGACTCTATCCTATTCCCAAATGCTAGTTTGTAACTGTAAAAAATATTGATTTGGGTTTGGACCTAAAATATATAAAGCGAGCATTTAAGTAATGTTCAGTTGATGCTCAAACTTGCCATCCACCCAAACACGTTCCCAATATACCATTAAAGTGATAGTATATGCCAGAACTTCAGAAACTCTATAATAATGTTGCATTATGTGGGTTCAAGAATACCCAATTGTGAAAACCCAAAAGTGTTTCAGGAACCTGGAATCAAGTTGGGAGTTGTAGGAGATGTAGGTGGCAGTCTCTGTCTCCTCTAGACGAGATGGGCAGCCCATAAAGCTAATAAATGAATTTTCTCTTATCAATTAATCTTGATTATAATAGCCCCCTTGTTTTACTGGTTCTTCCCTAGAGATGGTTCAGCCACTTCTTCACAACCACTCTTAAAAAGTTCCTCTGTCTCACCACTTTTCCAATAGAATGATAGAGAAGGAAGAAGAGAGAAGCAACATAGAACTAAGAAGAAATTTCCTGACAGTTAGAACACTTAATCAGTGGAATGAATGACTTGTCTCCAGAAGTTGTGGGTGCTCCAACCCTGGAGGTTTTTAAGAAGAGACTGGACAAATGATATAGAGCAGAGGTCTTCAAACTTGACAACTTTAAGACTTGTGGACTTCAACTCCCAGAATTCTCCAGCCAGCTATGCTATACTGGCTAGAGAATTCTGGGAGTTGAAGTCCACAACTCTTAAAGTTGCCAAGTTTGGGGACCCCTGATATAGAGTTTCCTGCTTGAGCAGGAGGTTGGACTAGAAGATCTCCAAGGTCCCTTCCTAGCTCTGTTATTTTGTTAAACCCAGTTGCGGGATCCTGCTGGTTTAACAACCACTTTGGTGATCGCGTGCTTTGCGAAAACTTACCTTCCGCATTACTGCTGGGAAGAAACACAGCTGAGGCACTGTGATCCGCTTTGCTGTGTGAATCAGCCGAGAAGATAAAGCTAAGTAAAGTGCAGGGGCAGGCAGAAGGGCCCACCTGATCGTCAGAGCGAACCGGTTCGCTCCCAGCTGATCATCGGAGCATCTGGTTCGCCCGAACCTGTAGAATCTCACCCCTAGTTAAACCTATCCTTGTTTCCCGTAGGCCCCTCAGTCTGAAAATTCTTCAGAGTAGTTCTTTGAAAGGCAGCTCAACTATGCCAGTAAGTGAGGGTGTGGGAACTGGCTAGTAAGCTAACCTGGAAGATGTAGCTATCCTTACTGCCTCCCAACCAAGACAGTCTCAGTTTCTGGTGTTTAACTGCCATGCTACTCTGAACAGTTACTCCTGGCATTCGAGGCCAGTTGTAAAGACGGGAAGGAAATGTTTCCCTCATTATTTGGATGTGCCGTTTGAATGTTGTGATCAGTGATTCAAAGCACATGATTCATCAGGAAGGCATTTGCGAGGCAGACATGTGAAGAGCTGTCGGCCTCCTCAATCTCCCTGACAGGGCAAAAAAAAAATGCTGATTTATAGTAAATCATTAAAATCTGCTTATTATGGCACTGCTTGTTCTCTTGCTCCACTTCAAGCTGGCATCTTGATCTGCATTGTGTCTCCTACAATTTTGTACAACAGCTAGCAGTTATTGAAACAAGAGAGAAATTATCCTCTGTTTTTATTAGTGTAGAGGAAAGAGGGACTAATTAAGAATGCGGACTCTGTTTTCTTGACCTGTTTTAAAGGACGAGAGGGTAGATTTAGGACAGCTCAAAAAATGGTTTCCCTCCAAGGAAAGGACAAAACAGGCAAATGGAACAGGAGGGAAGAGAATGGAAAGAGTTTGTGCAGAGAGAATTATTATTATTTGAGTCTTAGCAGATTGGCTGAATTGACTAGGAAAGAAAACCAGGAGTAACACCATCCTGGTTCCTGTGTGGAGATGATTATTCTTAGTTTATTTTTTTCTTTCCACTGAAATTCATGGGAACAAAGAGTGCAGGTGGAAATGCCCCATCCAACCGATCTTTTATTTAGTTTATAACATCTTTATATGTGTTTTGAATACACAAAAAGAGAGAGAGACACACACACACAGAGATGCATGCATACTTCTGAATTATACCAAAATCCTGGAAACCAATTCTGAAATTCAACAGTTTGGGGATCCTTTGAAAAGATTTGCGTTTTAAAAGGTTGAAATGAGTGAGGCTTGTTACAAACTTTGAGCGATCGATTGATCATATATCCTACACCAGCGTGCCTACCGTCCCTGTCCTACTGTTCCCATTATTCGTACTCATTTCTTATGCATATACTTTACCTGTTTATACTTATATGTTTATATGTTATGTTCATACTTATAATTCTTTTCTCATACATGCTTAACTAACTAACTAACTAAATAAATAAATAAATAAAAAAAATAAAAAAATAAAAAAAATAAAAAAATACTGCAATTTGGTTAACCAGTATGAAAATGTCAAATCATCTCACAATAGGTCTAAAATGAATTTAAGATAAAAGGTATCATAAAACCGAGGCAAACCACACATTATGAAGGGGACAGCAATAAAATAAAACCCAAAGGATGGTGGCCTTGCTAATAGACTGGCACGCTCTTCAAAATGGCTCAGTCTTTGCAATCCTCCCGAGAGTCATCAAGAAGAATATAAAATATGAGGGTTTAATTTGGGATGTTTTATATATATATATATATATATATATATATATATATATATATATATATATATATATATATATATATATATATATATATATATATATATATATATATATATATATATATATATATATCTTTTTTTTTTTTGCATTTTTGTTGGAAGCTTGCCTTCAGAAGTTGTGAATGCTCCAACACTGGAAGTTTTAAAGAAGATGTTGGATAACCATTTGTCTGAAGTGGTGTAGTGTTTCCTGCCTAAGCAGGGGATTGGACTAGAAGACCTCCAAGGTCCCTTCCAACACTGTTATTCTATTCTATTCTATTCCATTCTATCCTATCCTATCCTATCCTATCCTATCCTATCCTATCCTATCCTATCCTATCCTATCCTATCCTATTCTAGCAATAAAAACTTGGCTCTTCCGGCAGGCGGGATATGAGTGAAAGTTCTTTTTAAAATATTGATAGTATTTTAACATTTTTTTAAAATTGCTTTTATTGATTATATACCTGTTGTTAGCCTCCCAGAGTCCCCTGGGAGTTGGGCGGCATAGAAATTTTAATAAATAAATAAATAAATAAATAAATAAATAAATAAATAAATAAATAAATAAATAAATAAATAAATAAATAAATAAATAAATAAATAAAATTCTATTCTATTCTATTCTATTCTATTCTATTCTATTCTATTCTATTCTATTCTATTCTATGTGAGCTCAGCATAGACGTCTCCTTTTAAAAATGGAAGGCAATTTTTTTCCCTTTTCCACCTTTCCCTCTGATGTTCTGCTACTCGGGACTTAGAATCATGTTTGACCCTACAGGCCTGAAGCCTCTGGCTGTTGTCAGACCATTTCCAATCTCATTTGCACTTTTTCTGTATAGCAGAACTTTGCAGCCTGTCTTCTCAGCTGAATATTTAGGCCAATTAACCCCAGAGAAGGCCAAATCAATAGCAAAAGGTAGAATCAAGGGACATGGATCATCAAAATGATATCACCCTAGTCTGCTTTTGATGCCTTCCCATCAGCTCTGCCATGGGAAGATTTCAAGGGACTTCTTATTTTGAGAGATTTTCCCCTTGTGGATGCAAGGAGATAGAATTATTTCTTTATTTATTTGTCAAGTACGTATTGGCAATATACATAGATATAACATTGTTTATATACATAAGATGGGTACTGATAAGAGGGAACATTAGGACAGGGACGGTAGGCACACTGGTGCGCTTATGCACACCCCTTATAAAAGATAGAATAGTACAATTGCCATCAACAGATAGACATAGTATCTTTAACAGTTTTAACAGATTAACAGAGTTGGAAGGGACCTTGCAGGTCATCTAGTCCAACCCCCTGCCCAAGCAGGAGACCCTACATCTGCCTCTACCTAGGATCCAACTCACAACCTCCTGATTGTGAGGCAAGAGCTCCACCTCTAGGCCACAGCAGCTACTTCATTTCTCATGTCCTCAAGCAGACCTCTGATTGCCCCTATCATTTGGGCAATCAGGCCTTCTCTCATCTTCTATATAAGGAGCTGAGGTGGTGCAGTGGTTAAAAGCAGCACTGCAACCTACTAGTTCAGCAGTTCAGCTGTTCAAATCTCACCGGCTCAAGGTTGACTCAGCCTTCCATCCTTCTGAGGTCGGTAAAATGAGGACCCAGATTGTTGGGGGCAATATGCTGAACTCTGTAAACCGCTTAGAGAGGGCTGTAAAGCACTATGAAGCGGTATATAAGTCTAAGTGCTATTGCTATTGCTATAATTGGTGCCTCACCAAAATGTTGTCGAATGATGTCATTGTGATGTGGTTGAGAAGGGAGATACCCAATATCCAACGGAGCCTTCGCATTTCTAGGTCTTCCCTACTTATATTGTTCTATTTCATATAAATAGATAATGCTGATTAAAATAGATCAGAAGGGCTTTGTTATTGAAGTTTCTTTCTTTCTAAGCAGCCTGAAAAGTTTTTACCAACTTTTCAAAACCGAAACATATTTTGGGACAAAATTAACAAAAATAATCAAGGCCAAAAAAAAGAAAAGAAAAGAAAAAGATATATATATGTCGTTGTTTCGTTTACAATTTGTTTTGTTTCTTTACACCTAAGGACAACGATGCTTGTCACTGAATTAAAAAAGGATGGATTCAAAATTAATCCATACAGATTTGTTCCCTTAATAATATCAATTCGAGAGAACATCACAGTGCATAATGCATTTTAAATTAAGTTGGAAATGCATAATTTATATTTGTTTCATTTCTAAATATATTAACGGATAAATTTGGAAATTGAACAATTTAGGAAGGACAAATTTTGTCCGTCCGTAGACAAGAACGGCGGATGATGATATTTTTAAATGAACAGTATTTCTGGAAGTTTTCAAGAGAAAGGATTTCAACTGTGAAATATTACTGAGAAAAGATAAACTCAGTCAGGCGAACAAAAATTATTTCTAACATTCTGGGCAATCAATAGTATATCTTTTTAAAACAGGCAGGAGGCTGTTAGTTCCTAATAAAACATTCTCAATCAGATTAATACGTATTGCCTTAGTGGGAAGCAGTGCCCTTGTTTCTGAAAGGCAGGGAATTAAACCATAGTAAGGGATATTAAATGTATCGGTGAGAGGAGAAGAATTGTTAAGAGCCAAGGGTGAAGAGACAGGACACAGGGCACATAGGCACGACTTCGCCAAGGTTACATTGCCAAAAGGTAGAGAATAGCTCCATTTCTTTTCTTGAAAAGTTTATTAACTTTACAGTGGTTTAAATCCAGGCTTAATCAACCTTAGAATAGACCTACCGAAACCAGTGGGATAGAACTAAAGTAACCTAAGTATTCCTATGAAAGAATCAGGAATCGAGCTTGATTTGAGGGCACTGTATATAATATTCTCAATAGATAGATAGATTAGAGAGAGAGAGAGAGAGAGAGAGAGAGAGAGAGAGAGAGAGAGAGAGAGAGAGAGAGAGAGAGAGAGAGACAGACAGACAGACAGACAGACAGACAGACAGACAGACAGACAGACAGAGAGAGATAGAGAGAGATAGAGAGAGATAGAGATAGAGAGATAGAGAGATATATTGAATGTCAGTCTTTCCTAAGCAGACTGAATTTCTGTCACGGTGTGATTTATTGCCTGTTACATGTATATGCAGGAGATGCATCCCTATTCAATATAACGGTTTATTCCTGAGCACGTGATTAATATGTTCTTGTACGCATGTGTGCATTCCATTCTCCGTTCTATCCTCCTTCTTCTGTCTTCCATTGAGAGAAGACGCACATTTATATCAGAGATGTAAACAAATGAGGATTTATTGTTTTTGTACCGAAATAAATATTTTTACTTAGACTTTTAAACTGCGGTTTCATTTCTAATGTCTGATGTCCGGGGAAAAGATCAAACATCTCCTCTGTGAGATTAATTCTCACATCTGTCAATTTCAGTCTTTGCTAAGCTCCAGATGTGTTGAGAAAGAATCTCTCAGCATTCCTAAGCAACACGGCCAACAGCTGGGTGAAGAAGCCCAAAATTTCTTACCTATAGTCATTGTATTGTTGCAAGAGGATTCTTTGTCTCTGGGCTTCATATTTTAAAGAATACCCAGTTTTGATTAAAGTGGTGTTTCAAACTCAAATTTTCTTAAAGTCCCAGGCTGGGAAAATTTCGTATTTATTTATTGATTGAATTTATATTGCCGCCTTTTCGCCCATGGCGACTCAAGGCAGCTTACAGAACAAAAGACCACATTTAAAACAATAAAAACTAACAAAAAGAATCAAATAAATTAATATAGTACAATATAACAAAATCACCACCCCCACCCCACCTCCCACCCCCCGCCCCGGCGACAGCAGATCACACGAGCCATTTAATGGGTTCCATCCCGCTTTGGGTTCCCCAGGCCCACTGGCAGAACCAAGTCTTCATATGGGTGGACTTCACTCCTAGAATTCTCCAGATGTTTCTAATAATCTGGAGGTTGACGTCTACACATCTACAATTTACCAAAGTTGAGAAACTCTACTCTAACCAGAATGCTATCTTAATTATAATCAAGTATAGCTTCTGGAACATGAAGGTTCCAGAAACAATACTGGATTATAGATAATAGGTACTGCAGGCCACTTTAGCTGACACTGATCCGCAGGTCAGCGGTTCAAATCTCACCGGCTCAAGGTTGACTCAGCCTTCCATCCTTCCGAGGTAGGTAAAATGAGGACCCAGATTGTTGGGGGCAATATAAATATACATTGCTTACTGGTGTAAACCGCTTAGAGAGTGCTTGCACTGTGAGGCGGTATATAAATCTCACTAAATAAATAAATAAATAAATAAATAAATAAATAAATAAATAAATAAATAAATAAATAAATAAATAAATAAATAAATAAATAAATAAATAAATAAATAAAAAATAAGAAAGAAAGAAAGAAAGAAAATAACTCGGTTGGTGGTTTCTTTCAAAATAAACTGTCCCACTAAAATGTACCTATTCTTTCATGGGTCCTAAGTCCTATATTGGCTTTGCAGGCTTTAGCATCTCCATATGGCTTTCTAAATTATTTGAGATATGAAGAATTAATCTTTACAATACTTTCTGATTTCTGATTTATTATTTTTTATTTTATTTTATTTTTATTTTATTATCTGATATTATTTCTGATATATTTGCACATTTGCAACACTTTCCCAATACTATCAAAAATGCAACCTCTCTGGACCAATTCTCTTGCTTCTTTCTCCGAACAATTCCTCAATCGCACATTTTGATATACGTGGAGAAAACACACACAAACAACTGAATGCATATTGTAATAGTTCCAAACACGAGAAGATATCTTTACAATTATGCTTGCAGACAAATTTATGGAGAAGCCTAAGGCTGACACGTTTGTCTAGAAATACCACGTCTCCCATTTGTGGAATTATCTTGTAGTTTATTTCAGTCCTCCGTTGAATGGATGGGGAGTACACAATGGTTAAGTAAAAATGATAATCAGTCACTTTAACACTTTTAAATCATAATGTTACATTACATTGCAACACCTTGCTTTTCTTACAACTCTTGGCAATTCTCTTCCCCAGAGACCATCATTCTTTCAAGAAAATAAGATACTTCATTTGGAACAATCCCGAAGAGAGTTCATCCACTCGAGGGCATTTCTTAATATATATAAAAAAGACAATTTACACACGAGAATATGGCTGTTGATGCGATAATTGAGACCCACTTGGTGAAAATGTCTTTTTCTTTCCACAATTACTTCTGAATATTTTCCCCTCTAGGAACAAAAAAGAAAAAAAAAGAAAAGAAAAGGGGAAGGGGAAGAATACAGCAAATAAGCTGCGATCAAAAGGTTGATTTTACACATACATATATACACAGAGACACACAAAGGCACAGGCATCTATGTATACATGCATATACATCCACAGGTAATGGTCAACTTACAACTACAATTGAGCCCAAAATTTCCGTTACTAAGCAAGACAACTGTTGAGTGAGTTTTGCCACATTTTACGAACTTCCTTCCATGGCTGTTAAGTGAATCACTACCGTTGTTAAGTTAGTAACACGGTTCTTAACTGAATCTGGCTTCCCCATTGACTTTGTTTGGGAGAAGGTTGCAAAAGGTGATCATGGGAGCTCTGGACACTGCAACCGTCATAAATACGAGTCGGTTGCCCAGTGTTTGAGTTTTGATCACAAAAGACCATGCGACGGTCGTAAGTGTGAGAAACTTTTTCCAGGGCTGTTGTAACTTCGAACGGTCACTGAATGAAAGGTTGTAAGTCGAGGTCTGTATGTGGAAGTGATACAGTTTTTACAAGGGCCTCCCTTCGTATTAGAGAGGAAAAGTTGCCTATGAATCCCAGAGCATAACCTTGATTGATTGCACTTCAGCAGACTTTAGAAGGCTTCCCCTTGGAGATAGTACAGAGCCTTTGGCCAATCTAAAATTTCCGGGTCTAGAGCTGTTCTCTTTCCCCTTCTTTCTTTCTTTCTTTCTTTCTTTCTTTCTTTCTTTCTTTCTTTCTTTCTTTCTTTCTTTCTTTCTTTCTTTCTTTCTTTCTTTCTTTCTTTCTTTCTTTCTTTCTTTCTTTCTTTCTTTCTTTCTTTCTTTCTCTCTCTCTCTCTCTTTCTTCCTTCCTTCCTTCCTTCCCTCCCTCTTTCTTTCTTTCTTTCTTTCTTTCTTTCTTTCTTTCTTTCTTTCTTTCTTTCTTTTTAATGTCCCATTTTACACACACACACACACACACACACACACACACACACACCTCTTTTTTTTGTTACTATTTTGGCACTGAGAAATTGGAAAGGGAAATTGGAATTTTCTGTAAAGTTTCAGATCTTCCCTGTTTCTTGACATTTCAAAACATGTTATATACAATTCAAATGTACCATGTTTAGGTAGGTACAGATATTGACATTTCACACACACACACACACACACACACACACACACACACACACACACAAAACACACACACACACAATCAATATTTATATTGATTGATATATATTTACATTGATATTGATAAATATTCAATGTGTGCCTGCATAGGTGTGTGTATATATGTATGCACACACACTGATCAAAACAACAGCGTATATTTGCAAGATGCATAAAATACACACGCTTGTATGTGTTCTAAACGTTTTGTGCACTTACAAATCTAAGCTGTCATCTTCCTCAGTTAATTCCCCAATCAACTGACTGAATGATGATTAACTTAATATAGGTCAATTTCGCTCTCCTGCTCTTTATGCAGTTCAAACTACCTGATTAAAATAGATAATACCAGAGTGTTTGCTTTGTTTGAGCCCTGTCATATATTCTGAAGATTACGGTTTGTTTGTTTACAATATTTCTTCTTTCTGCATGTCTGCTTCCACAAAAGTGCACAAAGATTAAAACTGAAGAAGTTGTAGCATCCTTGAGATTATCAACAGCTGTGTTACTGCCAGAAAAAATAAATTCTCATGCATTTTCTGCAGCAGCACTCACCTAATTTGAAGGAGGAAAACTTTCATTTGAAGTTTCTTTCACAGGGGGAAAAGAGTTCTGAGGAAATTCTCATGAATGGAATTGAGAACTTCTTATATGCATTAGGTTATTTATTTATTTAGCATATGGCATCTACAGAGGCCAGGCACTCTCTGATATACAACATTATGCATACAGACACAAATTACAACAGCTCATTTAATGACTGTTCAAAGTTACTGTACAATGGCACTGAAAAAAGTGATTTTTGACCATTTTTCACACAACCGTTGCAGCATCCCAGAGGTGGGTTTCAGCAGGTTCTGACCAGTTCTGGAGAACCGGCAGTGGAAATTTTGAGTAGTTCGGAGAACCGGTAAATACCACCTCTGACTGGCCCCGCCCCCATCTATTCTCTGCCTCCCGAGTCCCAGCTGATCGGGAGGAAATGGCGATTTTGCAGTATCCTGCCCCTACCACACCCTCCAAGCCATGCCCACCAAGCCATGCCCACAGAACCGGTAGTAAAAAAAATTCAATCCCACCTAGGGGTGAGTTCCACTTACCTTCACCACCAGTTTGCATTGCGATGTTTCGCGCGCGCGCGTCCCCTTGTGCAATTTGGTTTGCGCGCATGCTCTGAAGCAGGAATGAGCTCAAAACACAGCTGAGGAGCTCATCAACTGTGCTTCGGGCGAAGAAATAAAGGTCAGAATTCAGCCACAGGCGGGCGGGCGGGGGGGCTTTTTCAAGCTGCGGAAGGGGAACATTTCACACAAAATCCAAAAAAAGATGGCGGCGGACATGGAACGGCACCGACAGTGACGTCACCAGCGGGTCGCTACCGGTTTGGGCGATCTGGTCCGAACTGGGAGGAACCCACCCCTGATCCCACCACTGCAGCATCCCCACGGTCATATGATCAAAATTCAAACACTTGGCCACTAACTCATATTTATGAGGGTTGCAGTATATTTGGGTCACTTGATCACTAGATTACCTCCACAATGGTATATCCCATGTTCTAACAGAGCGGCTAAAATTCTACACACAAAAAACAATAAAAGAAGCAAGATTTATTTTTTGGGTGGTCAGGAGAATACAAGGTTATTTTAAACCAGGCCATCATTAGAAACTTGACATATTCTATAATATAGAAAATATATTCATTCTATAATTCAATAATCTGTATCTATAATCTATCCCAATGTTGAATGGAGTTGTTCTTTATTTCACTACTCCAGAAAAGCAGGATGTCTGAATGTCTACGGAGATTCTCAAGCATCCACGTCATGGTTGCCCCAAAGGTGCTTTTTTCAAGAGGCAACTGGAGTTTATTTTTCTTTAAAGACGTTTAGTTTCTCATTTAAGAAGCTTCTTCAGCTCTGACTGGATGGTGGGGAATGGAAGAGCTGAAGAAGCTTCTTGGATGAGAAGCGAAACATCTTCAAGGGAAAACCAGAAAGTCCAGTTGCCCCTTGAAAAAAAGCACCTTTGGTAGGATGTCTGAATATTTCATGTATAAAAATCAAACCAATGTTTGGCATCAACTGTCAAAGCATCAGGCATGTTCTGTCTCTGTCTCTGCCTCTGCCTCTCTCTGTCTCTGTCTCTGTCTTCTCTCTCTGTCTCTCTGTCTCTGTCTCTGTCTGTCTCTGTCTCTGTCTTCTCTCTCTGTCTCTCTGTCTCTGTCTCTGTCTCTGTCTCTGTCTCTCTCTCTCCTCTCTCTCTTTCTCTCTCTCTCTGTCTCTGACTCTGTCTCTGTCTGTCTCTGTCTCTCTGTCTCTCTGTCTTTGTCTCTGTCTGTCTCTGTCTCTGTCTCTGTCTCTCTCTCTCTCTCTCTCTCTCTCTCTCTCTCTCTCTCTCTCTCTGTCTCTCTCTGTCTCTCTGTCTCTCTCTTTCTCTGTCTCTCTCTCTCTCTCTCCTCTCTCTCTCTTTCTCTCTCTCTCTGTCTCTGACTCTGTCTCTGTCTGTCTCTGTCTCTCTGTCTCTCTGTCTCTGTCTCTGTCTGTCTCTGTCTCTGTCTCTCTGTCTCTCTTTCTCTCTCTCTCTCTCTCTCTCTCTCTCTCTCTCTCTCTGTCTCTCTCTGTCTCTCTGTCTCTGTCTGTCTCTGTCTCTGTCTCTCTGTCTCTCTGTCTCTCTTTCTCTCTCTCTGTCTGTCTCTGTCTCTCTGTCTCTGTCTGTCTCTGTCTCTGTCTTCTCTCTCTGTCTCTCTGTCTCTGTCTCTGTCTCTGTCTCTCGCTCTCTGTCTCTCTCTTTCTCTGTCTCTCTCTCTCTCTCTCCTCTCTCTCTCTTTCTCTCTCTCTCTGTCTCTGACTCTGTCTCTGTCTGTCTCTGTCTCTCTGTCTCTCTGTCTCTGTCTCTGTCTGTCTCTGTCTCTGTCTCTCTGTCTCTCTTTCTCTCTCTCTCTCTCTCTCTCTCTCTCTCTCTGTCTCTCTCTGTCTCTCTGTCTCTGTCTGTCTCTGTCTCTGTCTCTCTGTCTCTCTTTCTCTCTCTCTGTCTGTCTCTGTCTCTCTGTCTCTGTCTGTCTCTGTCTCTGTCTCTCTGTCTCTCTGTCTCTCTTTCTCTCTCTCTGTCTCTCTCTGTCTCTCTCTGTCTCTCTGTCTCTGTCTGTCTCTGTCTCTGTCTCTCTGTCTCTCTGTCTCTCTTTCTCTCTCTCTGTCTCTGTGTCTCTGTCTCTCTCACTCTCTCTCTCTCTCTCTCTCTCTTTCTCTCTCTGTCTCTGTCTGTCTGTCTCTCTCTCTCTCTCTCTCTCTCCTGAAAACATCCACACTTCCCCACCAATCTCCTGCATGTGGTGTAATCACATCTGAATAGTTTACCTCAAATAGTTTCCAAATACAGCAGTTGCAAGGAATGTAACTGAGAAATAAACCTCCAGAGAAACAGATGTTGCTTTCTATGGGCAGCAGTAAAACATGGGGGAAGGGGGGGGGAAACCATCTAGTAAATATGAACAAACTTCACTAAATAGACTCTTTGTTAGGAAATGAAGTACACCGTCTATCGCAGGCGCCATTCCGCTTTTCTTTTCTTTTTCTTTTTGAGAATCATGACTGCCTATTTTTTTTAAAAGAAAAAAGACAGAGATCGCCTTAAACACCTTTTGTTTAGTTCTGAAATAAATAATAACAATTAAACTTTATTAAGTGTAAAATTGGGTTTTTTGAGATAGCCTTTGAAATGTGACATGGAAAAAAGCAAATCCAAGAAAATCAGTTTTGTTTCTACAGATCGGGGGGGAGGGGGGAGGGAGGACTGAGAATAACAGAATAACACAGTTAGAAGGGTCCTTGGAGGTTCTCCTAGTTTTCTAGCTCAAGCAGGAGACCCTACACCCACAGGGGTGGCCAAACTATGGTTCTTTGAGGACCTGTGGGACTTCAGCTCCCAGAATTCCTGAGCTAGCCATGTATGCATGGCTGGCTCAGGAATTCTGGGAGTTGAAGTCCACAGGTCCTCAAAGAAACATAGTTTGGCCACTCCTGCGGGGCCTACACCATTTCAGACAAATGGTTGTCTAATATCTTCTTAAAAACTTCCAGTGATGGAGCATCCACAACTTATCCACAACAATCTACAGAGGAATTATTGAGTCTATCATCTGCACCTCTATAACTGTCTGGTTTGGTTCTGCAACCCAACAAGACAGACACAGACTTCAGAGGATAATAAGAGCTGCAGAAAAAACAATTGCTACCAACCCGCCTTCCACTGAGGACCTGTATACTGCACGAGTCAAAAAGAGGGTCGTGAAAATATTTACTGACCCCTCGCATCCTGGACATAAATTGTTTCAACTCCTACCCTCAAAACGCCCCTATAGAGCACTGCACACCAGAACAACTAGACACAAGAACAGTTTTTCCCCTAACGCCATCACTCTGCTAAACAAATAATTCCCTCACCACTGTCAAACTATTTACTAAGTCTGCACTACTATTAATCTTCTCATCGTTCCCATCACCCATCTCCTCCCACTAATCACTGTATGACTATAACTTTGTTGCTTGTATCCTTACAATTTATATTGGCTAGTTCCTAATATGATTTGATTGCTTATTTGTACCTGGACTATCATTAAGTGTTGTACCTTCTGATTCTTGACGAACTTATCTTTTCTTTTATGTCCACTGAGAGCATATGCACCAAGACAATTTCCTTGTGTGTCCAATCACACTTGGCTAATAAAATTCTATTCTATTCTATTCTATTCTATTCTATTCTATTCTATTCTATTCTATTCTATTCTATTCTATTCTATTCTATTCTATTCTACTCTACTCTACTCTACTCTACTCTACTCTACTCTACTCTACTCTACTCTACTCTATTCTAACTTCTGGATGCAAGTTGTTCCACTGATGAATTGTTCTCACTGTCAGGACATTTCTCCTTAGTTCTAGATTGCTTCTCTCCTTGATTCATCTCCATCCATTGCTTTTTGTCCTGCCTTCAGGTGCTTTGGAGAATAGGTTGAATCCCACCCCCACCCCCCGACTGCTATCATGTCGCCTCTAGTCCTTCTTTTCATGAAACTAGACATACCCAATTCCTGCAACTGACTCAAATGAGCCAAGCAAAATAGATGTCAGCTTTGGAAGCCATATTAGCACCAGAAGCTTCCACGCTGCCACATTCTTGTGCTTGGGAAATGAGATGGGGGGATTTAGTAGAGGGAATGTAGTTAGACATAATAGCATTCTTCTTTTCGGTCAAGGTCGTGGTCTTCCTGCACCTGGAGGAGGAGTGGTTGAAGGGATGGCTCCAGTTGGGATGGGTGGTGATTGGACCATGTGATGGACTGATGGGTGCAGGGGGTGAATTTGGGCTTTTGATTTACTGAGGGGAAAACCTGGAACTCTCAGATTCGGGATTTCCCAGATGTGCCAGTATGCCTACTTTAAAAAATGGGAACTTTGAGAAACTGCCTGTCTCGGAGTTTTTTTTTATGGGAGCTTGGTTCTTCTGGAAAGCTGACAATAGACACATTCCCATAATTACATCTTTGCAGGAAGTTGGTGGTCCAATTGGGGCCATCTTTCAGCCCTAAAGTGGAATGCCTTGATGTAGGGAGACCTTTTCTTTGTAACAGATGGCCAGGATACCTTTTTCCCCGAGCATTTCTGGCTTAGGCACTCATGCGCTCTTTTGGAACAGTTGGATACGAGTGGAAAATGGAGGGCTTGAACAGCTGGCTAGCGATGCTGTCAGAGTGACATGGATTAAGGACTTAATAAGCTATAAAGTAAAGGAGATACAGCCCCCCCCCTTCTTGTTTTTCACAGATGTGTAGATCGATGCCTTTTGTTTAATAGTTGTTTAAAATTCACATTCCGGGGATGCAGAGAAATGCACAGAATGTTTCACTTTGCAATAGCAATTAGACATATATATATATATATATATATATATATATATATATATATATATATATATATATATATATATATATATATATATATATATATATATATATATATATATATATATATATATATATATATATATATATATATATATCTGGGTGGTTTACAACATAGAAATAGTATTTGCATATTGCCCCAAACAATCTGCGTCCTCATTTTACTGACCTCAGAAGGATGGAAGACACAACTTTGAGCTCCATCAGGATTGAACTCCAGACTGTGGGGAGAGTTTGCCTGCAATACCGCACTTTAACCACTATGCCAGCAGGGCTCCTCCTCCATTTAGATTTTTAGATTTATTATTAAGAGTTGGAAAGGACCTTGTAGGTCATCTGGTCCAACCCCCTGCTCAAGCAGGAGTTCCTACACCATTTGAGACAGATGGCAGGCCAGTCTCTCCTTGAAGGTCGCAAGTGTTGGGGCTCTCACAACCTCCACTGGCAAGCTGTTCCACTGGTTGATCGCTCTCACCGTCAGAAAGTTTCTCCTCACTTCCAGGTTGAATTTCTCCTTGGTCAGCTTCCATCCATTATTCCTTGTTTGGCTTTCTGGTGCCATAGAGAACAGCCTGACCCCCCTCCTCTCTGTGGCATCCCCTCAAGTATTGAAACACTGCTATCATGTCACCCCTGGTCCTTCTCTTCGGCAGACTGTCCAAGCTCAGTTCCTGCAACCGTTCTTTGTATGTTTTATTTTCCAGACCCTTTATCATCCTGGTTGCTCTCCTCTGCACTTTCTCTAGAGTTTCAATGTCTTTTTTATAGTGTGGTGACCAGAACTGGATGCAGAGCTCTAGGCGTGGTCTAACTAAGGCTTTATAGAGTGGTATTAGTACCTCCCTAGTCCTAGATTGTATCCCTCTATTTATGCAGCTCAGGATTGCGTTGGCCTTTTTGGCTGCTGCTGCACACTGCTGGCTCATATTTAGTTGGCTGTCTACCAAGACTCCAAGATCCCTCTCGCAATCGCTGCTATTGAGTGTGGTTTTGCCCAGTTTGTATGTGGTTTTTTTTATTCTTCTTACCTAGAAGAACTTATACTTACAGTACCTAGAAGTATGAGTTGTCATAAATTTAAATTTATGACAACTCATACTTTGCATGGGTTGTCTGTTTTATGTTCCTCATCTAGACCCAACTCCCCTTGTATTGGTATCAGTATACGGCCAAAATCGACTGTCCTAGTCTATTCTCCATGCTTTAAACTAAGTCACGGAAGGCACATTTGAGTAGGCTTTTAGTTTCTCCTTGTGAACAGCTTGCTGGGGAGACTGAAATAAAAAGAACATATTTGAGAAGGGTTTCCAGCTATCGTGCATGTTAGAAGAACATAACTGATATTCCTGGGAATTACTTTAACAAAATAACAGAATAACAGAGTTGGAAGGGACCTTGGAGGTCTTCTAGTCCAACCCCCTGCTCAGGCAGGAAACCCTATACCATTTCAGACAAATGGTTGTCCAATCTCTTCTTAAAATCCTCCTTAAAATTGGAGCACCCCCAATTTCTGGAAGAAATGTCCATACAGTCCCCATCTTCTACTTCCAGCTCATTGTCTCGCACATATCTCTTTGGTAATAAATTGCATTACATTAAAAAAAAAGATTTTTCAAGGCTCAAGCACACCCTTCTTTTCTCTGTCCTGCCAGTAAGCAGCATTTTCTCCTTCGGCTTCCCAGACCAAATCACAGTAGGATACTAATAAAAAAAGACAAGGGAAAAAAATCCACAATAACAATAGTAATTTCATCTGCATTAAACTTAAAATGAGATTCATCAGGTTTTCAGATTCTTGCTTCGAACAGGAATAAGGCTTCCGACCTAATGATCAAATATATCACTGGAAGATAAAATTTGCTAAGAGATATGTTGGGCAACAGCACAGACACACAAGCACACACACACTACAAGTAGAAGTCTTCTGGGAATGTGATTCACTCCAATGCACCTAAAATGTTGACTTGAACGAGCTCCAAATATTACACGTGATTGATACAACCATGAATTTCCGCTGACCCTCAAATATACAATTAAGCCTTCTCTGTGTGACTTCTCTTTATTGTCCCCTGCTCCCTATGGATTCAAAAAGCAGCTAAGCACAGCACAATTGTTTTTAATAAAGAAGTTTGTTTCTGACAAATAGATGCCCAATGATATACCAAAGGCACAGGTTGAAAAATCACTAGCTTTTATCCCAGATTAATTAAACTAGAATGATGGTCCCCCCAGTATCATTCTTGCATTCTTGCAACTGCGGGCAGATTTTGGAGGCGCCTTAGCTGTTCTCTGGGTGGGGAATATAAGGCTTATTTTTTCCGGAGCTTGGAAATTGAAACTAAGTATGGCAATGTGATTGTATTTGTCTTCTTAGCAACGTTGTTGGGAGAGCTTATTGTTGAGAGTTATTGCCTGTGGCTTTCTCCTCACCTACAGATCAGGATAGGTATGAGGGCTCTGCAAACTTTTGAGAAGGTGTTTTCTATTGGATGGACATGGTGAGCGGTGAAATCTACTTACCTTCCCTCCCGGTTCAGAACTGCACACATTGCGAGCGCACCACCGTCGCACATGCTTTTTCACCCTCTGTGCATGCGCAGAACGCTTTGCGGATGCACAAAGGGTTAAAAACAAGAAAATGGTGACGTCCGGGTGGGTGGGTGGAGCCTCACTTTGCCGCCGCTACCAGTTCTCCGAACAACTGGCGGCCACCGTTACCAGTACGCCCGAACCGGGCCGAATCGGTAGCATTTCACCCCTGGACATGGTGGAATATAGTTTGGGTTCCAAGTGGGGATGAGCTGCTTTTTGTAAGGCAAAGAGGCAGAGAACGTTAGATAGATTGGTTGGGTGACAGTTAAGAAGGCTCCTCCCTAGCAATTAGCAATAGCATTTACATACCGCTTCATAGTGCTTTACAGCCCTCTCTAGGCGGTTTACAGAGTTCAGCATATTGCCCCCAATAATCTGGGTCCTCATTTTACCCACCTCGGAAGGATGGAAGGCTGAGTCAACCTTGAGCCGGTGAGATTTGAACAGCTGAACTGCTGAACTAGCAGTCAGCTGAAGTAGGTTGCAGTGCTGCTTTTAACCATTGCGCCACCTCGGCTCCTCACAGAGTACGTCTTTAATGATGCAAGTAGTTGCTTTGGTTTGACAAGATTTCCGTCTGCAGGTGAGGAACAATAAAGGCAAATGCTCAGAAGTAGCTCCACATGTCATTCTTGGTTCTTGGGGCCTGATAGGACATTTGATTGAATAACTACTTGGAATGGAAATGTTCATTGGAAGGGCCTAATCCAGGGCTGTCAAACTCCCAGCCCACGGACCAGATGCGTCACAAGCTGGCCACGCCCCCTGCCCGGTTTAGCAAAGGGGGAAAAAGTCCTGATACGTCACGTGATGCTGCCGTGACGACGCAACATTGACACCCCTGGCCTAATCATTTAGCATTTCAAATAGCGTCAATGAGATTTGAAGACTGTTCCAAAACGTAATGGCTTTTGTGGCTTTGCAAAGCCAACATTTTGCAATTTTCCTTCTATTTATGTGTGAGACCCAGCCAGGTGACCAAATTTATTTCTTTAACCATAGATGAAACTGTCTTTGGATTAGGATTATTATTATTATTTTTTTAAAAAGAACAGCGTCAGTCTTATGATAGCTAACTTACAAAAAACAGTTGTGTTTTGTGTGTGTGTTTTTTAAAGATGTGGTAGTGAGTCAGAACATGGATGTACTAGTGTCTCCATTGTTGTCAACATTTACCCAGGGCTTTCAACTTCACCACATTGCTTTGTTAATCATTGCTGTGTTCCCTCATTTACAGACAAGGCTGCGCATTCCATCATTAGCATACATGCTGGCATGTCTATAAATATATAAATTTGGGATTTGCCACTGGAAGTATTCATTACAGTTTGAAAATAAATGAATAATGAATAGCAATGCCACTTCTTCATTAATATTCTACAAAAGAAAAATATGTACTCATTATTCCTTTCATGAATTCGGCCCATTGAAGGTTCATAAATAATTGTGCTCTACAATTGTGTCTAATTAGTAATGAACTTAATCCAGTATACAGTATTGCCAAGGCCTAGAGCAAAGGATTATTCCCTCTCCCTCTTTCCTCTCTTTAACTAAAATGAGTTTATTCTGGATCTTCAAACATTTTCTAACTTGCCAAACACCAGATGTTTCCCATGCGTTGAGCTTTGCAGCTATTTTCAAGGAAGGATTCCCCCCCCCCACACACACTGTGAGTATGAGAATAAAATCTCATAGAGGTGATTTGGATCTTTTCTTGGAATCCAGACAGTTAGAAATGAAGCCGAGATTAAAAGTCTAATAGAAAATATTTATTTCGGTACAGAAACAATAAATCCTGAATAATTACATCTTTGCTAATAAAACGTGACCGTTCCGATCAGAGCCAAGTCAGAAGTGATTAATGGAGAATCAGGAATGTGGACATGCGTGCAAGATCATATCACGTGTTCTGCTTGTAATGGAATGTACCAGTGGTGGGTTCCTGCCGGTGCGGTCCACTCTATAGCACTGGTAGCGGCCCGCTGGTGACGTCACAGTACCGGTGCGGTCGGTTGCCTGTGCCTGGGTGCCGCCATTTTTTTAAAAAAAAAATTTAATTTTTTAAAAAAATTCTTCTTTGACAATTGAGTCTTTCCCCATCCCATCGCTTGAAAATAATAAGAAGCTCGCATTTGACACTTTTCCTTCGCTTTTTGCCTAAAGCTTCCCAAAGTGGGCATTTTCCGAAAGCTTAACCTTTTACACTGTTAATTTTATACAATTTTATACTGTTATTCTTTAGACGAAAACATTGAGGACTGTTAAAAGATACCGTTCTTTTAACAGTCCTCAATATTTTCGTCTAAGGAATCCATGACTTAAACCAAAAGTGCTGTATGAGACTTGCTTGTCTTTTAACTATAGCATTTTCTGCATATAAAGGTTGCTGTGTTGCCATGGTGTAACACACACTTTGTATGCAAAGCTTTTCATGTAAGGTATAAAATAGCAAAAATAGTAGTAGTAACATCTCTCTGAAATAACTAATATATGACCAGCAAGCCACACCCACCCGGTCACATGGCTGGCAAGCCACACCCACAAAATAAGCCACGCCCACAGAGTGGTAGTAAAAAAATTAGGAACCCGCCCCTGGAATGTACCATAATATTAGAATAGGGATGCATCACCCTGCATATATATACAACTGACAATTATTCACACCGTGACACACACACACATACACCTCCTCCGTTCAGTGGAATTGCAGAAACTCCCATGTGATATGGTGGAGCTGAATTGGTATCAGGAGACGGGGGACAGAAACTTACGTTTAAGAATTATTTAAGGAGGATTAAATAAACAAACAAGTCTGAGGGAGAAATGGAGCTGGGATTGTTAATAGGGCCGTGCGGTTATTTTGTAATGAATGAAAAATTAAACTTACTGGGACCGACTCGTGTCTTGCTAATTCACAAAGTTCTTTAGGGACTTTGCAGTTTTTACTGGCGTTTTATTTTTCTTTTTATAAACTGCCTACTTTGTTGTACTATGTGAAAGGAAATCATTGGTCTTGGGACCACTGTTTATCAGAATCCTCTGAAGAATTCAGTGTCTGCGGCATCCATGGAAAGGAAAGTCCCTCTCAGAGCTGGTGGGAGAAAACACACAAATGCGCTTTACATGGGGCTACCCTCAAAGAGCATCCGGAGACTGCAATTGGTACAGAATGCAGCTGCGCGAGCTGTGGTGGGTGTTCCGAGATACACCCACGTAACACCTATCCTCCGCCAGCTGCATTGGCTGCCTATTAGTCTCCGGTCGCAATTTAAGGTGTTGGTTTTGACCTTTAAAGCCCTACATGGCTCAGGGCCAGGTTACCTTCGGGACCGCATCCTGCCACATACCTCCCTACGACCAGTGAGGTCCCACAGAGTTGGTCTCCTCCAGGTCCCATCAGCCAAACAATGCCGGTAGGTGGGTCCAAGGGGGAGAGCCTTCTCTGTGAGAGCCCCATCTCTCTGGAACCAACTCCCACCAGAGATCCGGACTATCCCCACTCTACTGGCCTTCCGTAAAGCAGTGAAAACATGGCTCTTCCAGCAGGCAGGGTGAAGAAGACCGGATTCCCCCATGTATGAATGGTTTTAAAGTAGTGTAATGTTTTCAAATTATTTTACTGTATTGTTCTTATTCCTGTTGTACGCCGCCCTGAGTCCTACGGGATTGGGCGGCCTATAAGAACTTTTAATTTAATTTAATTTAATTTAATTAAAATATCCAGGCATACAGCTGTATGTAGCTAATTATAATGAACTGTGGTGTTAACAGACAAATAATGAAAGAAATAGTACAATAAATCATGTTTTCAGTAATGCAAGCCAAGAGAACACAGGTTGTCAGGCCTATGCCCCAAAATGACCCAGCAAAATCCAATTGAGTTCAATTCTTTATTTGCTTGCACCAATAGACAGAATCTTGCCAGACGTAAGGTAACCAAATAGATATATCTGAAGGTGTGGCTTCCCTGAACATTTTCTTATGCCCCCCATCTACTTCAGGACTGCACAGTCTTTTATTTCGGGTCCCTCTCTGAATGTGTTGCCTCTTCCCTAGAAAGCCCCTGAGCGATTGCCAAGATTCCTCCACCCTCCTACTCATCCTTCAATTGCACATACCATCGCATCAGTACTCCTCACTTAACAACTACAATTGGGACCAGCAACTCCAGTGCTAAGTGATATGGTTTTTAAATGAAGCATCTTGTGACTTTGCTGGACTTACAACATTAGTTCTTCTGAGGTTAAGTGAATCACTCATGATTTTTAGTGCAACAGCACATGAGCATAATTTGCAACTTTCTGCTGCCTTATCCATTGGCTTTGTTTATCAGAAGCCAGTTGTGAAGTTTGCAATGGTGATTACAAGACTGTTATAAGCTCAGTCTTAAAAATACTTTTTTCAGTGTCATTGTAAGTTCAAATGGTTGCTAAACAGGGCAGTTTTTAAACCCAGGACCACCTCTAATGCTATCTTGAGCGTCCACTGAGTAGAAAAGTGGAATATAAATCCAATAAAAATAATTCAATGAAGAAAGTCTACTTATACAACTATATGACAAGTAACATAACTGAATCTCAACCTTTCTTCAACCTCTTACATCTCCAGAGACCTGTCAACTTTGAAAAGATGGAATGCTTAATACAAATCTTATGCAAGGATGTTCACTATTTTCTCTGAATATTATCCAATTTGTCAGGCTCCAAAAACCAGGAAAGACACACAGAGTTATTTCTAAGCAATTTGCTTTATTATTCCTTAGCTATAGACATTTGTTTTATTTATTTATTTATTTATTTATTTATTTATTTATTTATTTATTTATTTATTTATTTATTTATTTATTTATTTATTTATTTATTTATTTATTTATTTGTCAAACATGTATAGGATAGTAGTTGTTTGTATAAACTTAACATAAGTAAAAAAGTACTGATAAAAGAGGACAATAGGACAGTAGGACAGGGACGGTAGGCACAGTGGTGCGCTTATGCACGCCCCTTACAGACCTCTTAGGAATGGGGAGAGGTTGACTGTACAGAGTCTAAGTTTAAAGTTTTTGGGGTTTGGGGAAGAAACAATCTGGGTCCTCATTTTACCTACCTCGGAAGGATGGAAGGATGAGTCAACCTTGAGCCGGTGAGATTTGAACAGTTGACCTTTAGCAGATTACAGTCAGCTAAAGTGGCCTGCAGTACTGCACTCTAACCACTGCGCCACCTCGGCTCTTCCCTCGGCTATTGTTATTCCCACTAACCCTAATATAAATCCTGTCTCAAACACCGTTAGACAATTTCTCTTTCTCCCATAGAAATATCTCAGAACGTTTCCCCCCATTTCTCTATGCTTAATTCTACTTATTATCATGGGCAACATTACAGGAGATGACACATCTCAATGACACCCCTAGGCGTTACTTAAAAGTGAGGCTTTATGTAGGTGGTTCTTTTTAACGCAGCTGCAATCGTATTTCCTAGTATTTATTCTCATTACCAACACTCTCACATAAGCCTAGATCATCTACAAGTTCTTTACATCTATCAGGAATGGGGGAAAAAAAATCTGTGGCTCTCCAGATGTTGGCCATGCTGGTAAAGACAGCTGGAGCTGTAGTTCAGCCATATCGGACAGACCGCAAACTCCCCAAGCTGACTATATCTTTCTTGAGAAGACCATAAGCTGAAAGCTGTTCTTAGTGTCAATGGCTAGAAGTGGAAATATATTAATCAAGCCTCTTCCCCATTGGTTTCCTCTAGGTGTCTTGTACTTCCCAGTTGGGATGGAGGAATTGGGGATTACTTTATCCGACGTACTTTCTGCCGTCTCCTTTGATAGAAATCATCAGGAGACGTCATGAGCACTGCTCTAAGAAGGCCCTCCCCTGATACTTTCATTCGAAATGCAGTAATAAATGAAAATACACACATAATAGAAGCTATGAAAGTTGCTTTTATTGCCCGTTTTATTTAGTGGCATGGCCTGTGCGCAGAATGGTTTTGTTTGTGCAGATGTCTCGTTCACCTCCATATTCTTGACCCTGAATTATAGTCTAATTTTTATCAATCTTAGGATAGTTGGCTGAACTCTGGCTCCCTCCCGCTCTGTTTTTCAAAAAAAGCTTTAATTCCGCATAAGTATTGATGTTAGCCCTTTAAACATAAGGGAACACAAAGGGAAGGTTAATTGGAGTGGCTAATTAAACATCGTGAAGTTAAAGAAGTGGAACACTGGGATTTTTGTTTTGATATTTAGCAACGTTGCCTAACCCTAAGGACATAGATTTAGCCCATGGTCTAGTATTATTATAAATTGCAAGGCAGTCTAGAGATCCTGAAGAGCAACAAAAGAGTGGAGCGTTGATAACAATTGATCCCCAAAGGAGAAGTAATAACAATTATGACTATGATGATTATTTTCGGCAGTTTAAAAATAAAAAGTGTGGATTTCTTTTCAATTTGAGAGTACCCAGCTAAGTTGTGAAAACAAGGAGAATGAGAATTCTCAGCAGGCGATTCAATCAAGTAATTTTTATCTCAACTGGGATTGGGAAATAGAAATGATGGGGCAACGGTTGGTATTGATCTGCCCTAGGGACCATGTTTGCATCCCTTGGGCGTGGAATAGAAGCCCAACTTCGGCCAGGAGAGTTTTTATGTGACTGATGAGGCCCAGTTGCTAATAAGGTTCACTTCTGCCAGTCCTTGTGAACATTTAGGATGTCTACCAGTGGTGGGGTTCAAATTTTTTTACTACCAGTTTTGTGGGCATGGCTTGGTGGGCATGGCATGGTGGGCATGGCAGGGGAAGGATACTGCAAAATCCTCATTTCCTCCCCACTCCAGGGGAAGGATACTGTAAAATCTCCATTCCCACCCCACTCCAGGGGAAGGTTACTGCAAAATCCCCATTTCCTCCCGATCAGCTGGGACTCGGGAGGCAGAGAATAGATGGGGGCAGGGCCAGTCAGAGGTGTATCCTAACTGGAAGCCCCCCATTCAATTCTGGAGCTGACTGGAAGTCCGGCTCTCCAACCATAGAATCTCCTCCTAGCGCAGTGTCCTTTTTCCTCTGCTGACCGGAAGTCCGGTTCCCCCACTATAGAGTCTCCTCTTAGTATGGTGTTCTTTTTCCTCTACCTGTCCTAACTGAAAGCCCTATCAATTGTGGAGCCAACCACCGACAGGGAGCCGCAGCAGAGGGATGAAAGAGCCACATGTGGCTCCAGAGCCGCGGGTTGCTGACCCCTGGCCTTGACGGCCTCCTGCAGCACTTTGCATGTCCCATTTTTGCTGCCAGAAGCATTGCGGGCCGGTCCTTTGTGATTTCCAGGCCAACCCCACGGGCCAGATTTAAGCACCCCACGGGCCAGATCTGGCCCATGGGTCTTGAGTTTGACACCCCTGATTTAGAGCTTGATTTCCTGATAGGAACCTTGAGACCTCTTGCTAAAAATGGCCTGAGACAATAACTACACTTTTCAAAATAAGGCAGCAATGAATGTACTAGGCAGGACTAACTGGGTTTAGTTACGCCAATGTATAACTGAATTAACTTTACTGAATTAACTCCATGGGGGGAGGCTAAAGAGCATCCGAAACAGTGGTGGGTTCCTACCGGTGCAGTCCACTCTATTGCACCAGTAGCGGCGGGATGGTGACATCATCAAGAGGCTACTGACCCGGTGCGGTCAGTTTCCGGTCCCTAGGAGCCGCCATTTCTTTTGCAAATTTTTCGGCGATTTTTTGCTTCTGCGCATGCACAAAAGCAAAATCGTGCCGAAATTTCGCGAGGGGACATGCGTGTGAGATTTCAGCGAGATTTCACTTCCGTGCATGCGGAAAATGTTTTTCTGCGCATGCAGAAAACATTTCATCTAGTTTGATGACGTGTACTAAACATAAGTGAAATCAGATGAAACAGATTACAGTTAATAGGATCTTTCCCCGTATAAGTAAATATTTCTCCTTTCAAATAGCACTTCTGTGCTATTTCTTTTGGAAAGGCTCTGGGCCATTTGCAAGCCAAGGGCTTCGGATTTAACTCCCTTAGCGTGCTTCTAGCATCTCTTTGTAGACAAATAGAATACTCTGTCTTTTGTTTTCAGCACAGATTCTTGGATACGGTAGAGCAAATCACCTCGCAGTCTAAACTGGGGCTTCCCTTCTGAAATAATTTGAAAAATCTCCCAAACCTTGTATAAAAACGGAGTTATTTCAGCCCTGAAGTAGAAGGCTTAACAAAAAAAACACCTTCCCTTTCGTCATTTCCTATTCTTTTTGATTTTGAAGGAACAGGAACCGTTCAAAGCTAGCATCCTGTATCCAAATGCCGCACTCGGTCCATTGTATATTTAAATAGGACGATTAAAGATCCATTTTTTTAAAAGTTCAACATTCTCTTTCCATGTATAAGGCAAGACAGAATTTGGGCAGGAAAGAGAAGGGAAGGACAGACATTTTTCGAAGGAAGAAATAAAAATCAGTGGGGGTTCCCCCCCCTTTTTTTCTTGACAAAGAATTCTGCTTTTAAAAAAAGAAAAAAGAAAAAAAAAAGAACTGGGAAGCAGATGGTTGCTTATATATTTCTCTTTTTTTATTATTTACTGCAATACTAAAGCCACCATAAAAAAGCAAAGTTGTGCAGACAGAGTTAATAATATAATCATTCAAAACACCTGCAAAGAGTACAGATGGGCAATTTCTATCTGCAAAATCATCAGCGAGAGCCCGCCTTCCCATATGGGCAAATGGTTCTGCCTTGAAGCATTCAAAGCTTTGTTCCTACCTTAAGAAAACCTGTTCCGAGCCTATGCGGTCTTTTTATAGCCCTCACAGAAGCACATCAGACCTGGCGGCTTATTTTGAGCTAAATATAACTTACAGTATCTATAGCTTTCCATCAGCATCATGGATTTGTGCATGCTCTGATACAAAACAGCAGAAATGGAGAATGGGATTTGAGAGAGAGAGAGAGAGAGAGAGAGAGAGAGAGGGAGGGAGGGAGGGAGGGAGGGAGGGAGGGAGAGAGAGAGATTCAGGAGGGAAAAAAATCAGACAGTTTTCTTTCTCAGTATGTTTGCAATTGGTTAATGTATATTAATGAACCAGCAAGCCTATATTTTACTCCTAAATTTCTGCTGGTGAATAGTGTGCCAGAAAAATCCTACTTTTTTTTAAATTGCTGAATTTTCTTTTCTTTTTACTATGAAAAATGTTGGTTGTGCTTGCTTTGCCCCTTTGGGAGGCAAATTGGGAAAAGGAAAGGAGGGGGGAAAAAGGAGAGCTAGTTTGGTCTAGTAATTAAGGCGCCAGGCTAGAAACCAGGAGCTGGTGAGTTCTAGTCCTGCTTTAGACATGAAAGCTGACTGGGTAGCTTTGGGCCTGTCCCTCTCTCTCAGTTCAAATTACCTCACAAGGTGAATGAAAATAGGAGGAGGAAGGAGTATTAGATATATTGAGTCGGTTATAAAAATAATAAAGGTGGGATAAAAGAAAATCTAAAAATGAATCTAAAAAAAAAAATCTCAAATAAATTCCAGTTCATCTCCAGAAATCTAAGCTAGGTATCCCAAGGGTGCTTTTTTCAAAGGTAAGTGGATTTGGTTTGTTTTTCCTTGAAGATATTTTGCTTCTTATCCAAGAAGCCTCTTCAGTTCTGACTGAATGGTAAAAAAAAATTGGAAGGATTTATATTCCTTGTAGTCGTGTGAGAGTCATTGAGGCCACTTGGAGGCTTATCTGTGCCCGCGGAGTCAAAGAAAGTCCAGAAAACAAAGAAAGTCCAGTTGCCTCTTGAAAAAAAGCACCTTTGGGACAACCATGAGCTGGATGACTGAGAATCTCCATAGACCACCTAAAGTTCACGACTTTCTGAAAAGCCTCATATGCAGATCCCCAGGGCTTTCAAATGTCACAAGACTGTAATTTTAAGGTACAGAAGAGAGGAAATGATTAAATTTTAATAGTTATGAAATTTGTTTGGGGTAAAAGAGTTGTAATTGAAATTAACTTTATTTTTAGTCCACTCCCACCATCGCTTTTGGGAATATAGCTCTTATACCATTCAATGTCTAGTTGCAGCCTTTGACTTAAGAAAAGTTGTGGTGCCCACATACAGGTACTGAATGTAAAATAGTAAGTTGTTGTATAAAGTTATAATGTCATTAAAAGGAACTGTTTAAGCAAGTAAGTATAGAGCCAGACAGCTTTTAAAATGTATGGTAAGTAGACAGGGGGAGGTGTTTATCCCAGTGCTCCAGAAGGGAGGGGGGATAGATGACATCATAAGAGACAGCCAATTGGATCATAGATAGCAGGGCCAGGAACTATAAAAGGCCTGGCTGAGAGAGATGTGGAGCTCTCTGTTTTGTGTGAACTTCCATGAGGGAAGGATTTAGTGAGAAGTGCTTTGAAGAGCTGAGGGAAGCTCTATTATGTGGTAAATCCCAGGAGGGAAGGCTTAGTGTACGTGCTCTTATCTATAGGCCTAGAACAAAGAAGAATTGGATTTGCTTAGATTTAGTCAGGAAAGCAAAGAGAGTCTCTGAAGGGAAGAAAAGAAAAAGAAAGAATTAAATAGTTGCTTGTGGCTGTAACAAATTTACTTGACAATTACTGAGAAGTTGTATTTAAATAAACTGTTTAATAGTTTGTTCAAGAAACGTGTCAACGTCTTTCCATTTATTACATAAAGCAAATCTTAAACAATCCTGCAGAGTTTGGAGATATTGTAAAAGTAAAAGCAAGCCTCTAAAGAGAGAGAGAAGTGAAACAGAGGGTGCGACCCTTGGTCAGGGAGATATAAAAAAGAAAATTAAACAAAAATCGCTACCAAGACATATAAAACAATAAACCTGACTGGAAGGGGATGGGTCGCATCCCTCGCAACTTGCAACTCCTGTCTTTAGTAATTTTGATTAATACCTGCCAATGATGGTGAACTTGCTGGGGTTTCCACTGAACAGTTGTTGATCTTTCATTTTGTAAATATTTCTTTTTTTTCCCTTCAAAGTTTCTAGCAATAGTTAATAATATTACAAAAAACTCAGAAAACTTCCTTGATGCCTTGGCGATGTTCTCCATTTTCCTCCCAGCTAAATTTTTGCTTTCATGTAGCACATAAAAGAGCAGTATGGTTTTGATGAACTAAATCACATGGGTTTCCTAATTAACATTAAAATATTGTCTTTCATTGTTAGCTTCATTTACCCTTTAAGTATCAATTCTTGCAAAACCAAATCTTACATTGGTGACCAAGGATATATATGGTGGGGAGGAGAGGAGAGGAAATTCTTTTTTACAACTATAGACAAAGAAGAAGAAAGAAAATGTTGAGTTTATACAGTATAAAAGCAAGTTCTCTGCTGCTCCTTAATTCAAATGGAAGCTGGAACAAATCCCTATGAAATAAAACAAATTGTGCTGATGCTGCTTGATGTAAAGTGTTAAAAGCAAAGAACAGCACACAGCTTTACAGAGATTTAAATCTCGTAGTTTGCAATGGAGCTAAGCCAGAGGTGGGTTCCTCCCAGTTCGCACCGGTTCACCCGAACCGGTAACGATCTGCTGGTGACATCACGGAACCGGTTCGGTCAGTGCCAGTCCGTGGGCGCCACCATCTTTTTTTAAAATTTCTTTTTAAAAATTTTTTTAAAAAATTTCCGGGTTTTTTTCTGCACATGCACAGAAGCCGAGTTTCCAGCACTGCGCATGTGTTGCCATCTTGTTTTGGGCTTTGGGGGGGCACTGCACATGAGCATGTGCGCAAAGCATGCATGCGCCCACGAGGCGCAGCCACACAGCGCAGGAGAAAGCGAACTGGCAACGAGGTAAGTTAGAACCCACCCCTGAGCTAAGCCCTTGTTAATGGTGCCTCCTGGAAAATGCCCATGCTAATTAGGGAATTCTGAGAGTTGAAGTTCACACAACTGAAAGATGTCCATGTCAAGAAAGATTGGTGTCTATGGAGTTTCTCAGTCATCCAAGTCATGGTTGTCCCAAAGGTACTTTTTCAAAAGGCAACTGGACGTCATTTTTTTCTTTAAAGTTGTTTCGCTTCTCATCCAAGAAACTTCTTTCAGTTCTTCTTGGATGAGAAGCAAACCATCTTGAAGGGAAAAAATAAAGCCCAGTTGCCATTTGAAAAAGTACCTTTGGGACAACCATGACCTAGATGACTAAGAATCTCTATAGACATTGGTGTCTATTCTTGCATCTAACAGTTCTGGGCACTCTTACTTGGGATTTCATGTCAGAGAATCTCAGAAGAAAGAAAACCATGATGATGGAGATCATGTGATCTATGCAAGATCCATGGGAGACTATCATCAAATCTCTTAAATTCCATGGTCGAGCAAGTCTTCCCAATTTCCCAAACTTCAGCCGAAATCTGGTTATCTTCAGTTTCCTACCCATCACTTCTAAACATGTTCACAGATTCACAGAGAACTTATTTCATTTCAGGTATTTGAATCAAATAAGGACTGAGTCATAGCTTTCCTCCCTCATAATCCACGATTCTCTGAATTTTGCAATTTAACTGCATACATGACTCTTCTCTCATCCACAACAAACCGAGGGTATTCCAATTCAAAACAGTGCGGACACTTTAAAAAAATCAAAAGAATTTAAAGTCTAAATCCTTGAATTGAGTCGGTTTAATTTAAGGAATGAGTCTGACTCAGAAAAAGGAGATTTTGAGAAAATGTGAAAGCAACTCAATCTTTAAGTTCATCTGTCAGCTAGATTGCTTCTGTTTTTTTTTTCAGTTCAGGAAATCAATCAAAAACTTGATCTCATCACCTTCCTTCCTTCCTTCCTTCCTTCCTTCCTTCCTTCCTTCCTTCCTTCCTTCCTTCCTTCCTTCCTTCCTTCCTTCCTTCCTTCCTTCCTTCCTTCCTTCCTTCCTTCCTTTCCTTTCCTTTCCTTCCTTCCTTCCTTTCCTTTCCCTTCCTTCCTTCTTTCCTTCCTCCCTCCCTCCCTCCCTCTCTCTATCCATCCATCCATCCATCCATCCATCCATCCATCCATCCATCCATCTTGCCTAGAGGTGACTCTGGGCAGCTAACAAACATTATGAATACACCTCTGTTCCTAGCATCTTGCCATTAATCCCAGTAGCTAGTTGAAGTCCATAGAGAGCAAATACGTGGAAACCCTTTTGAACTACTGGAACTTCCAGGAAAGTTCCTGGAAACTTTCAAGAAAATCCCGAAACAAAATGAAAAAAAAAGCACCACAGACATCTTGACTTTTTGCTGTAGAAGTAGGGAAGCGTACTCTTCCATAAAGCAGTTTTGCAGAGGTGTTTTGCTTGAAGCATCACCTTTGCAAAGCTTTGTACTACGATATCTCAGCTCAGCCTACTCACAGGGAGTGCTATGGTATGTCAGCTTCAGCTCCCGGAGACAGATAGACAAGCCTAGACACAGATACATAAATACACAGAGAGAAGTTTTATATTAAAAAATGCATATATTGAGGAAAATCGTTACAAAATGCATTAGATCAGAATAAATTGCTTGCAAAAGCAAGGCAAAATAAGAAATTTTGCAAGCAAAAAATGTGAGTATAAGAGATGTGCAAAAATGCACATGTACATTTTTGCACAAAGTCAAGATTTAGAAGGCTGTTGTGTCCTTTTCAAATTACCGTAGGTTTCTATATGATCTCATGAATATCAACCCAGGTTAATAAAAACGAGAGCTGTTTTTATAGTCATGGTCTGAGGTTGGCTTCTTTGTATTGATGGTAGCCAAGAGTAAGTACAATTTATTCAGCTTTGTATATCAGAGCAAGCTGTGACTTGCCTACCATGGAACAAAGCTTTCTGATTTTTCCGCCTTGCTACAACCAACCCAAAAAGAAACAGGATGGACACTTGAGTCTAAAAAACTGATACATCATGTTCTCATAAGAATTCTAATTTAAAATAGACATTTAAGACAGTTGTTATGCTGCCTGTATTTGTTAATATACTTTTCCTGGTCTTATATTATATTTCAAGTCTGTTATGAGCTGCGATTGAAACAACACTTCTATTCTCAGGCTAGCTGCAAACTGTAATTCTAAAGTACATGTGAATGTGTTCCAGGTATGAAATGGTTGTGTTATTCTGCACAATTAAACTTCATTAGAGATATGGGTTTGATTTAAAACTTGTCCCTGGATTTAAGTGACATCCTCATGGGATAAACTAGAATTTTATGTTATTGCTGTTAAGTAATTATTTAAATTAGCAGTGGAAAATTTAGAATGAATGGACTAAACTTGAATTAATGATTGCTTTGAGAATAAGTTTTGCCCATTAGCCACAAACCTTCTCTGGCTTTCATGTTTGTGTGCAGGTCTTCTGGGGTTTCTCTTGAGCTACTGATTCATGTTGTGTTTGTGAGTATATACACACAGGGGCGCGCACGCGCGCGCGCACACACACACACAAACACAAAGTTAGTGGTCCCCTGGTGGTTGTGAGGTTGTGGAAAATTGCCTTCCCTGTTAATGCTCCTTTCTTTTCTCTCCTGGTATGATAACGTAGAATAATTTTTTCTCTTATGTCCTTGTGTATTGTTTGAAGTGTTCGTAAAATACATTTTTGTTTATATGTGATTCTTTAAGAGGTGCAATCTGCTCAAGAAGGGAAGAGGAAATGAGACAAGATGGAGTGATAAAGAGGTGTGTCCATTTAAAAGTAGTAATCACAAGATATGTCAAAAAATTATAGCCTTTACCTTTTGCTGCATAGAACAATTCATAACATGCAAGATAACCTTGAGTTGAATCCTTGAGTTGGCTTGACCTTTCATTTCTGGTGTTCAGTAGTTTTGTTCTGAAGGACTGGCATTGACCTCCACCTTTACAGTAGAACCTTCAAGATAACAATTTGCAGTCTCTGCAAAGATCAGATCTTCTGTTTTAGTCTTTTTCTCTCCCAATAAAAACTGAAGATAGTTTTCCCAATTTTTCCTTTGGCATTCCATGGGACAGTCCTCAAATCAAACCTCTGGATTTTCTTTTCCCCTGACTTGAAATAGTTTCTCAACCTCAACTGAAAGTTTGGAAAAAAGTTTTCTCCCATTTTCCAGGTGGGGAGATGAATTTTAGAAAATTCTTGTCATGCTTCTCTTTGTGTCTACTCATAAATCACAGGGGACTCAAAATAATGTGAGTGTTACCATACTTGTGTTGCCAAAATCCAGGGTAACAGTTTTCTCTATCTCTTTGACCTTGTCTATTGGTCCTGTGGATTTTTTCAGCCCAGCTAGGGCAACTGTAATAAAATTGAAGTTTAAAGCTGAAAAATCTTCTGCCCCTTACTCAGGAGTAGGTCCTGGGGAGTAAGGAAAGATACTCATGCCTCTTTAAAGTTGCACTGTAAGGCTAACTTAATGCAACAAGCTAGACTAAACTGGAATTGAGTTGGTTCTTAGGTAGTATGTCAAGTTATTGGAAACTCAGTCACTATCTTTGCATGTTGTGTCAGCCAAGTCTTCATTCTAAACAGCTGTATAATTTCCTTGTTCATATGATGTACGATGCCAACATGACCATTTTGAATATTGTTAATCTGGGTGTGGGTTTAGTGTATTAATGTAAACTGAGCCTGAACTTCCTTGAAGAAGATACACATAGCATTGGATACAAACATTGCAAATAATTTTTAGGTGGTTTTTTTTTTCATCATGTAAATTTCAGAACAATAGGCAAGTTTCAGCTTGGAAATGTCTTTCCAGAAGAAGTTACCAAGAATAACAATCTCTATTTAACATTTAGATAGGTTGATACCATAGAGATGACCAGGCTAGATTTTATAGAATATGAATAATTAGAGTTTTGTAGCCCAGCCAAATTTTGAAAAATATAGACAGAGTATCTCAAGAACCATTTCTGTCCCCTGGGAAAGTCACTGTGTGAGAAGCTGGCATGCATTAGTTCCAGATTGAAGGTGGGTGGGTGGAAAATCTATTCTTTATTGGCAGGAATATTTTGGCAGTATAAATAACCGAAATCTTATGAACAAACTGGTCAATTTGAAATTAAATAAATGATCTCTCATTGGCTCCATGTTCTCACCAGATAATCGCAAAAGGTGATTTGTTTCAGCAAACTCAATTAGCCTTCACAAGTTGGCTTACTTGCAAAGCAGGGAGCATTAAAGTTTCAAGACCTGACCACTGTCACATGTAAACTAGCAGTTAGGGTTTCTTTATTTATTTTTCCTTTGAAGTCTAGTTATGAAGTCGGGCTTACCGGTACTTGTTCGTTTCCTCCAAACTGCCAGATTCTTCCTTAAGCCAATTTTAATTTAGGCACTACTATCTGTAGGATTTTGGTACATGGTTAGAACAATCAATTACTTGGTACCAGTGAAAGAAGAATGTAAGCTAGGCTAAGAACTCAGACCTGGGAAGTGTTAAGATCTTGGAATATTTGATTGGCCCTTTCTGCTTGAAATCACAAAATACGATAGACTAAAACAGGGGAGTCAAACTCGCGTCATCATGGCGGCGTCACGGGACATATCGGGACTTTTTCCCCCTCGCTAAACCGGGTGAGGGTGGGGCCAGCACATGATACATCTGGCCCGCAGGCCGCGAGTTTAACACCCCTGGTCTAAAATGTGATTTGGTTATCTTGTAGCTTGATGGAACACTAGTTTGCCAACGAATGCTACTCATAACATGTAGAACCATCAATTTGCCAGGAGAAATGGTTTGTTTTGAACATCTAAGCCACTAGAGTAATTCAGTAAACCATGTATTCATGTGTTGTGCTAAAGTAACCACTGTGTTAGAGGTAGGGATACTACTGGTAATGGTAGGGATACTACTGCAAGAGAGAGATACACTGGCCATGTTTTCTACTTTACAATATTTGAAGGCCAGTTCGAGCCAAGTCCAGGTTAACTATGTAGAGTTGTAAGAAGGAAGCGAAAAGGTCTTTAAGCGGTAGTGCTACAAGGATGAGATGTTGGACCAGATGTCCAAATCCTCAATAATTAGAAGGAAGAGGGGCCCAAACTCATCAATATTAGCCTAAACAAAGTACAGTAGTATGCCTTTGAATCTGAAAAGAAAAGAAGCATTTTGAGACACATTGGTCACTAAGTCTCAAGTAGTCTAATGCACGATGGCCTGAAATTGTCCATCAACAGCATCTAGCTCAGTATTTCTCAACCTTGACAACTTTAAGATGTGTGGACTTCAATTTCCAGAATTCCCCAGCCAGCGTTCTTGGCTGGGGAATTCTGGGAGTTGAAGTCCACACTTCTTAAATTTGCCAAGGTTGAAGAAACACTGATCTAGAGAGCTGGTCTCCTGTTCCCACCTCTAATATAACCTTTGGTATTCCTCACCTTTAATATAAATTAACTTTCCCATATTTGTGCAGATCTGTTGATTCTTTCCTCCCTGATGAGGGGGAGGCATATTTCACTTACCATAAAACAGCATGAGGCTGGGATTGAGAAGATTATGCTTAGATGTGGAATTTGGTTGCCGCATTTACAGAGCCATCCCTAACTTAAGGCAATGTAAGAGAAGCAAGCATTGTTAAAGAGCTTGCTTCTGTTACATTGCCTTAAGTTAGGGATTGATCTGAGAGCCCCAGATGGGATCTAAATAGATTGTGTTACGCTACTACTTCATTATTCTTAAGAGATGGTCCAGTGTCTTACTCAGCCTTGGTTTAATAATTGCTGTGTGGTTTTGCATCTGAACTCATCAGCTTAGATTAAAATTGGACGGAATCCTTTCCCTGCATTCAACAGTTTATTAATTTCCAATAGAAGAATTGGATGCTTGGTTGTTGTTTTTAATTCAAACTATGGCAACATCGCTATGCAAGTTGCATGGTCACCTGACTATTGTATGGTTGAGCTTTCATGAAAAAATGTTCCTGTGTGTCTGTTCAAAAAGCACAAAAAAGAGACTTCTTAAAAGGAAATGCAAGGCAGGTTTTAAAAAGAACAATTTTGGTCATCTCCAAAAAAAAAGGAAAAGGAAAATTGCCTCTTTTTATTCCCCCTGCCTTACAAGTTCTGGAAGACATTTTTACAATGTTCTCTTCTCTTCAATTTGCTTCCTTTTTTTCCATATGACGATTTAAAGGCAAGGCAAGCTGTTCAGAAGAGCTCTAGGTTAGCCACAATGGAGTATGAAATGAACATTATCTAGGTTTTTTTCTGGGTAGCTTTACATTTCCATTGAATGTGATTACAGCCCACAAAAATATCTCCCCTGTGAACTCTAAGGAAATTATTAACATGATGACGTTGGCCACCTCTTTTCAAAATATGTCTTTTTTTAAAAAAAGGTGGCTTGGTTATCTTTGTAAAGTTATGCAAAGGAAGTTACAAAGCCTACAGATTGAAGCACGACAGAACACCCTGTACTTTGGTCAATGGAAGGTATACTGCTCTGTAGTTCCACATAAAAACGGCATCTATTTTAATACATAGTAATTATACCAGAAAGAATTTCTATCTCAGCTGATGATGAATGTCAGTCCTGACACAGCAGAAAGACTTCATGAGGTTTTATTATAATGCAGCAGCACAAAAGTACTTGCTATTAAGTATTGACAATAGCCAGCAACTCTGAAGGTGCTTCATTTGACCATTCTGAAGGCTATTAGATGCCTAGAATAATAGGACAGATTCTCCCAACTTGGAGCTGTTTAACTGCTTAACTCTCAATACTTGAGAGGATGCCACAGAGAGGAGGGGGTCAGGCTGTTCTCTATGGCACCAGAAAGCCAAACAAGGAATAACGGATGGAAGCTGACCAAGGAGAGATTCAACCTGGAAGTGAGGAGAAATTTTCTGATGGTGAGAGTGATCAACCAGTGGAACAGCTTGCCAGCGGAGGTTGTGAGAGCCCCAACACTTGCGACCTTCAAGGGGAGACTGGACTGCCATCTGTCTCAAATGGTGTAGGAACTCCTGCTTGAGCAGGGGGTTGGACTAGATGACCTACTAGGTCCCTTCCAACTCTAATAATAAATAAATAACTAAACTATTGGAATTCAACGGTCTTGGGCTCATAGGAGTAATATAATGGAAGAGCACCATACTGCTATAGAAGCAGAACTTCATATTTTGGGAGATTAGCTTTTCCTTAAATGCTAAGCAACTAATTGCATAACTTTGTGTGACAGGTCATGGCTCAACTTTTGTTGAATATCATATATGTATGCTTTAAAAATTCAGAGATTTTGGGGTTTTTGCTAAGGAGTAGCAATCAAATTAGGGTCGCCTTCGGCTTTGGGCATTTCCAACTGGAGTCTCACTATCCTGGGAGAGCAAGAAATATGTACACATTGGAAATGGTTCAATTTGGTTTAAAGAGGAAAACGCTCTTCAAATCCAGATTCTAGGTGGATTCTCCAAACTACCTTCGTTCTGGCATTATCTTTCGTTTGTGGAGTAAAAGGCACGGATGACAGCTGGCCACCAGACTAACATCTAGGCTGGTGGAGCCTGGATGTGATACATCACAGTTTCCCCTAGTGTGATTTAACAATCCTCCCCTCGTACTTTGACCCTTGCAGTAGAAGTTAGGTGCAGTGTACAAATTCAATGTAATCTGTACATTGTACAGTGTAATTACATTGCCAATGTAATCTGGCAATGTAATCTGGGTGGCTGAGATCAGGACCATGGACAGTTCCAAAGGTTCTGCTTGCTGAAGAGTTTCTCCTTTCTGAATGTGGACTCATGTAATCTGCTGGAGATACACCCCACAAGAGAGTTTTCTGTTCTGCACGTTGAAGCTTAAGGAACAGAATAGATGTCTTAAGCTTTGTAGATGCTTCAAGCACAGGTTTTTTTTGTCTCCCAGAAATTCTCCCTCCTCCCAAAATGTGATCTGTCCCACCTCCTTTTAGAATAAGACATGACTTGGTCCATGCAGCTCTGCAGAGTTTTGGAGCAGACAGAAGTTGTACCCCACTTCTCTATTTCTCTGTGCTTTGATCTTTGTTCCATGCCCTACCTGGCCATGAAATATACTGGTTGCCAAGTCTAGGCTGGTTCGGAAAGCCTAACAGAAGAATAAAGAACAGAAGGCTACTGAAGAGAGACCAGGAAAACAAATGCATCCCATTGCTGCTTAAATGAGGCACACTAGAAAAAGTGGGCAAGGCAGTTTGGTAATTCTGCTAGTCCAAAACCAAAAGGTTTTTGGGCTGCAAGGCTGCATTTATGTGATCATCCAGGAGGGGCAGTAGTCAACCTCCACCTTTTTCCTCAGCCTGTGAAGAATGCATGAAAGATGCATATGAATAACATACTCCATCATTTGAACAGATAACATTGGAACATTATGATGTTTAACAAATCCAAATATTAGTATTGTAGTAATGATACCTCTAAATAGGCATTGCTTGTCTCTGATTTGTATCTCAGGAAACTGAGACAAGATTTGAGACAAGTGATAAGAAATTTAAATTTCTGTTGAAGAACTGTGAATGAAAGAATTTTGGTCTCTCTGTCTCTTTCTTTCTTTCTTTCTTTCTTTCTTTCTTTCTTTCTTTCTTTCTTTCTTTCTTTCTTTCTTTCTTTCTTTCTTTCTTTCTTTCTTTTTTCCTTCCTTCCTTCCTTCCTTCCTTCCTTCCTTCCTTCCTTCCTTCCTTCCCTCCTTCCTCAGGTATGTAAATGAGTTACAGTTGTACAAGAGTATAAGACAGATACACATTTATGCCAAATAAATCTTAGGTATAGATCAAAAGATGCTTCTGTCTGATGTTGAAATAAAAGGATGCCTGCTATCTTTTCCATTTTTTCTCCCTCACTGTATTTTATTACGATATATGGTTTTCCTTCAAACAATGGATCTTCCAGCCAGGAAGTGTGTCTATTTTTAGATTAAGCAAAGCCATATGTGTATAGTTGAAATGCGTACAATGAAGTGATCCATCCACATAGACGCATGGTATGTACAAAAGACTGAATAGGAAAAATAAAGATGAGAAGACAACTGCAGTTGCAGAAATAATAGGAAATATTCTACCCTTATAGAATATAATTAGGAGGGGAGATGCTTTTTTTTATTATAGGCAACTAAAACCATGTGCAAAATTGTGCCTAAGATGAAAGGAGATAAAACTAAGATGTGTCTGAGTGACTACTCAGTTGTAGAAGTTAAATTTAACTCCCATGTTTTTGACATAAATATATTCTCTTCTTTTCTCGTTCTCTTTCACGGTTTACTCCTTAAGAATTCTTTAGTTCGGGAACCTCAATTAGAGAAAAAGAAGGTTGCTGATTATAAGGAAAATGAAGGGATAACTTTGGAGAGAGAAAGAATAAGTATTGTTGCCGTTATTATATCATTGGGAATCAGAAACTTGTTGATCTATTTCAAAGCATTCTCAGATCTATCAATGGCTGGTCAAAATGTCAGGTTAAATGTTCATTTCCCATTTCCTCATTTATTTATTTATTTATTTGTGAGATTTATATACCGCCTCACAGTGCAAGCACTCTCTAAGCGGTTTAGCTTAGAGTTGGTCTAAGTTGGTCTCCTCCAGGTCCCATCGACCAAACAATGCCGGTTGGCGGGGCCGAGGGGGAGACCCTTCTCTGTGGGAGCCCCCTCCCTTTGGAACCAACTCCCTCCAGAGATTAGAACTATCCCCACCCTGCTGGCCTTCCGTAAAGCAATAAAAACTTGGCTTTTCCGGCAGGCGGGGTGAAAGTGAGACCAATCAGATTATATTTGGGTCTCCCCCCTTGGTTATGAATGTCAGATGTTTTTTTAATTTTTATAATTTTTAATTATATGTTTTTATATGTAACAATGATTTTATATGTTGTCAGCCGCCCAGAGTCCCTCGGGAGTTGGGCGGCATACAAATCTATTAAATTAAATTAAATTAAATTAAATTACACCAGTAAGCAATGTATATTCATATTGCCCCCAACAATCTGGGTCCTCATTTTACCTACCTCGGAAGGATGGAAGGCTGAGTCAACCTTGAGCCGGCGAGATTTGAACCGCTGACCTACGGATCACAGTCAGCTAAAGTGGAATGCAGTACTGCCTCTAACCGCTGCGCCACCTCGGCTCCCTCCTGTAGAGGGTGATATATTTAGCAACTTGGAATGAACTCCTTCTTCAGGGCTTATTCCAGTTGTGAAAGGAGCAGGAAAATCCCAAGCTTGGTGACATTCCATAACACATTTTGTTTGCCCACTAGCCATTACCAAAGCAGGAGGCACACTTCTGGGTCAGCTTTGAGGTTCCACATTCAGATCCCATGCAGAACCCCCCACTCCTTGGATTGTCTAAATCAGTGGTTCCCTGTCACGATGTGAATATTGCCAGTTGTGCATCTCTATGTTTTTTACTGTTTCTTGTATTTATGGTCAAGCAGACATATGATATATTCTATTACGCATGTCTGCATTCCTTAAGTCAACTCCTTTCTTCTTTCTCTTCGCCATTTCTACCGAAGGTAGAAGTGATTTATTCATTAGCCGATAATATGTAGCTTAATAAGGATTCTTTTTATTATTTTCTACTGAAATAAATATTTTGTTAATTAGATTTGAATCTTGGTTTTATTTTCTAAGTAAAAATGACTTCAAAAGGGAAGCAAAGATCCATCGACCTGCACGGGGGATCCCCCCCTTAACATTCCCAACCTTTTCTGGGCCACCCTTTTAATAAATACCTTTTTTTGTGGCCATGGGCTATGGCCATGGACCGCCAAGACTTAAGATTTATTCTATTATTATATTAGTTGCATTTGTATGCCGCCCACTCCAGAGAGACTCTGGGCGGCTTAAATGATAGCATCGCGACCGTTCCAGGCTCCACAGACCACAGGTTGAGAACCACTGGTCTAAATCCTTCCTGGGCTCTAGGTGTAGGCAGTGCTAAAAATTAGTCTTCTCTGTGTGCATGGCAATAGGACATTATGTGTATGCCTCCTTCCATCCCAATGGAAAACAAAAAAAAAAACGAGGATGTATTTGTAATTGCACACACATCAGAACGGAGAGCAGAATGTTTATAGAGTCTTTATTGAACTTTGGTTCAGAAGATCCTTTTTTTCCCCTTGTAAAGAAAATGGAAAAAAAAGAGTAGAAGAAGCTTTATTCCACATCATCTTTGGCATGGGACTTTTGTAAATCTTACCCAACATTCATCACTTTTATTTTT
>JALIGW010000190.1:0-240885 GCA_023053685.1 Diadophis punctatus similis | reverse complement strand
CGAATGCTGTGTTAGACCTTGGGCTAGCTCTTCAGGGAAAGGTCGGAATCAAAAATTGAGCGAGAATTCGGCTTTCCAGCCCGTGGGGAACAGGAATATGTGTTTCTTTTTCATTTCTGAGGTGTTTGTCAAAAGTGATGTTTTTGGGCTGAATTGAATCCTAAGGCAAATGCCGTGTTAGACTTTGGGCTAGCTCTTCAGGATAGGATCGGAATCAAAAATCAAGCGAGAATTCAGCTTTCCAGCCTGTGGGGAACAGGAATATGTGTTTCATTTTCATTTCTGAGGTGTTTGTCAAAAGTGATGTTTTTGGGCTGAATTGAGAAATAAGGCGAATGCTGGGTTCGACCTTGGGCTAGCTCTTCAGGGAAAGGTCGGAATCAATAATCAAGCGAGAATTCGGCTTTCCAGCCCGTGGGGAACAGGAATATGTGTTTCTTTTTCATTTCTGAGGTGTTTGTCAAAAGTGATGTTTTTGGGCTGAATTGAGAAATAAGGCGAATGCTGTGTTAGACCTTGGGCTAGCTCTTCAGGGAAAGGTTGGAATCAAAAATCGAGCGTGAATTCGGCTTTCCAGCCCGTGGGGAACAGGAATATGTGTTTCTTTTTCATTTCTGAGGTGTTTGTCAAAAGTGATGTTTTTGGGCTGAATTGAGAAATAAGGCGAATGCTGTGTTAGACCTTGGGCTAGCTCTTCAGGGAAAGGTTGGAATCAAAAATCAAGCGAGAATTCGGCTTTCCAGCCCGTGGGGAACAGGAATATGTGTTTCTTTTTCATTTCTGAGGTGTTTGTCAAAAGTGATGTTTTTGGGCTGAATTGAGAAATAAGGCGAATGCTGTGTTAGACCTTGGGCTAGCTCTTCAGGGAAAGGTCGGAATCAAAAATCAAGCGAGAATTCGGCTTTCCAGCCCGTGGGGAACAGGAATATGTGTTTCTTTTTCATTTCTGAGGTCTTTGTCAAAAGTGATGTTTTTGGGCTCAATTGAGAAATAAGGCGAATGCTGTGTTAGACCTTGGGCTAGCTCTTCAGGGAACGGTCAGAATCAAAAATTGAGCGAGAATTCAGCTTTCCAGCCCGTGGGGAACAGGAATATGTGTTTCTTTTTCATTTCTGAGGTGTTTGTCAAAAGTGATGTTTTTGGGCTGAATTGAGAAATAAGGCGAATGCTGGGTTAGACCTTGGGCTAGCTCTTCAGGGAAAGGTCGGAATCAAAAATCAAGCGAGAATTCGGCTTTCCAGCCCGTGGGGAACAGGAATATGTGTTTCTTTTTCATTTCTGAGGTGTTTGTCAAAAGTGATGTTTTTGGGCTGAATTGAGAAATAAGGCGAATGCTGTGTTAGACCTTGGGCTAGCTCTTCAGGGAAAGGTCGGAATCAAAAATTGAGCGTGAATTCGGCTTTCCATCCCGTGGGGAACAGGAATATGTGTTTCTTTTTCATTTCTGAGGTGTTTGTCAAAAGTGATGTTTTTGGGCTGAATTGAGAAATAAGGCGAATGCTGTGTTAGACCTTGGGCTAGCTCTTCAGGGAAAGGTTGGAATCAAAAATCAAGCGAGAATTCGGCTTTCCAGCCTGTGTGGAAAAGGAATATGTGTTTCATTTTCATTTCTGAGGTGTTTGTCAAAAGTGATGTTTTTGGGCTGAATTGAGAAATAAGGCGAATGCTGTGTTAGACCTTGGGCTAGCTCTTAAGGGAAAGGTCGGAATCAAAAATCGAGCGTGAATTCGGCTTTCCAGCCCGTGGGGAACAGGAATATGTGTTTCTTTTTCATTTCTGAAGTGTTTGTCAAAAGTGATGTTTTTGGGCTGAATTGAGAAATAAGGCGAATGCTGTGTTAGACCTTGGGCTGGCTCTTCAGGGAAAGGTCGGAATCAAAAATTGAGCGAGAATTCGGCTTTCCAGCCCGTGGGGAACAGGAATATGTGTTTCTTTTTCATTTCTGAGGTGTTTGTCAAAAGTGATGTTTTGGGGCTGAATTGAATCCTAAGGCAAATGCTGTGTTAGACTTTGGGCTAGCTCTTCAGGATAGGATCGGAATCAAAAATCAAGCGAGAATTCAGCTTTCCAGCCTGTGGGGAACAGGAATATGTGTTTCATTTTCATTTCTGAGGTGTTTGTCAAAAGTGATGTTTTTCGGCTGAATTGAGAAATAAGGCGAATGCTGTGTTAGATCTTGGGCTAGCTCTTCAGGGAACGGTCAGAATCAAAAATTGAGCGAGAATTCGGCTTTCCAGCCCGTGGGGAACAGGAATATGTGTTTCTTTTTCATTTCTGAGGTGTTTGCCAAAAGTGATGTTTTTGGGCTGAATTGAGAAATAAGGCGAATGCAGTGTTGGACCTTGGGCTAGCTCTTCAGGGAAAGGTCGGAATCAAAAATCGAGCGAGAATTCGGCTTTCCAGCCTGTGGGGAACAGGAATATGTGTTTCTTTTTCATTTCTGAGGTGTTTGTCAAAAGTGATGTTTTTGGGCTGAATTGAGAAATGAGGCGAATGCTGTGTTGGACCTTGGGCTAGCTCTTCAGGGAAAGGTCGGAATCAAAAATCAAGCGAGAATTCGGCTTTCCAGCCTGTGCGGAAAAGGAATATGTGTTTCATTTTCATTTCTGAGGTGTTTGTCAAAAGTCATGTTTTTTGGCTGAATTGAGAACTGAGGCGAATTCTGTGTTAGACCTTGGGCTAGCTCTTCAGGGAAAGGTCGGAATCAAAAATCAAGCGAGAATTCGGCTTTCCAGCCTGTGGGGAACAGGAATATGTGTTTCTTTTTAATTTCTGAGGTGTTTGTCAAAAGTGATGTTTTTGGGCTGAATTGAGAAATAAGGCGAATGCTGTGTTAGACCTTGGGCTAGCTCTTAAGGGAAAGGTCGGAATCAAAAATTGAGCGTGAATTCGGCTTTCCAGCCCGTGGGGAACAGGAATATGTGTTTCATTTTCATTTCTGAGGTGTTTGTCAAAAGTGATGTTTTTGGGCTGAATTGAGAAATAAGGCGAATGCTGTGTTAGACGTTGGGCTAGCTCTTCAGGGAAAGGTTGGAATCAAAAATCAAGTGAGAATTCGGCTTTCCAGCCTGTGCGGAAAAGGAATATGTGTTTCATTTTCATTTCTGAGGTGTTTGTCAAAAGTCATTTTTTTTGGCTGAATTGAGAACTGAGGCGAATTCTGTGTTAGACCTTGGGCTAGCTCTTCAGGGAAGGCTTGGAATCGAAAATCAAGCGAGAATTCGGCTTTCCAGCCCGTGGGGAACAGGAATATGTGTTTCTTTTTCATTTCTGAGGTGTTTGTCAAAAGTGATATTTTTGGACTGAATTGAATCCTAAGGCGAATGCTGTGTTAGACTTTGGGCTAGCTCTTCAGGGTAGGCTCGGAATCAAAAATCAAGTGAGAATTCAGCTTTCCAGCCTGTGGGGAACAGGAATATGTGTTTCTTTTTCATTTCTGAGGTGTTTGTCAAAAGTCATGTTTTTTGGCTGAATTGAGAACTGAGGCGAATTCTTTGTTAGACCTTGGGCTAGCTCTTCAGGGTAGGCTTGGAATCGAAAATCAAGCGAGAATTCGGCTTTCCAGCCTGTGGGGAACAGGAATATGTGTTTCTTTTTCATTTCTGAGGTGTTTGTCAAAAGTGATATTTTTGGACTGAATTGAATCCTAAGGCGAATGCTGTGTTAGACTTTGGGCTAGCTCTTCAGGGTAGGCTCGGAATCAAAAATCAAGTGAGAATTCAGCTTTCCAGCCTGTGGGGAACAGGAATATGTGTTTCTTTTTCATTTCTGAGGTGTTTGTCAAAAGTGATGTTTTTGGGCTGAATTGAGAAATAAGGCGAATACTGTGTTAGACCTTGGGCTAGCTCTTCAGGGAACGGTCAGAATCAAAAATTGAGCGAGAATTCGGCTTTCCAGCCCGTGGGGAACAGGAATATGTGTTTCTTTTTCATTTCTGAGGTGTTTGCCAAAAGTGATGTTTTTGGGCTGAATTGAGAAATAAGGCGAATGCTGTGTTAGACCTTGGGCTAGCTCTTAAGGGAAAGGTCGGAATCAAAAATCGAGCGTGAATTCGGCTTTCCAGCCTGTGGGGAACAGGAATATGTGTTTCTTTTTCATTTCTGAGGTGTTTGTCAAAAGTGATGTTTTTGGGCTGAATTGAGAAATAAGGCGAATGCTGTGTTAGACCTTGGGCTAGCTCTTAAGGGAAAGGTCGGAATCAAAAATCGAGCGTGAATTTGGCTTTCCAGCCCGTGGGGAACAGGAATATGTGTTTCTTTTTCATTTCTGAGATGTTTGTCAAAAGTGATGTTTTTGGGCTGAATTGAGAAATAAGGCGAATGCTGTGTTAGACCTTGGGCTAGCTCTTCAGGGAAAGGTCGGAATCAAAAATTGAGCGAGAATTCGGCTTTCCAGCCCGTGGGGAACAGGAATATGTGTTTCTTTTTCATTTCTGAGGTCTTTGTCAAAAGTGATGTTTTTGGGCTGAATTGAATCCTAAGGCAAATGCTGGGTTCGACCTTGGGCTAGCTCTTCAGGGAAAGGTCGGAATCAAAAATCAAGCGAGAATTTGGCTTTCCAGCCTGTGGGGAACAGGAATATGTGTTTCATTTTCATTTCTGAGGTGTTTGTCAAAAGTGATGTTTTTGGGCTGAATTGAGAAATAAGGCGAATACTGTGTTAGACCTTGGGCTAGCTCTTCAGGGAAAGGTCGGAATCAATAATCAAGCGAGAATTCGGCTTTCCAGCCTGTGGGGAACAGGAATATGTGTTTCTTTTTCATTTCTGAGGTGTTTGTCAAAAGTGATGTTTTTGGGCTGAATTGAGAAATAAGGCGAATGCTGTGTTAGACCTTGGGCTAGCTCTTCAGGGAAAGGTCGGAATCAAAAATTGAGCGTGAATTCGGCTTTCCAGCCCATGGGGAACAGGAATATGTGTTTCTTTTTCATTTCTGAGGTGTTTGTCAAAAGTGATGTTTTTGGGCTGAATTGAGAAATAAGGCGAATGCTGTGTTAGACCTTGGGCTAGCTCTTCAGGGAAAGGTTGGAATCAAAAATCAAGCGAGAATTCGGCTTTCCAGCCCGTGGGGAACAGGAATATGTGTTTCTTTTTCATTTCTGAGGTGTTTGTCAAAAGTGATGTTTTTGGGCTGAATTGAGAAATAAGGCGAATGCTGTGTTAGACCTTGGGCTAGCTCTTCAGGGAAAGGTCGGAATCAAAAATTGAGCGAGAATTCGGCTTTCCAGCCCGTGGGGAACAGGAATATGTGTTTCTTTTTCATTTCTGAGGTGTTTGTCAAAAGTGATGTTTTTGGGCTGAATTGAGAAATAAGGCGAATGCTGGGTTCGACCTTGGGCTAGCTCTTCAGGGAAAGGTCGGAATCAAAAATCAAGCGAGAATTCGGCTTTCCAGCCTGTGGGGAACAGGAATATGTGTTTCATTTTCATTTCTGAGGTGTTTGTCAAAAGTGATGTTTTTGGGCTGAATTGAGAAATAAGGCGAATACTGTGTTAGACCTTGGGCTAGCTCTTCAGGGAACGGTCAGAATCAAAAATTGAGCGAGAATTCGGCTTTCCAGCACGTGGGGAACAGGAATATGTGTTTCTTTTTCATTTCTGAGGTGTTTGCCAAAAGTGATGTTTTTGGGCTGAATTGAGAAATAAGGCGAATGCTGGGTTAGACCTTGGGCTAGCTCTTCAGGGAAAGGTCGGAATCAAAAATCAAGCGAGAATTCGGCTTTCCAGCCTGTGGGGAACAGGAATATGTGTTTCATTTTCATTTCTGAGGTGTTTGTCAAAAGTGATGTTTTTGGGCTGAATTGAGAAATAAGGCGAATGCTGTGTTAGACCTTGGGCTAGCTCTTAAGGGAAAGGTCGGAATCAAAAATTGAGCGTGAATTCGGCTTTCCAGCCCGTGGGGAACAGGAATATGTGTTTCATTTTCATTTCTGAGGTGTTTGTCAAAAGTGATGTTTTTGGGCTGAATTGAGAAATAAGGCGAATGCTGTGTTAGACGTTGGGCTAGCTCTTCAGGGAAAGGTTGGAATCAAAAATCAAGCGAGAATTCGGCTTTCCAGCCTGTGCGGAAAAGGAATATGTGTTTCATTTTCATTTCTGAGGTGTTTGTCAAAAGTCATGTTTTTTGGCTGAATTGAGAACTGAGGCGAATTCTGTGTTAGACCTTGGGCTAGCTCTTCAGGGAAGGCTTGGAATCGAAAATCAAGCGAGAATTCGGCTTTCCAGCCCGTGGGGAACAGGAATATGTGTTTCTTTTTCATTTCTGAGGTGTTTGTCAAAAGTGATATTTTTGGACTGAATTGAATCCTAAGGCGAATGCTGTGTTAGACTTTGGGCTAGCTCTTCAGGGTAGGCTCGGAATCAAAAATCAAGTGAGAATTCAGCTTTCCAGCCTGTGGGGAACAGGAATATGTGTTTCTTTTTCATTTCTGAGGTGTTTGTCAAAAGTCATGTTTTTTGGCTGAATTGAGAACTGAGGCGAATTCTTTGTTAGACCTTGGGCTAGCTCTTCAGGGTAGGCTTGGAATCGAAAATCAAGCGCGAATTCGGCTTTCCAGCCTGTGGGGAACAGGAATATGTGTTTCTTTTTCATTTCTGAGGTGTTTGTCAAAAGTGATATTTTTGGACTGAATTGAATCCTAAGGCGAATGCTGTGTTAGACTTTGGGCTAGCTCTTCAGGGTAGGCTCGGAATCAAAAATCAAGCGAGAATTCAGCTTTCCAGCCTGTGGGGAACAGGAATATGTGTTTCTTTTTCATTTCTGAGGTGTTTGTCAAAAGTGATGTTTTTGGGCTGAATTGAGAAATAAGGCGAATACTGTGTTAGACCTTGGGCTAGCTCTTCAGGGAACGGTCAGAATCAAAAATTGAGCGAGAATACGGCTTTCCAGCCCGTGGGGAACAGGAATATGTGTTTCTTTTTCATTTCTGAGGTGTTTGCCAAAAGTGATGTTTTTGGGCTGAATTGAGAAATAAGGCGAATGCTGTGTTAGACCTTGGGCTAGCTCTTAAGGGAAAGGTCGGAATCAAAAATCGAGCGTGAATTCGGCTTTCCAGCCCGTGGGGAACAGGAATATGTGTTTCTTTTTCATTTCTGAGGTCTTTGTCAAAAGTGATGTTTTTGGGCTGAATTGAATCCTAAGGCAAATGCTGTGTTAGACTTTGGGCTAGCTCTTCAGGATAGGATCGGAATCAAAAATCAAGCGAGAATTCAGCTTTCCAGCCTGTGGGGAACAGGAATATGTGTTTCTTTTTCATTTCTGAGGTGTTTGTGAAAAGTGATGTTTTTGGGCTGAATTGAGAAATAAGGCGAATGCTGTGTTAGACCTTGGGCTAGCTCTTCAGGGAAAGGTTGGAATCAAAAATCAAGCGAGAATTCGGCTTTCCAGCCCATGGGGAACAGGAATATGTGTTTCTTTTTCATTTCTGAGGTGTTTGTCAAAAGTGATGTTTTTGGGCTGAATTGAGAAATAAGGCGAATGCTGTGTTAGACCTTCGGCTAGCTCTTCAGGGAAAGGTCGGAATCAAAAATTGAGCGAGAATTCGGCTTTCCAGCCCGTGGGGAACAGGAATATGTGTTTCTTTTTCATTTCTGAGGTGTTTGTCAAAAGTGATGTTTTTGGGCTGAATTGAGAAATAAGGCGAATGCTGGGTTCGACCTTGGGCTAGCTCTTCAGGGAAAGGTCGGAATCAAAAATCAAGCGAGAATTTGGCTTTCCAGCCTGTGGGGAACAGGAATATGTGTTTCATTTTCATTTCTGAGGTGTTTGTCAAAAGTGATGTTTTTGGGCTGAATTGAGAAATAAGGCGAATACTGTGTTACACCTTGGGCTAGCTCTTCAGGGAAAGGTCGGAATCAATAATCAAGCGAGAATTCGGCTTTCCAGCCTGTGGGGAACAGGAATATGTGTTTCTTTTTCATTTCTGAGGTGTTTGTCAAAAGTCATGTTTTTGGGCTGAATTGAGAAATAAGGCGAATGCTGTGTTAGACCTTGGGCTAGCTCTTCAGGGAAAGGTTGGAATCAAAAATCAAGCGAGAATTCGGCTTTCCAGCCTGTGTGGAAAAGGAATATGTGTTTCATTTTCATTTCTGAGGTGTTTGTCAAAAGTGATGTTTTTGGGCTGAATTGAGAAATAAGGCGAATGCTGTGTTAGACCTTGGGCTAGCTCTTAAGGGAAAGGTCGGAATCAAAAATCGAGCGTGAATTCGGCTTTCCAGCCCGTGGGGAACAGGAATATGTGTTTCTTTTTCATTTCTGAAGTGTTTGTCAAAAGTGATGTTTTTGGGCTGAATTGAGAAATAAGGCGAATGCTGTGTTAGACCTTGGGCTGGCTCTTCAGGGAAAGGTCGGAATCAAAAATTGAGCGAGAATTCGGCTTTCCAGCCCGTGGGGAACAGGAATATGTGTTTCTTTTTCATTTCTGAGGTGTTTGTCAAAAGTGATGTTTTGGGGCTGAATTGAATCCTAAGGCAAATGCTGTGTTAGACTTTGGGCTAGCTCTTCAGGATAGGATCGGAATCAAAAATCAAGCGAGAATTCAGCTTTCCAGCCTGTGGGGAACAGGAATATGTGTTTCATTTTCATTTCTGAGGTGTTTGTCAAAAGTGATGTTTTTCGGCTGAATTGAGAAATAAGGCGAATGCTGTGTTAGATCTTGGGCTAGCTCTTCAGGGAACGGTCAGAATCAAAAATTGAGCGAGAATTCGGCTTTCCAGCCTGTGGGGAACAGGAATATGTGTTTCATTTTCATTTCTGAGGTGTTTGTCAAAAGTGATGTTTTTGGGCTGAATTGAGAAATAAGGCGAATGCTGTGTTAGACGTTGGGCTAGCTCTTCAGGGAAAGGTTGGAATCAAAAATCAAGTGAGAATTCGGCTTTCCAGCCTGTGCGGAAAAGGAATATGTGTTTCTTTTTCATTTCTGAGGTGTTTGTGAAAAGTGATGTTTTTGGGCTGAATTGAGAAATAAGGCGAATGCTGTGTTAGACCTTGGGCTAGCTCTTCAGGGAAAGGTTGGAATCAAAAATCAAGCGAGAATTCGGCTTTCCAGCCCGTGGGGAACAGGAATATGTGTTTCTTTTTCATTTCTGAGGTGTTTGTCAAAAGTGATGTTTTTGGGCTGAATTGAGAAATAAGGCGAATGCTGTGTTAGACCTTCGGCTAGCTCTTCAGGGAAAGGTCAGAATCAAAAATTGAGCGAGAATTCGGCTTTCCAGCCCGTGGGGAACAGGAATATGTGTTTCTTTTTCATTTCTGAGGTGTTTGTCAAAAGTGATGTTTTTGGGCTGAATTGAGAAATAAGGCGAATGCTGGGTTCGACCTTGGGCTAGCTCTTCAGGGAAAGCTCGGAATCAAAAATCAAGCGAGAATTTGGCTTTCCAGCCTGTGGGGAACAGGAATATGTGTTTCATTTTCATTTCTGAGGTGTTTGTCAAAAGTGATGTTTTTGGGCTGAATTGAGAAATAAGGCGAATACTGTGTTAGACCTTGGGCTAGCTCTTCAGGGAAAGGTCGGAATCAATAATCAAGCGAGAATTCGGCTTTCCAGCCTGTGGGGAACAGGAATATGTGTTTCTTTTTCATTTCTGAGGTGTTTGTCAAAAGTGATGTTTTTGGGCTGAATTGAGAAATAAGGCGAATGCTGTGTTAGACCTTGGGCTAGCTCTTCAGGGAAAGGTCGGAATCAAAAATTGAGCGTGAATTCGGCTTTCCAGCCCGTGGGGAACAGGAATATGTGTTTCTTTTTCATTTCTGAGGTGTTTGTCAAAAGTGATGTTTTTGGGCTGAATTGAGAAATAAGGCGAATGCTGTGTTAGACCTTGGGCTAGCTCTTCAGGGAAAGGTTGGAATCAAAAATCAAGCGAGAATTCGGCTTTCCAGCCCGTGGGGAACAGGAATATGTGTTTCTTTTTCATTTCTGAGGTGTTTGTCAAAAGTGATGTTTTTGGGCTGAATTGAGAAATAAGGCGAATGCTGTGTTAGACCTTGGGCTAGCTCTTCAGGGAAAGGTCGGAATCAAAAATTGAGCGAGAATTCGGCTTTCCAGCCCGTGGGGAACAGGAATATGTGTTTCTTTTTCATTTCTGAGGTGTTTGTCAAAAGTGATGTTTTTGGGCTGAATTGAGAAATAAGGCGAATGCTGGGTTCGACCTTGGGCTAGCTCTTCAGGGAAAGGTCGGAATCAAAAATCAAGCGTGAATTCGGCTTTCCAGCCTGTGGGGAACAGGAATATGTGTTTCATTTTCATTTCTGAGGTGTTTGTCAAAAGTGATGTTTTTGGGCTGAATTGAGAAATAAGGCGAATACTGTGTTAGACCTTGGGCTAGCTCTTCAGGGAACGGTCAGAATCAAAAATTGAGCGAGAATTCGGCTTTCCAGCCCGTGGGGAACAGGAATATGTGTTTCTTTTTCATTTCTGAGGTGTTTGCCAAAAGTGATGTTTTTGGGCTGAATTGAGAAATAAGGCGAATGCTGGGTTCGACCTTGGGCTAGCTCTTCAGGGAAAGCTCGGAATCAAAAATCAAGCGAGAATTTGGCTTTCCAGCCTGTGGGGAACAGGAATATGTGTTTCATTTTCATTTCTGAGGTGTTTGTCAAAAGTGATGTTTTTGGGCTGAATTGAGAAATAAGGCGAATACTGTGTTAGACCTTGGGCTAGCTCTTCAGGGAAAGGTCGGAATCAATAATCAAGCGAGAATTCGGCTTTCCAGCCTGTGGGGAACAGGAATATGTGTTTCTTTTTCATTTCTGAGGTGTTTGTCAAAAGTGATGTTTTTGGGCTGAATTGAGAAATAAGGCGAATGCTGTGTTAGACCTTGGGCTAGCTCTTCAGGGAAAGGTCGGAATCAAAAATTGAGCGTGAATTCGGCTTTCCAGCCCGTGGGGAACAGGAATATGTGTTTCTTTTTCATTTCTGAGGTGTTTGTCAAAAGTGATGTTTTTGGGCTGAATTGAGAAATAAGGCGAATGCTGTGTTAGACCTTGGGCTAGCTCTTCAGGGAAAGGTTGGAATCAAAAATCAAGCGAGAATTCGGCTTTCCAGCCCGTGGGGAACAGGAATATGTGTTTCTTTTTCATTTCTGAGGTGTTTGTCAAAAGTGATGTTTTTGGGCTGAATTGAGAAATAAGGCGAATGCTGTGTTAGACCTTGGGCTAGCTCTTCAGGGAAAGGTCGGAATCAAAAATTGAGCGAGAATTCGGCTTTCCAGCCCGTGGGGAACAGGAATATGTGTTTCTTTTTCATTTCTGAGGTGTTTGTCAAAAGTGATGTTTTTGGGCTGAATTGAGAAATAAGGCGAATGCTGGGTTCGACCTTGGGCTAGCTCTTCAGGGAAAGGTCGGAATCAAAAATCAAGCGTGAATTCGGCTTTCCAGCCTGTGGGGAACAGGAATATGTGTTTCATTTTCATTTCTGAGGTGTTTGTCAAAAGTGATGTTTTTGGGCTGAATTGAGAAATAAGGCGAATACTGTGTTAGACCTTGGGCTAGCTCTTCAGGGAACGGTCAGAATCAAAAATTGAGCGAGAATTCGGCTTTCCAGCCCGTGGGGAACAGGAATATGTGTTTCTTTTTCATTTCTGAGGTGTTTGCCAAAAGTGATGTTTTTGGGCTGAATTGAGAAATAAGGCGAATGCTGGGTTAGACCTTGGGCTAGCTCTTCAGGGAAAGGTCGGAATCAAAAATCAAGCGAGAATTCGGCTTTCCAGCCTGTGGGGAACAGGAATATGTGTTTCATTTTCATTTCTGAGGTGTTTGTCAAAAGTGATGTTTTTGGGCTGAATTGAGAAATAAGGCGAATGCTGTGTTAGACCTTGGGCTAGCTCTTAAGGGAAAGGTCGGAATCAAAAATTGAGCGTGAATTCGGCTTTCCAGCCAGTGGGGAACAGGAATATGTGTTTCATTTTCATTTCTGAGGTGTTTGTCAAAAGTGATGTTTTTGGGCTGAATTGAGAAATAAGGCGAATGCTGTGTTAGACGTTGGGCTAGCTCTTCAGGGAAAGGTTGGAATCAAAAATCAAGCGAGAATTCGGCTTTCCAGCCTGTGCGGAAAAGGAATATGTGTTTCATTTTCATTTCTGAGGTGTTTGTCAAAAGTCATGTTTTTTGGCTGAATTGAGAACTGAGGCGAATTCTGTGTTAGACCTTGGGCTAGCTCTTCAGGGAAGGCTTGGAATCGAAAATCAAGCGAGAATTCGGCTTTCCAGCCCGTGGGGAACAGGAATATGTGTTTCTTTTTCATTTCTGAGGTGTTTGTCAAAAGTGATATTTTTGGACTGAATTGAATCCTAAGGCGAATGCTGTGTTAGACTTTGGGCTAGCTCTTCAGGGTAGGCTCGGAATCAAAAATCAAGTGAGAATTCAGCTTTCCAGCCTGTGGGGAACAGGAATATGTGTTTCTTTTTCATTTCTGAGGTGTTTGTCAAAAGTCATGTTTTTTGGCTGAATTGAGAACTGAGGCGAATTCTTTGTTAGACCTTGGGCTAGCTCTTCAGGGTAGGCTTGGAATCGAAAATCAAGCGAGAATTCGGCTTTCCAGCCTGTGGGGAACAGGAATATGTGTTTCTTTTTCATTTCTGAGGTGTTTGTCAAAAGTGATATTTTTGGACTGAATTGAATCCTAAGGCGAATGCTGTGTTAGACTTTGGGCTAGCTCTTCAGGGTAGGCTCGGAATCAAAAATCAAGCGAGAATTCAGCTTTCCAGCCTGTGGGGAACAGGAATATGTGTTTCTTTTTCATTTCTGAGGTGTTTGTCAAAAGTGATGTTTTTGGGCTGAATTGAGAAATAAGGCGAATACTGTGTTAGACCTTGGGCTAGCTCTTCAGGGAACGGTCAGAATCAAAAATTGAGCGAGAATTCGGCTTTCCAGCCCGTGGGGAACAGGAATATGTGTTTCTTTTTCATTTCTGAGGTGTTTGCCAAAAGTGATGTTTTTGGGCTGAATTGAGAAATAAGGCGAATGCTGTGTTAGACCTTGGGCTAGCTCTTAAGGGAAAGGTCGGAATCAAAAATCGAGCGTGAATTCGGCTTTCCAGCCTGTGGGGAACAGGAATATGTGTTTCTTTTTCATTTCTGAGGTGTTTGTCAAAAGTGATGTTTTTGGGCTGAATTGAGAAATAAGGCGAATGCTGTGTTAGACCTTCGGCTAGCTCTTCAGGGAAAGGTCGGAATCAAAAATTGAGCGAGAATTCGGCTTTCCAGCCCGTGGGGAACAGGAATATGTGTTTCTTTTTCATTTCTGAGGTGTTTGTCAAAAGTGATGTTTTTGGGCTGAATTGAGAAATAAGGCGAATGCTGGGTTCGACCTTGGGCTAGCTCTTCAGGGAAAGGTCGGAATCAAAAATCAAGCGAGAATTTGGCTTTCCAGCCTGTGGGGAACAGGAATATGTGTTTCATTTTCATTTCTGAGGTGTTTGTCAAAAGTGATGTTTTTGGGCTGAATTGAGAAATAAGGCGAATACTGTATTACACCTTGGGCTAGCTCTTCAGGGAAAGGTCGGAATCAATAATCAAGCGAGAATTCGGCTTTCCAGCCTGTGGGGAACAGGAATATGTGTTTCTTTTTCATTTCTGAGGTGTTTGTCAAAAGTGATGTTTTTGGGCTGAATTGAGAAATAAGGCGAATGCTGTGTTAGACCTTGGGCTAGCTCTTCAGGGAAAGGTCGGAATCAAAAATTGAGCGTGAATTCGGCTTTCCAGCCCGTGGGGAACAGGAATATGTGTTTCTTTTTCATTTCTGAGGTGTTTGTCAAAAGTGATGTTTTTGGGCTGAATTGAGAAATAAGGCGAATGCTGTGTTAGACCTTGGGCTAGCTCTTCAGGGAAAGGTTGGAATCAAAAATCAAGCGAGAATTCGGCTTTCCAGCCCGTGGGGAACAGGAATATGTGTTTCTTTTTCATTTCTGAGGTGTTTGTCAAAAGTGATGTTTTTGGGCTGAATTGAGAAATAAGGCGAATGCTGTGTTAGACCTTGGGCTAGCTCTTCAGGGAAAGGTCGGAATCAAAAATTGAGCGAGAATTCGGCTTTCCAGCCCGTGGGGAACAGGAATATGTGTTTCTTTTTCATTTCTGAGGTGTTTGTCAAAAGTGATGTTTTTGGGCTGAATTGAGAAATAAGGCGAATGCTGGGTTCGACCTTGGGCTAGCTCTTCAGGGAAAGGTCGGAATCAAAAATCAAGCGAGAATTCGGCTTTCCAGCCTGTGGGGAACAGGAATATGTGTTTCATTTTCATTTCTGAGGTGTTTGTCAAAAGTGATGTTTTTGGGCTGAATTGAGAAATAAGGCGAATACTGTGTTAGACCTTGGGCTAGCTCTTCAGGGAACGGTCAGAATCAAAAATTGAGCGAGAATTCGGCTTTCCAGCCCGTGGGGAACAGGAATATGTGTTTCTTTTTCATTTCTGAGGTGTTTGCCAAAAGTGATGTTTTTGGGCTGAATTGAGAAATAAGGCGAATGCTGGGTTAGACCTTGGGCTAGCTCTTCAGGGAAAGGTCGGAATCAAAAATCAAGCGAGAATTCGGCTTTCCAGCCCGTGGGGAACAGGAATATGTGTTTCTTTTTCATTTCTGAGGTGTTTGTCAAAAGTGATGTTTTTGGGCTGAATTGAGAAATAAGGCGAATGCTGTGTTAGACCTTGGCCTAGCTCTTCAGGGAAAGGTCGGAATCAAAAATTGAGCGTGAATTCGGCTTTCCATCCCGTGGGGAACAGGAATATGTGTTTCTTTTTCATTTCTGAGGTGTTTGTCAAAAGTGATGTTTTTGGGCTGAATTGAGAAATAAGGCGAATGCTGTGTTAGACCTTGGGCTAGCTCTTCAGGGAAAGGTCGGAATCAAAAATCGAGCGTGAATTCGGCTTTCCAGCCCGTGGGGAACAGGAATATGTGTTTCTTTTTCATTTCTGAGGTGTTTGTCAAAAGTGATGTTTTTGGGCTGAATTGAGAAATAAGGCGAAAGCTGTGTTAGACCTTGGGCTAGCTCTTCAGGGAAAGGTCGGAATCAAAAATTGAGCGAGAATTCGGCTTTCCAGCCCGTGGGGAACAGGAATATGTGTTTCTTTTTCATTTCTGAGGTGTTTGTCAAAAGTGATGTTTTTGGGCTGAATTGAATCCTAAGGCAAATGCTGTGTTAGACTTTGGGCTAGCTCTTCAGGATAGGATCGGAATCAAAAATCAAGCGAGAATTCAGCTTTCCAGCCTGTGGGGAACAGGAATATGTGTTTCATTTTCATTTCTGAGGTGTTTGTCAAAAGTGATGTTTTTGGGCTGAATTGAGAAATAAGGCGAATGCTGTGTTAGACCTTGGGCTAGCTCTTCAGGGAAAGGTCGGAATCAAAAATCAAGCGAGAATTCGGCTTTCCAGCCTGTGCGGAAAAGGAATATGTGTTTCATTTTCATTTCTGAGGTGTTTGTCAAAAGTCATGTTTTTTGGCTGAATTGAGAACTGAGGCGAATTCTGTGTTAGACCTTGGGCTAGCTCTTCAGGGAAGGCTTGGAATCGAAAATCAAGCGAGAATTCGGCTTTCCAGCCCGTGGGGAACAGGAATATGTGTTTCTTTTTCATTTCTGAGGTGTTTGTCAAAAGTGATGTTTTTGGGCTGAATTGAGAAATAAGGCGAATGCTGTGTTAGACCTTGGGCTAGCTCTTCAGGGAACGGTCAGAATCAAAAATTGAGCGAGAATTTGGCTTTCCAGCCCGTGGGGAACAGGAATATGTGTTTCTTTTTCATTTCTGAGGTGTTTGCCAAAAGTGATGTTTTTGGGCTGAATTGAGAAATAAGGCGAATGCTGGGTTAGACCTTGGGCTAGCTCTTCAGGGAAAGGTCGGAATCAAAAATCAAGCGAGAATTCGGCTTTCCAGCCCATGGGGAACAGGTATATGTGTTTCTTTTTCATTTCTGAGGTGTTTGTCAAAAGTGATGTTTTTGGACTGAATTGAGAAATAAGGCGAATGCTGTGTTAGACCTTGGGCTAGCTCTTCAGGGAAAGGTCGGAATCAAAAATTGAGCGAGAATTCGGCTTTCCAGCCCGTGGGGAACAAGAATATGTGTTTCTTTTTCATTTCTGAGGTGTTTGTCAAAAGTGATGTTTTTGGACTGAATTGAGAAATAAGGCAAATGCTGGGTTAGACCTTGGGCTAGCTCTTCAGGGAAAGGTCGGAATCAAAAATGGAGCGAGAATTCGGCTTTCCAGCCCGTGGGGAACAGGAATATGTGTTTCTTTTTCATTTCTGAGGTGTTTGTCAAAAGTGATGTTTTTGGGCTGAATTGAGAAATAAGGCGAATGCTGTGTTAGACCTTGGGCTAGCTCTTCAGGGAAAGGTCGGAATCAAAAATCAAGCGAGAATTCGGCTTTCCAGCCCGTGGGGAACAGGAATATGTGTTTCTTTTTCATTTCTGAGGTGTTTGTCAAAAGTGATATTTTTGGACTGAATTGAATCCTAAGGCGAATGCTGTGTTAGACTTTGGGCTAGCTCTTCAGGGTAGGCTCGGAATCAAAAATCAAGTGAGAATTCAGCTTTCCAGCCTGTGGGGAACAGGAATATGTGTTTCTTTTTCATTTCTGAGGTGTTTGTCAAAAGTCATGTTTTTTGGCTGAATTGAGAACTGAGGCGAATTCTTTGTTAGACCTTGGGCTAGCTCTTCAGGGTAGGCTTGGAATCGAAAATCAAGCGAGAATTCGGCTTTCCAGCCTGTGGGGAACAGGAATATGTGTTTCTTTTTCATTTCTGAGGTGTTTGTCAAAAGTGATATTTTTGGACTGAATTGAATCCTAAGGCGAATGCTGTGTTAGACTTTGGGCTAGCTCTTCAGGGTAGGCTCAGAATCAAAAATCAAGCGAGAATTCAGCTTTCCAGCGTGTGGGGAACAGGAATATGTGTTTCTTTTTCATTTCTGAGGTGTTTGTCAAAAGTGATGTTTTTGGGCTGAATTGAGAAATAAGGCGAATACTGTGTTAGACCTTGGGCTAGCTCTTCAGGGAACGGTCGGAATCAAAAATTGAGCGAGAATTCGGCTTTCCAGCCCGTGGGGAACAGGAATATGTGTTTCTTTTTCATTTCTGAGGTGTTTGTCAAAAGTGATGTTTTTGGGCTGAATTGAGAAATAAGGCGAATGCTGTGTTAGACCTTGGCCTAGCTCTTCAGGGAAAGGTCGGAATCAAAAATTGAGCGTGAATTCGGCTTTCCATCCCGTGGGGAACAGGAATATGTGTTTCTTTTTCATTTCTGAGGTGTTTGTCAAAAGTGATGTTTTTGGGCTGAATTGAGAAATAAGGCGAATGCTGTGTTAGACCTTGGGCTAGCTCTTCAGGGAAAGGTCGGAATCAAAAATCGAGCGTGAATTCGGCTTTCCAGCCCGTGGGGAACAGGAATATGTGTTTCTTTTTCATTTCTGAGGTGTTTGTCAAAAGTGATGTTTTTGGGCTGAATTGAGAAATAAGGCGAAAGCTGTGTTAGACCTTGGGCTAGCTCTTCAGGGAAAGGTCGGAATCAAAAATTGAGCGAGAATTCGGCTTTCCAGCCCGTGGGGAACAGGAATATGTGTTTCTTTTTCATTTCTGAGGTGTTTGTCAAAAGTGATGTTTTTGGGCTGAATTGAATCCTAAGGCAAATGCTGTGTTAGACTTTGGGCTAGCTCTTCAGGATAGGATCGGAATCAAAAATCAAGCGAGAATTCAGCTTTCCAGCCTGTGGGGAACAGGAAGATGTGTTTCATTTTCATTTCTGAGGTGTTTGTCAAAAGTGATGTTTTTGGGCTGAATTGAGAAATAAGGTGAATGCTGTGTTAGATCTTGGGCTAGCTCTTCAGGGAACGGTCAGAATCAAAAATTGAGCGAGAATTCGGCTTTCCAGCCCGTGGGGAACAGGAATATGTGTTTCTTTTTCATTTCTGAGGTGTTTGCCAAAAGTGATGTTTTTGGGCTGAATTGAGAAATAAGGCGAATGCTGTGTTAGACCTTGGGCTAGCTCTTCAGGGAAAGGTCGGAATCAAAAATCGAGCGAGAATTCGGCTTTCCAGCCTGTGGGGAACAGGAATATGTGTTTCTTTTTCATTTCTGAGGTGTTTGTCAAAAGTGATGTTTTTGGGCTGAATTGAGAAATAAGGCGAATGCTGTGTTGGACCTTGGGCTAGCTCTTCAGGGAAAGGTCGGAATCAAAAATCAAGCGAGAATTCGGCTTTCCAGCCTGTGCGGAAAAGGAATATGTGTTTCATTTTCATTTCTGAGGTGTTTGTCAAAAGTCATGTTTTTTGGCTGAATTGAGAACTGAGGCGAATTCTGTGTTAGACCTTGGGCTAGCTCTTCAGGGAAGGCTTGGAATCGAAAATCAAGCGAGAATTCGGCTTTCCAGCCCGTGGGGAACAGGAATATGTGTTTCTTTTTCATTTCTGAGGTGTTTGTCAAAAGTGATGTTTTTGGGCTGAATTGAGAAATAAGGCGAATGCTGTGTTAGACCTTGGGCTAGCTCTTCAGGGAACGGTCAGAATCAAAAATTGAGCGAGAATTTGGCTTTCCAGCCCGTGGGGAACAGGAATATGTGTTTCTTTTTCATTTCTGAGGTGTTTGCCAAAAGTGATGTTTTTGGGCTGAATTGAGAAATAAGGCGAATGCTGGGTTAGACCTTGGGCTAGCTCTTCAGGGAAAGGTCGGAATCAAAAATCAAGCGAGAATTCGGCTTTCCAGCCCATGGGGAACAGGTATATGTGTTTCTTTTTCATTTCTGAGGTGTTTGTCAAAAGTGATGTTTTTGGACTGAATTGAGAAATAAGGCGAATGCTGTGTTAGACCTTGGGCTAGCTCTTCAGGGAAAGGTCGGAATCAAAAATTGAGCGAGAATTCGGCTTTCCAGCCCGTGGGGAACAAGAATATGTGTTTCTTTTTCATTTCTGAGGTGTTTGTCAAAAGTGATGTTTTTGGACTGAATTGAGAAATAAGGCAAATGCTGGGTTAGACCTTGGGCTAGCTCTTCAGGGAAAGGTCGGAATCAAAAATGGAGCGAGAATTCGGCTTTCCAGCCCGTGGGGAACAGGAATATGTGTTTCTTTTTCATTTCTGAGGTGTTTGTCAAAAGTGATGTTTTTGGGCTGAATTGAGAAATAAGGCGAATGCTGTGTTAGACCTTGGGCTAGCTCTTCAGGGAAAGGTCGGAATCAAAAATCAAGCGAGAATTCGGCTTTCCAGCCCGTGGGGAACAGGAATATGTGTTTCTTTTTCATTTCTGAGGTGTTTGTCAAAAGTGATATTTTTGGACTGAATTGAATCCTAAGGCGAATGCTGTGTTAGACTTTGGGCTAGCTCTTCAGGGTAGGCTCGGAATCAAAAATCAAGTGAGAATTCAGCTTTCCAGCCTGTGGGGAACAGGAATATGTGTTTCTTTTTCATTTCTGAGGTGTTTGTCAAAAGTCATGTTTTTTGGCTGAATTGAGAACTGAGGCGAATTCTTTGTTAGACCTTGGGCTAGCTCTTCAGGGTAGGCTTGGAATCGAAAATCAAGCGAGAATTCGGCTTTCCAGCCTGTGGGGAACAGGAATATGTGTTTCTTTTTCATTTCTGAGGTGTTTGTCAAAAGTGATATTTTTGGACTGAATTGAATCCTAAGGCGAATGCTGTGTTAGACTTTGGGCTAGCTCTTCAGGGTAGGCTCAGAATCAAAAATCAAGCGAGAATTCAGCTTTCCAGCGTGTGGGGAACAGGAATATGTGTTTCTTTTTCATTTCTGAGGTGTTTGTCAAAAGTGATGTTTTTGGGCTGAATTGAGAAATAAGGCGAATACTGTGTTAGACCTTGGGCTAGCTCTTCAGGGAACGGTCGGAATCAAAAATTGAGCGAGAATTCGGCTTTCCAGCCCGTGGGGAACAGGAATATGTGTTTCTTTTTCATTTCTGAGGTGTTTGCCAAAAGTGATGTTTTTGGGCTGAATTGAGAAATAATGCGAATGCTGTGTTAGACCTTGGGCTAGCTCTTAAGGGAAAGGTCGGAATCAAAAATCGAGCGTGAATTCGGCTTTCCAGCCTGTGGGGAACAGGAATATGTGTTTCTTTTTCATTTCTGAGGTGTTTGTCAAAAGTGATGTTTTTGGGCTGAATTGAGAAATAAGGCGAATGCTGTGTTAGACCTTGGGCTAGCTCTTAAGGGAAAGGTCGGAATCAAAAATCGAGCGTGAATTCAGCTTTCCAGCCCGTGGGGAACAGGAATATGTGTTTCTTTTTCATTTCTGAGATGTTTGTCAAAAGTGATGTTTTTGGGCTGAATTGAGAAATAAGGCGAATGCTGTGTTAGACCTTGGGCTAGCTCTTCAGGGAAAGGTCGGAATCAAAAATTGAGCGAGAATTCGGCTTTCCAGCCCGTGGGGAACAGGAATATGTGTTTCTTTTTCATTTCTGAGGTCTTTGTCAAAAGTGATGTTTTTGGGCTGAATTGAATCCTAAGGCAAATGCTGTGTTAGACTTTGGGCTAGCTCTTCAGGATAGGATCGGAATCAAAAATCAAGCGAGAATTCAGCTTTCCAGCCTGTGGGGAACAGGAAGATGTGTTTCTTTTTCATTTCTGAGGTGTTTGTGAAAAGTGATGTTTTTGGGCTGAATTGAGAAATAAGGCGAATGCTGTGTTAGACCTTGGGCTAGCTATTCAGGGAAAGGTTGGAATCAAAAATTGAGCGAGAATTCGGCTTTCCAGCCCGTGGGGAACAGGAATATGTGTTTCTTTTTCATTTCTGAGGTGTTTGTCAAAAGTGATGTTTTTGGGCTGAATTGAATCCTAAGGCAAATGCTGTGTTAGACTTTGGGCTAGCTCTTCAGGATAGGATCGGAATCAAAAATCAAGCGAGAATTCAGCTTTCCAGCCTGTGGGGAACAGGAATATGTGTTTCATTTTCATTTCTGAGGTGTTTGTCAAAAGTGATGTTTTTGGGCTGAATTGAGAAATAAGGTGAATGCTGTGTTAGATCTTGGGCTAGCTCTTCAGGGAACGGTCAGAATCAAAAATTGAGCGAGAATTCGGCTTTCCAGCCCGTGGGGAACAGGAATATGTGTTTCTTTTTCATTTCTGAGGTGTTTGCCAAAAGTGATGTTTTTGGGCTGAATTGAGAAATAAGGCGAATGCTGTGTTAGACCTTGGGCTAGCTCTTCAGGGAAAGGTCGGAATCAAAAATCGAGCGAGAATTCGGCTTTCCAGCCTGTGGGGAACAGGAATATGTGTTTCTTTTTCATTTCTGAGGTGTTTGTCAAAAGTGATGTTTTTGGGCTGAATTGAGAAATAAGGCGAATGCTGTGTTGGACCTTGGTCTAGCTCTTCAGGGAAAGGTCGGAATCAAAAATCAAGCGAGAATTCGGCTTTCCAGCCTGTGCGGAAAAGGAATATGTGTTTCATTTTCATTTCTGAGGTGTTTGTCAAAAGTCATGTTTTTTGGCTGAATTGAGAACTGAGGCGAATTCTGTGTTAGACCTTGGGCTAGCTCTTCAGGGAAGGCTTGGAATCGAAAATCAAGCGAGAATTCGGCTTTCCAGCCCGTGGGGAACAGGAATATGTGTTTCTTTTTCATTTCTGAGGTGTTTGTCAAAAGTGATGTTTTTGGGCTGAATTGAGAAATAAGGCGAATGCTGTGTTAGACCTTGGGCTAGCTCTTCAGGGAACGGTCAGAATAAAAAATTGAGCGAGAATTTGGCTTTCCAGCCCGTGGGGAACAGGAATATGTGTTTCTTTTTCATTTCTGAGGTGTTTGCCAAAAGTGATGTTTTTGGGCTGAATTGAGAAATAAGGCGAATGCTGGGTTAGACCTTGGGCTAGCTCTTCAGGGAAAGGTCGGAATCAAAAATCAAGCGAGAATTCGGCTTTCCAGCCCGTGGGGAACAGGTATATGTGTTTCTTTTTCATTTCTGAGGTGTTTGTCAAAAGTGATGTTTTTGGACTGAATTGAGAAATAAGGCGAATGCTGTGTTAGACCTTGGGCTAGCTCTTCAGGGAAAGGTCGGAATCAAAAATTGAGCGAGAATTCGGCTTTCCAGCCCGTGGGGAACAAGAATATGTGTTTCTTTTTCATTTCTGAGGTGTTTGTCAAAAGTGATGTTTTTGGACTGAATTGAGAAATAAGGCAAATGCTGGGTTAGACCTTGGGCTAGCTCTTCAGGGAAAGGTCGGAATCAAAAATGGAGCGAGAATTGGGCTTTCCAGCCCGTGGGGAACAGGAATATGTGTTTCTTTTTCATTTCTGAGGTGTTTGTCAAAAGTGATGTTTTTGGGCTGAATTGAGAAATAAGGCGAATGCTGGGTTCGACCTTGGGCTAGCTCTTCAGGGAAAGGTCGGAATCAAAAATCAAGCGAGAATTCGGCTTTCCAGCCTGTGGGGAACAGGAATATGTGTTTCTTTTTCATTTCTGAGGTGTTTGTCAAAAGTGATGTTTTTGGGCTGAATTGAGAAATAAGGCGAATGCTGTGTTAGACCTTGGGCTAGCTCTTCAGGGAAAGGTCGGAATCAAAAATCAAGCGAGAATTCGGCTTTCCAGCCCGTGGGGAACAGGAATATGTGTTTCTTTTTCATTTCTGAGGTGTTTGTCAAAAGTGATATTTTTGGACTGAATTGAATCCTAAGGCGAATGCTGTGTTAGACTTTGGGCTAGCTCTTCAGGGTAGGCTCGGAATCAAAAATCAAGTGAGAATTCAGCTTTCCAGCCTGTGGGGAACAGGAATATGTGTTTCTTTTTCATTTCTGAGGTGTTTGTCAAAAGTCATGTTTTTGGGCTGAATTGAGAAATAAGGCGAATACTGTGTTAGACCTTGGGCTAGCTCTTCAGGGAACGGTCGGAATCAAAAATTGAGCGAGAATTCGGCTTTCCAGCCCGTGGGGAACAGGAATATGTGTTTCTTTTTCATTTCTGAGGTGTTTGCCAAAGTGATGTTTTTGGGCTGAATTGAGAAATAAGGCGAATGCTGTGTTAGACCTTGGGCTAGCTCTTAAGGGAAAGGTCGGAATCAAAAAGCGAGCGTGAATTCGGCTTTCCAGCCTGTGGGGAACAGGAATATGTGTTTCTTTTTCATTTCTGAGGTGTTTGTCAAAAGTGATGTTTTTGGGCTGAATTGAGAAATAAGGCGAATGCTGTGTTAGACCTTGGGCTAGCTCTTAAGGGAAAGGTCGGAATCAAAAATCGAGCGTGAATTCGGCTTTCCAGCCCGTGGGGAACAGGAATATGTGTTTCTTTTTCATTTCTGAGATGTTTGTCAAAAGTGATGTTTTTGGGCTGAATTGAGAAATAAGGCGAATGCTGTGTTAGACCTTGGGCTAGCTCTTCAGGGAAAGGTCGGAATCAAAAATTGAGCGAGAATTCGGCTTTCCAGCCCGTGGGGAACAGGAATATGTGTTTCTTTTTCATTTCTGAGGTCTTTGTCAAAAGTGATGTTTTTGGGCTGAATTGAATCCTAAGGCAAATGCTGTGTTAGACTTTGGGCTAGCTCTTCAGGATAGGATCGGAATCAAAAATCAAGCGAGAATTCAGCTTTCCAGCCTGTGGGGAACAGGAATATGTGTTTCTTTTTCATTTCTGAGGTGTTTGTGAAAAGTGATGTTTTTGGGCTGAATTGAGAAATAAGGCGAATGCTGTGTTAGACCTTGGGCTAGCTCTTCAGGGAAAGGTTGGAATCAAAAATCAAGCGAGAATTTGGCTTTCCAGCCCGTGGGGAACAGGAATATATGTTTCTTTTTCATTTCTGAGGTGTTTGTCAAAAGTGATGTTTTTGGGCTGAATTGAGAAATAAGGCGAATGCTGTGTTAGACCTTCGGCTAGCTCTTCAGGGAAAGGTCGGAATCAAAAATTGAGCGAGAATTCGGCTTTCCAGCCCGTGGGGAACAGGAATATGTGTTTCTTTTTCATTTCTGAGGTGTTTGTCAAAAGTGATGTTTTTGGGCTGAATTGAGAAATAAGGCGAATGCTGGGTTCGACCATGGGCTAGCTCTTCAGGGAAGGTCGGAATCAAAAATCAAGCGAGAATTTGGCTTTCCAGCCTGTGGGGAACAGGAATATGTGTTTCATTTTCATTTCTGAGGTGTTTGTCAAAAGTGATGTTTTTGGGCTGAATTGAGAAATAAGGCGAATACTGTGTTAGACCTTGGGCTAGCTCTTCAGGGAAAGGTCGGAATCAATAATCAAGCGAGAATTCGGCTTTCCAGCCTGTGGGGAACAGGAATATGTGTTTCTTTTTCATTTCTGAGGTGTTTGTCAAAAGTGATGTTTTTGGGCTGAATTGAGAAATAAGGCGAATGCTGTGTTAGACCTTGGGCTAGCTCTTCAGGGAAAGGTCGGAATCAAAAATTGAGCGTGAATTCGGCTTTCCAGCCCGTGGGGAACAGGAATATGTGTTTCTTTTTCATTTCTGAGGTGTTTGTCAAAAGTGATGTTTTTGGCTGAATTGAGAAATAAGGCGAATGCTGTGTTAGACCTTGGGCTAGCTCTTCAGGGAAAGGTTGGAATCAAAAATCAAGCGAGAATTCGGCTTTCCAGCCCGTGGGGAACAGGAATATGTGTTTCTTTTTCATTTCTGAGGTGTTTGTCAAAAGTGATGTTTTTGGGCTGAATTGAGAAATAAGGCGAATGCTGGGTTCGACCTTGGGCTAGCTCTTCAGGGAAAGGTCGGAATCAAAAATCAAGCGAGAATTCGGCTTTCCAGCCTGTGGGGAACAGGAATATGTGTTTCATTTTCATTTCTGAGGTGTTTGTCAAAAGTGATGTTTTTGGGCTGAATTGAGAAATAAGGCGAATACTGTGTTAGACCTTGGGCTAGCTCTTCAGTGAACGGTCAGAATCAAAAATTGAGCGAGAATTCGGCTTTCCAGCCCGTGGGGAACAGGAATATGTGTTTCTTTTTCATTTCTGAGGTGTTTGCCAAAAGTGATGTTTTTGGGCTGAATTGAGAAATAAGGCGAATGCTGGGTTAGACCTTGGGCTAGCTCTTCAGGGAAAGGTCGGAATCAAAAATCAAGCGAGAATTCGGCTTTCCAGCCCGTGGGGAACAGGAATATGTGTTTCTTTTTCATTTCTGAGGTGTTTGTCAAAAGTGATGTTTTTGGGCTGAATTGAGAAATAAGGCGAATGCTGTGTTAGACCTTGGGCTAGCTCTTCAGGGAAAGGTCGGAATCAAAAATTGAGCGTGAATTCGGCTTTCCATCCCATGGGGAACAGGAATATGTGTTTCTTTTTCATTTCTGAGGTGTTTGTCAAAAGTGATGTTTTTGGGCTGAATTGAGAAATAAGGCGAATGCTGTGTAAGACCTTGGGCTAGCTCTTCAGGGAAAGGTTGGAATCAAAAATCAAGCGAGAATTCGGCTTTCCAGCCTGTGGGGAACAGGAATATGTGTTTCATTTTCATTTCTGAGGTGTTTGTCAAAAGTGATGTTTTTGGGCTGAATTGAGAAATAAGGTGAATGCTGTGTTAGATCTTGGGCTAGCTCTTCAGGGAACGGTCAGAATCAAAAATTGAGCGAGAATTCGGCTTTCCAGCCCGTGGGGAACAGGAATATGTGTTTCTTTTTCATTTCTGAGGTGTTTGCCAAAAGTGATGTTTTTGGGCTGAATTGAGAAATAAGGCGAATGCTGTGTTAGACCTTGGGCTAGCTCTTCAGGGAAAGGTCGGAATCAAAAATCGAGCGAGAATTCGGCTTTCCAGCCTGTGGGGAACAGGAATATGTGTTTCTTTTTCATTTCTGAGGTGTTTGTCAAAAGTGATGTTTTTGGGCTGAATTGAGAAATAAGGCGAATGCTGTGTTGGACCTTGGGCTAGCTCTTCAGGGAAAGGTCGGAATCAAAAATCAAGCGAGAATTCGGCTTTCCAGCCTGTGCGGAAAAGGAATATGTGTTTCATTTTCATTTCTGAGGTGTTTGTCAAAAGTCATGTTTTTTGGCTGAATTGAGAACTGAGGCGAATTCTGTGTTAGACCTTGGGCTAGCTCTTCAGGGAAGGCTTGGAATCGAAAATCAAGCGAGAATTCGGCTTTCCAGCCCGTGGGGAACAGGAATATGTGTTTCTTTTTCATTTCTGAGGTGTTTGTCAAAAGTGATGTTTTTGGGCTGAATTGAGAAATAAGGCGAATGCTGTGTTAGACCTTGGGCTAGCTCTTCAGGGAACGGTCAGAATCAAAAATTGAGCGAGAATTTGGCTTTCCAGCCCGTGGGGAACAGGAATATGTGTTTCTTTTTCATTTCTGAGGTGTTTGCCAAAAGTGATGTTTTTGGGCTGAATTGAGAAATAAGGCGAATGCTGGGTTAGACCTTGGGCTAGCTCTTCAGGGAAAGGTCGGAATCAAAAATGGAGCGAGAATTCGGCTTTCCAGCCCGTGGGGAACAAGAATATGTGTTTCTTTTTCATTTCTGAGGTGTTTGTCAAAAGTGATGTTTTTGGACTGAATTGAGAAATAAGGCAAATGCTGGGTTAGACCTTGGGCTAGCTCTTCAGGGAAAGGTCGGAATCAAAAATGGAGCGAGAATTCGGCTTTCCAGCCCGTGGGGAACAGGAATATGTGTTTCTTTTTCATTTCTGAGGTGTTTGTCAAAAGTGATGTTTTTGGGCTGAATTGAGAAATAAGGCGAATGCTGGGTTCGACCTTGGGCTAGCTCTTCAGGGAAAGGTCGGAATCAAAAATCAAGCGAGAATTCGGCTTTCCAGCCTGTGGGGAACAGGAATATGTGTTTCTTTTTCATTTCTGAGGTGTTTGTCAAAAGTGATGTTTTTGGGCTGAATTGAGAAATAAGGCGAATGCTGTGTTAGACCTTGGGCTAGCTCTTCAGGGAAAGGTCGGAATCAAAAATTGAGCGAGAATTTGGCTTTCCAGCCCGTGGGGAACAGGAATATGTGTTTCTTTTTCATTTCTGAGGTGTTTGTCAAAAGTGATGTTTTTGGGCTGAATTGAATCCTAAGGCAAATGCTGTGTTAGACTTTGGGCTAGCTCTTCAGGATAGGATCGGAATCAAAAATCAAGCGAGAATTCAGCTTTCCAGCCTGTGGGGAACAGGAATATGTGTTTCATTTTCATTTCTGAGGTGTTTGTCAAAAGTGATGTTTTTGGGCTGAATTGAGAAATAAGGCGAATGCTGTGTTAGACCTTGGGCTAGCTCTTCAGGGAACGGTCAGAATCAAAAATTGAGCGTGAATTCGGCTTTCCAGCCCGTGGGGAACAGGAATATGTGTTTCTTTTTCATTTCTGAGGTGTTTGCCAAAAGTGATGTTTTTGGGCTGAATTGAGAAATAAGGCGAATGCTGTGTTAGACCTTGGGCTAGCTCTTAAGGGAAAGGTCGGAATCAAAAATCGAGCGTGAATTCGGCTTTCCAGCCTGTGGGGAACAGGAATATGTGTTTCTTTTTCATTTCTGAGGTGTTTGTCAAAAGTGATGTTTTTGGGCTGAATTGAGAAATAAGGCGAATGCTGTGTTAGACCTTGGGCTAGCTCTTAAGGGAAAGGTCGGAATCAAAAATCGAGCGTGAATTCGGCTTTCCAGCCTGTGGGGAACAGGAATATGTGTTTCTTTTTCATTTCTGAGGTGTTTGTCAAAAGTGATGTTTTTGGGCTGAATTGAGAAATAAGGCGAATGCTGTGTTAGACCTTGGGCTAGCTCTTAAGGGAAAGGTCGGAATCAAAAATCGAGCGTGAATTCGGCTTTCCAGCCCGTGGGGAACAGGAATATGTGTTTCTTTTTCATTTCTGAGATGTTTGTCAAAAGTGATGTTTTTGGGCTTAATTGAGAAATAAGGCGAATGCTGTGTTAGACCTTGGGCTAGCTCTTCAGGGAAAGGTCGGAATCAAAAATTGAGCGAGAATTCGGCTTTCCAGCCCGTGGGGAACAGGAATATGTGTTTCTTTTTCATTTCTGAGGTCTTTGTCAAAAGTGATGTTTTTGGGCTGAATTGAATCCTAAGGCAAATGCTGTGTTAGACTTTGGGCTAGCTCTTCAGGATAGGATCGGAATCAAAAATCAAGCGAGAATTCAGCTTTCCAGCCTGTGGGGAACAGGAATATGTGTTTCTTTTTCATTTCTGAGGTGTTTGTGAAAAGTGATGTTTTTGGGCTGAATTGAGAAATAAGGCGAATGCTGTGTTAGACCTTGGGCTAGCTCTTCAGGGAAAGGTTGGAATCAAAAATCAAGCGAGAATTCGGCTTTCCAGCCCGTGGGGAACAGGAATATGTGTTTCTTTTTCATTTCTGAGGTGTTTGTCAAAAGTGATGTTTTTGGGCTGAATTGAGAAATAAGGCGAATGCTGTGTTAGACCTTCGGCTAGCTCTTCAGGGAAAGGTCGGAATCAAAAATTGAGCGAGAATTCGGCTTTCCAGCCCGTGGGGAACAGGAATATGTGTTTCTTTTTCATTTCTGAGGTGTTTGTCAAAAGTGATGTTTTTGGGCTGAATTGAGAAATAAGGCGAATGCTGGGTTCGACCTTGGGCTAGCTCTTCAGGGAAAGGTCGGAATCAAAAATCAAGCGAGAATTTGGCTTTCCAGCCCGTGGGGAACAGGAATATGTGTTTCTTTTTCATTTCTGAGGTGTTTGTCAAAAGTGATGTTTTTGGGCTGAATTGAATCCTAAGGCAAATGCTGTGTTAGACTTTGGGCTAGCTCTTCAGGATAGGATCGGAATCAAAAATCAAGCGAGAATTCAGCTTTCCAGCCTGTGGGGAACAGGAATATGTGTTTCATTTTCATTTCTGAGGTGTTTGTCAAAAGTGATGTTTTTGGGCTGAATTGAGAAATAAGGCGAATGCTGTGTTAGACCTTGGGCTAGCTCTTCAGGGAACGGTCAGAATCAAAAATTGAGCGTGAATTCGGCTTTCCAGCCCGTGGGGAACAGGAATATGTGTTTCTTTTTCATTTCTGAGGTGTTTGCCAAAAGTGATGTTTTTGGGCTGAATTGAGAAATAAGGCGAATGCTGTGTTAGACCTTGGGCTACCTCTTAAGGGAAAGGTCGGATTCAAAAATCGAGCGTGAATTCGGCTTTCCAGCCTGTGGGGAACAGGAATATGTGTTTCTTTTTCATTTCTGAGGTGTTTGTCAAAAGTGATGTTTTTGGGCTGAATTGAGAAATAAGGCGAATGCTGTGTTAGACCTTGGGCTAGCTCTTAAGGGAAAGGTCGGAATCAAAAATCGAGCGTGAATTCGGCTTTCCAGCCCGTGGGGAACAGGAATATGTGTTTCTTTTTCATTTCTGAGATGTTTGTCAAAAGTGATGTTTTTGGGCTTAATTGAGAAATAAGGCGAATGCTGTGTTAGACCTTGGGCTAGCTCTTCAGGGAAAGGTCGGAATCAAAAATTGAGCGAGAATTCGGCTTTCCAGCCCGTGGGGAACAGGAATATGTGTTTCTTTTTCATTTCTGAGGTCTTTGTCAAAAGTGATGTTTTTGGGCTGAATTGAATCCTAAGGCAAATGCTGTGTTAGACTTTGGGCTAGCTCTTCAGGATAGGATCGGAATCAAAAATCAAGCGAGAATTCAGCTTTCCAGCCTGTGGGGAACAGGAATATGTGTTTCTTTTTCATTTCTGAGGTGTTTGTGAAAAGTGATGTTTTTGGGCTGAATTGAGAAATAAGGCGAATGCTGTGTTAGACCTTGGGCTAGCTCTTCAGGGAAAGGTTGGAATCAAAAATCAAGCGAGAATTCGGCTTTCCAGCCCGTGGGGAACAGGAATATGTGTTTCTTTTTCATTTCTGAGGTGTTTGTCAAAAGTGATGTTTTTGGGCTGAATTGAGAAATAAGGCGAATGCTGGGTTCGACCTTGGGCTAGCTCTTCAGGTAAAGGTCGGAATCAAAAATCAAGCGAGAATTTGGCTTTCCAGCCTGTGGGGAACAGGAATATGTGTTTCATTTTCATTTCTGAGGTGTTTGTCAAAAGTGATGTTTTTGGGCTGAATTGAGAAATAAGGCGAATACTGTGTTAGACCTTGGGCTAGCTCTTCAGGGAAAGGTCGGAATCAATAATCAAGCGAGAATTCGGCTTTCCAGCCTGTGGGGAACAGGAATATGTGTTTCTTTTTCATTTCTGAGGTGTTTGTCAAAAGTGATGTTTTTGGGCTGAATTGAGAAATAAGGCGAATGCTGTGTTAGACCTTGGGCTAGCTCTTCAGGGAAAGGTCGGAATCAAAAATTGAGCGTGAATTCGGCTTTCCAGCCCGTGGGGAACAGGAATATGTGTTTCTTTTTCATTTCTGAGGTGTTTGTCAAAAGTGATGTTTTTGGGCTGAATTGAGAAATAAGGCGAATGCTGTGTTAGACCTTGGGCTAGCTCTTCAGGGAAAGGTTGGAATCAAAAATCAAGCGAGAATTCGGCTTTCCAGCCCGTGGGGAACAGGAATATGTGTTTCTTTTTCATTTCTGAGGTGTTTGTCAAAAGTGATGTTTTTGGGCTGAATTGAATCCTAAGGCAAATGCTGTGTTAGACTTTGGGCTAGCTCTTCAGGATAGGATCGGAATCAAAAATCAAGCGAGAATTCAGCTTTCCAGCCTGTGGGGAACAGGAATATGTGTTTCTTTTTCATTTCTGAGGTGTTTGTGAAAAGTGATGTTTTTGGGCTGAATTGAGAAATAAGGCGAATGCTGTGTTAGACCTTGGGCTAGCTCTTCAGGGAAAGGTTGGAATCAAAAATCAAGCGAGAATTCGGCTTTCCAGCCCGTGGGGAACAGGAATATGTGTTTCTTTTTCATTTCTGAGGTGTTTGTCAAAAGTGATGTTTTTGGGCTGAATTGAGAAATAAGGCGAATGCTGGGTTCGACCTTGGGCTAGCTCTTCAGGGAAAGGTCGGAATCAAAAATCAAGCGAGAATTTGGCTTTCCAGCCCGTGGGGAACAGGAATATGTGTTTCTTTTTCATTTCTGAGGTGTTTGTCAAAAGTGATGTTTTTGGGCTGAATTGAATCCTAAGGCAAATGCTGTGTTAGACTTTGGGCTAGCTCTTCAGGATAGGATCGGAATCAAAAATCAAGCGAGAATTCAGCTTTCCAGCCTGTGGGGAACAGGAATATGTGTTTCATTTTCATTTCTGAGGTGTTTGTCAAAAGTGATGTTTTTGGGCTGAATTGAGAAATAAGGCGAATGCTGTGTTAGACCTTGGGCTAGCTCTTCAGGGAACGGTCAGAATCAAAAATTGAGCGTGAGTTCGGCTTTCCAGCCCGTGGGGAACAGGAATATGTGTTTCTTTTTCATTTCTGAGGTGTTTGCCAAAAGTGATGTTTTTGGGCTGAATTGAGAAATAAGGCGAATGCTGTGTTAGACCTTGGGCTAGCTCTTCAGGATAGGATCGGAATCAAAAATCAAGCGAGAATTCAGCTTTCCAGCCTGTGGGGAACAGGAATATGTGTTTCTTTTTCATTTCTGAGGTGTTTGTGAAAAGTGATGTTTTTGGGCTGAATTGAGAAATAAGGCGAATGCTGTGTTAGACCTTGGGCTAGCTCTTCAGGGAAAGGTTGGAATCAAAAATCAAGCGAGAATTCGGCTTTCCAGCCCGTGGGGAACAGGAATATGTGTTTCTTTTTCATTTCTGAGGTGTTTGTCAAAAGTGATGTTTTTGGGCTGAATTGAGAAATAAGGCGAATGCTGGGTTCGACCTTGGGCTAGCTCTTCAGGTAAAGGTCGGAATCAAAAATCAAGCGAGAATTTGGCTTTCCAGCCTGTGGGGAACAGGAATATGTGTTTCATTTTCATTTCTGAGGTGTTTGTCAAAAGTGATGTTTTTGGGCTGAATTGAGAAATAAGGCGAATACTGTGTTAGACCTTGGGCTAGCTCTTCAGGGAAAGGTCGGAATCAATAATCAAGCGAGAATTCGGCTTTCCAGCCTGTGGGGAACAGGAATATGTGTTTCTTTTTCATTTCTGAGGTGTTTGTCAAAAGTGATGTTTTTGGGCTGAATTGAGAAATAAGGCGAATGCTGTGTTAGACCTTGGGCTAGCTCTTCAGGGAAAGGTCGGAATCAAAAATTGAGCGTGAATTCGGCTTTCCAGCCCGTGGGGAACAGGAATATGTGTTTCTTTTTCATTTCTGAGGTGTTTGTCAAAAGTGATGTTTTTGGGCTGAATTGAGAAATGAGGCGAATGCTGTGTTAGACCTTGGGCTAGCTCTTCAGGGAAAGGTTGGAATCAAAAATCAAGCGAGAATTCGGCTTTCCAGCCCGTGGGGAACAGGAATATGTGTTTCTTTTTCATTTCTGAGGTGTTTGTCAAAAGTGATGTTTTTGGGCTGAATTGAATCCTAAGGCAAATGCTGTGTTAGACTTTGGGCTAGCTCTTCAGGATAGGATCGGAATCAAAAATCAAGCGAGAATTCAGCTTTCCAGCCTGTGGGGAACAGGAATATGTGTTTCTTTTTCATTTCTGAGGTGTTTGTGAAAAGTGATGTTTTTGGGCTGAATTGAGAAATAAGGCGAATGCTGTGTTAGACCTTGGGCTAGCTCTTCAGGGAAAGGTTGGAATCAAAAATCAAGCGAGAATTCGGCTTTCCAGCCCGTGGGGAACAGGAATATGTGTTTCTTTTTCATTTCTGAGGTGTTTGTCAAAAGTGATGTTTTTGGGCTGAATTGAGAAATAAGGCGAATGCTGTGTTAGACCTTCGGCTAGCTCTTCAGGGAAAGGTCGGAATCAAAAATCAAGCGAGAATTCAGCTTTCCAGCCCGTGGGGAACAGGAATATGTGTTTCTTTTTCATTTCTGAGGTGTTTGTCAAAAGTGATGTTTTTGGGCTGAATTGAGAAATAAGGCGAATGCTGGGTTCGACCTTGGGCTAGCTCTTCAGGGAAAGGTCGGAATCAAAAATCAAGCGAGAATTTGGCTTTCCAGCCCGTGGGGAACAGGAATATGTGTTTCTTTTTCATTTCTGAGGTGTTTGTCAAAAGTGATGTTTTTGGGCTGAATTGAATCCTAAGGCAAATGCTGTGTTAGACTTTGGGCTAGCTCTTCAGGATAGGATCGGAATCAAAAATCAAGCGAGAATTCAGCTTTCCAGCCTGTGGGGAACAGGAATATGTGTTTCATTTTCATTTCTGAGGTGTTTGTCAAAAGTGATGTTTTTGGGCTGAATTGAGAAATAAGGCGAATGCTGTGTTAGACCTTGGGCTAGCTCTTCAGGGAACGGTCAGAATCAAAAATTGAGCGTGAATTCGGCTTTCCAGCCCGTGGGGAACAGGAATATGTGTTTCTTTTTCATTTCTGAGGTGTTTGCCAAAAGTGATGTTTTTGGGCTGAATTGAGAAATAAGGCGAATGCTGTGTTAGACCTTGGGCTAGCTCTTAAGGGAAAGGTCGGAATCAAAAATTGAGCGTGAATTCGGCTTTCCAGCCCGTGGGGAACAGGAATATGTGTTTCTTTTTCATTTCTGAGGTGTTTGTCAAAAGTGATGTTTTTGGGCTGAATTGAGAAATAAGGCGAATGCTGTGTTAGACCTTGGGCTAGCTCTTCAGGGAAAGGTTGGAATCAAAAATCAAGCGAGAATTCGGCTTTCCAGCCCGTGGGGAACAGGAATATGTGTTTCTTTTTCATTTCTGAGGTGTTTGTCAAAAGTGATGTTTTTGGGCTGAATTGAATCCTAAGGCAAATGCTGTGTTAGACTTTGGGCTAGCTCTTCAGGATAGGATCGGAATCAAAAATCAAGCGAGAATTCAGCTTTCCAGCCTGTGGGGAACAGGAATATGTGTTTCTTTTTCATTTCTGAGGTGTTTGTGAAAAGTGATGTTTTTGGGCTGAATTGAGAAATAAGGCGAATGCTGTGTTAGACCTTCGGCTAGCTCTTCAGGGAAAGGTCGGAATCAAAAATTGAGCGAGAATTCGGCTTTCCAGCCCGTGGGGAACAGGAATATGTGTTTCTTTTTCATTTCTGAGGTGTTTGTCAAAAGTGATGTTTTTGGGCTGAATTGAGAAATAAGGCGAATGCTGGGTTCGACCTTGGGCTAGCTCTTCAGGGAAAGGTCGGAATCAAAAATCAAGCGAGAATTTGGCTTTCCAGCCCGTGGGGAACAGGAATATGTGTTTCTTTTTCATTTCTGAGGTGTTTGTCAAAAGTGATGTTTTTGGGCTGAATTGAATCCTAAGGCAAATGCTGTGTTAGACTTTGGGCTAGCTCTTCAGGATAGGATCGGAATCAAAAATCAAGCGAGAATTCAGCTTTCCAGCCTGTGGGGAACAGGAATATGTGTTTCTTTTTCATTTCTGAGGTGTTTGTCAAAAGTGATGTTTTTGGGCTGAATTGAGAAATAAGGCGAATGCTGTGTTAGACCTTGGGCTAGCTCTTCAGGGAAAGGTTGGAATCAAAAATCAAGCGAGAATTCGGCTTTCCAGCCCGTGGGGAACAGGAATATGTGTTTCTTTTTCATTTCTGAGGTGTTTGTCAAAAGTGATGTTTTTGGGCTGAATTGAATCCTAAGGCAAATGCTGTGTTAGACTTTGGGCTAGCTCTTCAGGATAGGATCGGAATCAAAAATCAAGCGAGAATTCGGCTTTCCAGCCTGTGGGGAACAGGAATATGTGTTTCTTTTTCATTTCTGAGGTGTTTGTGAAAAGTGATGTTTTTGGGCTGAATTGAGAAATAAGGCGAATGCTGTGTTAGACCTTGGGCTAGCTCTTCAGGGAAAGGTTGGAATCAAAAATCAAGCGAGAATTCGGCTTTCCAGCCCGTGGGAACAGGAATATGTGTTTCTTTTTCATTTCTGAGGTGTTTGTCAAAAGTGATGTTTTTGGGCTGAATTGAGAAATAAGGCGAATGCTGTGTTAGACCTTCGGCTAGCTCTTCAGGGAAAGGTCGGAATCAAAAATTGAGCGAGAATTCGGCTTTCCAGCCCGTGGGGAACAGGAATATGTGTTTCTTTTTCATTTCTGAGGTGTTTGTCAAAAGTGATGTTTTTGGGCTGAATTGAGAAATAAGGCGAATGCTGGGTTCGACCTTGGGCTAGCTCTTCAGGGAAAGGTCGGAATCAAAAATCAAGCGAGAATTTGGCTTTCCAGCCCGTGGGGAACAGGAATATGTGTTTCTTTTTCATTTCTGAGGTGTTTGTCAAAAGTGATGTTTTTGGGCTGAATTGAATCCTAAGGCAAATGCTGTGTTAGATTTTGGGCTAGCTCTTCAGGATAGGATCGGAATCAAAAATCAAGCGAGAATTCAGCTTTCCAGCCTGTGGGGAACAGGAATATGTGTTTCATTTTCATTTCTGAGGTGTTTGTCAAAAGTGATGTTTTTGGGCTGAATTGAGAAATAAGGCGAATGCTGTGTTAGACCTTGGGCTAGCTCTTCAGGGAACGGTCAGAATCAAAAATTGAGCGTGAATTCGGCTTTCCAGCCCGTGGGGAACAGGAATATGTGTTTCTTTTTCATTTCTGAGGTGTTTGCCAAAAGTGATGTTTTTGGGCTGAATTGAGAAATAAGGCGAATGCTGTGTTAGACCTTGGGCTAGCTCTTCAGGATAGGATCGGAATCAAAAATCAAGCGAGAATTCAGCTTTCCAGCCTGTGGGGAACAGGAATATGTGTTTCTTTTTCATTTCTGAGGTGTTTGTGAAAAGTGATGTTTTTGGGCTGAATTGAGAAATAAGGCGAATGCTGTGTTAGACCTTGGGCTAGCTCTTCAGGGAAAGGTTGGAATCAAAAATCAAGCGAGAATTCGGCTTTCCAGCCCGTGGGGAACAGGAATATGTGTTTCTTTTTCATTTCTGAGGTGTTTGTCAAAAGTGATGTTTTTGGGCTGAATTGAGAAATAAGGCGAATGCTGGGTTCGACCTTGGGCTAGCTCTTCAGGTAAAGGTCGGAATCAAAAATCAAGCGAGAATTTGGCTTTCCAGCCTGTGGGGAACAGGAATATGTGTTTCATTTTCATTTCTGAGGTGTTTGTCAAAAGTGATGTTTTTGGGCTGAATTGAGAAATAAGGCGAATACTGTGTTAGACCTTGGGCTAGCTCTTCAGGGAAAGGTCGGAATCAATAATCAAGCGAGAATTCGGCTTTCCAGCCTGTGGGGAACAGGAATATGTGTTTCTTTTTCATTTCTGAGGTGTTTGTCAAAAGCGATGTTTTTGGGCTGAATTGAGAAATAAGGCGAATGCTGTGTTAGACCTTGGGCTAGCTCTTCAGGGAAAGGTCGGAATCAAAAATTGAGCGTGAATTCGGCTTTCCAGCCCGTGGGGAACAGGAATATGTGTTTCTTTTTCATTTCTGAGGTGTTTGTCAAAAGTGATGTTTTTGGGCTGAATTGAGAAATAAGGCGAATGCTGGGTTAGACCTTGGGCTAGCTCTTCAGGGAACGGTCAGAATCAAAAATCGAGCGTGAATTCGGCTTTCCAGCCCGTGGGGAACAGGAATATGTGTTTCTTTTTCATTTCTGAGGTGTTTGCCAAAAGTGATGTTTTTGGGCTGAATTGAGAAATAAGGCGAATGCTGTGTTAGACCTTGGGCTAGCTCTTCAGGATAGGATCGGAATCAAAAATCAAGCGAGAATTCAGCTTTCCAGCCTGTGGGGAACAGGAATATGTGTTTCTTTTTCATTTCTGAGGTGTTTGTGAAAAGTGATGTTTTTGGGCTGAATTGAGAAATAAGGCGAATGCTGTGTTAGACCTTGGGCTAGCTCTTCAGGGAAAGGTTGGAATCAAAAATCAAGCGAGAATTTGGCTTTCCAGCCCGTGGGGAACAGGAATATGTGTTTCTTTTTCATTTCTGAGGTGTTTGTCAAAAGTGATGTTTTTGGGCTGAATTGAGAAATAAGGCGAATGCTGGGTTCGACCTTGGGCTAGCTCTTCAGGTAAAGGTCGGAATCAAAAATCAAGCGAGAATTTGGCTTTCCAGCCTGTGGGGAACAGGAATATGTGTTTCATTTTCATTTCTGAGGTGTTTGTCAAAAGTGATGTTTTTGGGCTGAATTGAGAAATAAGGCGAATACTGTGTTAGACCTTGGGCTAGCTCTTCAGGGAAAGGTTGGAATCAAAAATCAAGCGAGAATTCGGCTTTCCAGCCCGTGGGGAACAGGAATATGTGTTTCTTTTTCATTTCTGAGGTGTTTGTCAAAAGTGATGTTTTTGGGCTGAATTGAGAAATAAGGCGAATGCTGTGTTAGACCTTCGGCTAGCTCTTCAGGGAAAGGTCGGAATCAAAAATTGAGCGAGAATTCGGCTTTCCAGCCCGTGGGGAACAGGAATATGTGTTTCTTTTTCATTTCTGAGGTGTTTGTCAAAAGTGATGTTTTTGGGCTGAATTGAGAAATAAGGCGAATGCTGGGTTCGACCTTGGGCTAGCTCTTCAGGGAAAGGTCGGAATCAAAAATCAAGCGAGAATTTGGCTTTCCAGCCCGTGGGGAACAGGAATATGTGTTTCTTTTTCATTTCTGAGGTGTTTGTCAAAAGTGATGTTTTTGGGCTGAATTGAATCCTAAGGCAAATGCTGTGTTAGACTTTGGGCTAGCTCTTCAGGATAGGATCGGAATCAAAAATCAAGCGAGAATTCAGCTTTCCAGCCTGTGGGGAACAGGAATATGTGTTTCATTTTCATTTCTGAGGTGTTTGTCAAAAGTGATGTTTTTGGGCTGAATTGAGAAATAAGGCGAATGCTGTGTTAGACCTTGGGCTAGCTCTTCAGGGAACGGTCAGAATCAAAAATTGAGCGTGAATTCGGCTTTCCAGCCCGTGGGGAACAGGAATATGTGTTTCTTTTTCATTTCTGAGGTGTTTGCCAAAAGTGATGTTTTTGGGCTGAATTGAGAAATAAGGCGAATGCTGTGTTAGACCTTGGGCTAGCTCTTAAGGGAAAGGTCGGAATCAAAAATCGAGCGTGAATTCGGCTTTCCAGCCTGTGGGGAACAGGAATATGTGTTTCTTTTTCATTTCTGAGGTGTTTGTCAAAAGTGATGTTTTTGGGCTGAATTGAGAAATAAGGCGAATGCTGTGTTAGACCTTGGGCTAGCTCTTAAGGGAAAGGTCGGAATCAAAAATCGAGCGTGAATTCGGCTTTCCAGCCCGTGGGGAACAGGAATATGTGTTTCTTTTTCATTTCTGAGATGTTTGTCAAAAGTGATGTTTTTGGGCTTAATTGAGAAATAAGGCGAATGCTGTGTTAGACCTTGGGCTAGCTCTTCAGGGAAAGGTCGGAATCAGAAATTGAGCGAGAATTCGGCTTTCCAGCCCGTGGGGAACAGGAATATGTGTTTCTTTTTCATTTCTGAGGTCTTTGTCAAAAGTGATGTTTTTGGGCTGAATTGAATCCTAAGGCAAATGCTGTGTTAGACTTTGGGCTAGCTCTTCAGGATAGGATCGGAATCAAAAATCAAGCGAGAATTCAGCTTTCCAGCCTGTGGGGAACAGGAATATGTGTTTCTTTTTCATTTCTGAGGTGTTTGTGAAAAGTGATGTTTTTGGGCTGAATTGAGAAATAAGGCGAATGCTGTGTTAGACCTTGGGCTAGCTCTTCAGGGAAAGGTTGGAATCAAAAATCAAGTGAGAATTCGGCTTTCCAGCCCGTGGGGAACAGGAATATGTGTTTCTTTTTCATTTCTGAGGTGTTTGTCAAAAGTGATGTTTTTGGGCTGAATTGAGAAATAAGGCGAATGCTGGGTTCGACCTTGGGCTAGCTCTTCAGGTAAAGGTCGGAATCAAAAATCGAGCGAGAATTTGGCTTTCCAGCCTGTGGGGAACAGGAATATGTGTTTCATTTTCATTTCTGAGGTGTTTGTCAAAAGTGATGTTTTTGGGCTGAATTGAGAAATAAGGCGAATACTGTGTTAGACCTTGGGCTAGCTCTTCAGGGAAAGGTCGGAATCAATAATCAAGCGAGAATTCGGCTTTCCAGCCTGTGGGGAACAGGAATATGTGTTTCTTTTTCATTTCTGAGGTGTTTGTCAAAAGTGATGTTTTTGGGCTGAATTGAGAAATAAGGCGAATGCTGTGTTAGACCTTGGGCTAGCTCTTCAGGGAAAGGTCGGAATCAAAAATTGAGCGTGAATTCGGCTTTCCAGCCCGTGGGGAACAGGAATATGTGTTTCTTTTTCATTTCTGAGGTGTTTGTCAAAAGTGATGTTTTTGGGCTGAATTGAGAAATAAGGCGAATGCTGTGTTAGACCTTGGGCTAGCTCTTCAGGGAAAGGTTGGAATCAAAAATCAAGCGAGAATTCGGCTTTCCAGCCTGTGGGGAACAGGAATATGTGTTTCTTTTTCATTTCTGAGGTGTTTGTCAAAAGTGATGTTTTTGGGCTGAATTGAGAAATAAGGCGAATGCTGTGTTAGACCTTGGGCTAGCTCTTCAGGGAAAGGTCGGAATCAAAAATTGAGCGAGAATTCGGCTTTCCAGCCCGTGGGGAACAGGAATATGTGTTTCTTTTTCATTTCTGAGGTGTTTGTCAAAAGTGATGTTTTTGGGCTGAATTGAGAAATAAGGCGAATGCTGGGTTCGACCTTGGGCTAGCTCTTCAGGGAAAGGTCGGAATCAAAAATCAAGCGAGAATTCGGCTTTCCAGCCTGTGGGGAACAGGAATATGTGTTTCATTTTCATTTCTGAGGTGTTTGTCAAAAGTGATGTTTTTGGGCTGAATTGAGAAATAAGGCGAATACTGTGTTAGACCTTGGGCTAGCTCTTCAGGGAACGGTCAGAATCAAAAATTGAGCGAGAATTCGGCTTTCCAGGCCGTGGGGAACAGGAATATGTGTTTCTTTTTCATTTCTGAGGTGTTTGTCAAAAGTGATGTTTTTGGGCTGAATTGAGAAATAAGGCGAATGCTGTGTTAGACCTTGGGCTAGCTCTTCAGGGAAAGGTTGGAATCAAAAATCAAGCGAGAATTCGGCTTTCCAGCCCGTGGGGAACAGGAATATGTGTTTCTTTTTCATTTCTGAGGTGTTTGTCAAAAGTGATGTTTTTGGGCTGAATTGAATCCTAAGGCAAATGCTGTGTTAGACTTTGGGCTAGCTCTTCAGGATAGGATCGGAATCAAAAATCAAGCGAGAATTCAGCTTTCCAGCCTGTGGGGAACAGGAATATGTGTTTCTTTTTCATTTCTGAGGTGTTTGTGAAAAGTGATGTTTTTGGGCTGAATTGAGAAATAAGGCGAATGCTGTGTTAGACCTTGGGCTAGCTCTTCAGGGAAAGGTCGGAATCAAAAATTGAGCGAGAATTCGGCTTTCCAGCCCGTGGGGAACAGGAATATGTGTTTCTTTTTCATTTCTGAGGTGTTTGTCAAAAGTGATGTTTTTGGGCTGAATTGAGAAATAAGGCGAATGCTGTGTTAGACCTTGGGCTAGCTCTTCAGGGAAAGGTTGGAATCAAAAATCAAGCGAGAATTCGGCTTTCCAGCCCGTGGGGAACAGGAATATGTGTTTCTTTTTCATTTCTGAGGTGTTTGTCAAAAGTGATGTTTTTGGGCTGAATTGAATCCTAAGGCAAATGCTGTGTTAGACTTTGGGCTAGCTCTTCAGGATAGGATCGGAATCAAAAATCAAGCGAGAATTCAGCTTTCCAGCCTGTGGGGAACAGGAATATGTGTTTCTTTTTCATTTCTGAGGTGTTTGTGAAAAGTGATGTTTTTGGGCTGAATTGAGAAATAAGGCGAATGCTGTGTTAGACCTTCGGCTAGCTCTTCAGGGAAAGGTCGGAATCAAAAATTGAGCGAGAATTCGGCTTTCCAGCCCGTGGGGAACAGGAATATGTGTTTCTTTTTCATTTCTGAGGTGTTTGTCAAAAGTGATGTTTTTGGGCTGAATTGAGAAATAAGGCGAATGCTGGGTTCGACCTTGGGCTAGCTCTTCAGGGAAAGGTCGGAATCAAAAATCAAGCGAGAATTTGGCTTTCCAGCCCGTGGGGAACAGGAATATGTGTTTCTTTTTCATTTCTGAGGTGTTTGTCAAAAGTGATGTTTTTGGGCTGAATTGAATCCTAAGGCAAATGCTGTGTTAGACTTTGGGCTAGCTCTTCAGGATAGGATCGGAATCAAAAATCAAGCGAGAATTCAGCTTTCCAGCCTGTGGGGAACAGGAATATGTGTTTCTTTTTCATTTCTGAGGTGTTTGTCAAAAGTGATGTTTTTGGGCTGAATTGAGAAATAAGGCGAATGCTGTGTTAGACCTTGGGCTAGCTCTTCAGGGAAAGGTTGGAATCAAAAATCAAGCGAGAATTCGGCTTTCCAGCCCGTGGGGAACAGGAATATGTGTTTCTTTTTCATTTCTGAGGTGTTTGTCAAAAGTGATGTTTTTGGGCTGAATTGAATCCTAAGGCAAATGCTGTGTTAGACTTTGGGCTAGCTCTTCAGGATAGGATCGGAATCAAAAATCAAGCGAGAATTCGGCTTTCCAGCCTGTGGGGAACAGGAATATGTGTTTCTTTTTCATTTCTGAGGTGTTTGTGAAAAGTGATGTTTTTGGGCTGAATTGAGAAATAAGGCGAATGCTGTGTTAGACCTTGGGCTAGCTCTTCAGGGAAAGGTTGGAATCAAAAATCAAGCGAGAATTCGGCTTTCCAGCCCGTGGGGAACAGGAATATGTGTTTCTTTTTCATTTCTGAGGTGTTTGTCAAAAGTGATGTTTTTGGGCTGAATTGAGAAATAAGGCGAATGCTGTGTTAGACCTTCGGCTAGCTCTTCAGGGAAAGGTCGGAATCAAAAATTGAGCGAGAATTCGGCTTTCCAGCCCTTGGGGAACAGGAATATGTGTTTCTTTTTCATTTCTGAGGTGTCTGTCAAAAGTGATGTTTTTGGGCTGAATTGAGAAATAAGGCGAATGCTGTGTTAGACCTTGCGCTAGCTCTTCAGGGAAAGGTCAGAATCAATAATCAAGCGAGAATTCGGCTTTCCAGCCCATGGGGAACAGGAATATGTGTTTCTTTTTCATTTCTGAGGTGTTTGTCAAAAGTGATGTTTTTGGGCTGAATTGAATCCTAAGGCGAATGCTGTGTTAGACTTTGGGCTAGCTCTTCAGGGTAGGCTCGGAATCGAAATTCAAGCAAGAATTCGGCGTTCCAGCATGTGGGGAACAGGAATATGTGTTTCTTTTTCATTTCTGAGGTGTTTGTCAAAACTGATGTTTTTTGGCTGAATTGAGAAATAAGGCGAATGCTGTGTTAGACCTTGGGCTAGCTCTTCAGGATAGGATCGGAATCAAAAATCAAGCGAGAATTCAGCTTTCCAGCCTGTGGGGAACAGGAATATGTGTTTCTTTTTCATTTCTGAGGTGTTTGTGAAAAGTGATGTTTTTGGGCTGAATTGAGAAATAAGGCGAATGCTGTGTTAGACCTTGGGCTAGCTCTTCAGGGAAAGGTTGGAATCAAAAATCAAGCGAGAATTCGGCTTTCCAGCCCGTGGGGAACAGGAATATGTGTTTCTTTTTCATTTCTGAGGTGTTTGTCAAAAGTGATGTTTTTGGGCTGAATTGAGAAATAAGGCGAATGCTGGGTTCGACCTTGGGCTAGCTCTTCAGGTAAAGGTCGGAATCAAAAATCAAGCGAGAATTTGGCTTTCCAGCCTGTGGGGAACAGGAATATGTGTTTCATTTTCATTTCTGAGGTGTTTGTCAAAAGTGATGTTTTTGGGCTGAATTGAGAAATAAGGCGAATGCTGGGTTCGACCTTGGGCTAGCTCTTCAGGGAAAGGTCGGAATCAAAAATCAAGCGAGAATTTGGCTTTCCAGCCCGTGGGGAACAGGAATATGTGTTTCTTTTTCATTTCTGAGGTGTTTGTCAAAAGTGATGTTTTTGGGCTGAATTGAATCCTAAGGCAAATGCTGTGTTAGACTTTGGGCTAGCTCTTCAGGATAGGATCGGAATCAAAAATCAAGCGAGAATTCGGCTTTCCAGCCCGTGGGGAACAGGAATATGTGTTTCTTTTTCATTTCTGAGGTGTTTGTCAAAAGTGATGTTTTTGGGCTGAATTGAGAAATAAGGCGAATGCTGGGTTCGACCTTGGGCTAGCTCTTCAGGTAAAGGTCGGAATCAAAAATCAAGCGAGAATTTGGCTTTCCAGCCTGTGGGGAACAGGAATATGTGTTTCATTTTCATTTCTGAGGTGTTTGTCAAAAGTGATGTTTTTGGGCTGAATTGAGAAATAAGGCGAATGCTGTGTTAGACCTTGGGCTAGCTCTTCAGGGAAAGGTTGGAATCAAAAATCAAGCGAGAATTCGGCTTTCCAGCCCGTGGGGAACAGGAATATGTGTTTCTTTTTCATTTCTGAGGTGTTTGTCAAAAGTGATGTTTTTGGGCTGAATTGAGAAATAAGGCGAATGCTGGGTTCGACCTTGGGCTAGCTCTTCAGGTAAAGGTCGGAATCGAAATTCAAGCGAGAATTCGGCTTTCCAGCCCGTGGGGAACAGGAATATGTGTTTCTTTTTCATTTCTGAGGTGTTTGTCAAAAGTGATGTTTTTGGGCTGAATTGAGAAATAAGGCGAATGCTGGGTTCGACCTTGGGCTAGCTCTTCAGGGAAAGGTCGGAATCAAAAATCAAGCGAGAATTTGGCTTTCCAGCCCGTGGGGAACAGGAATATGTGTTTCTTTTTCATTTCTGAGGTGTTTGTCAAAAGTGATGTTTTTGGGCTGAATTGAATCCTAAGGCAAATGCTGTGTTAGACTTTGGGCTAGCTCTTCAGGATAGGATCGGAATCAAAAATCAAGCGAGAATTCAGCTTTCCAGCCTGTGGGGAACAGGAATATGTGTTTCTTTTTCATTTCTGAGGTGTTTGTCAAAAGTGATGTTTTTGGGCTGAATTGAGAAATAAGGCGAATGCTGTGTTAGACCTTGGGCTAGCTCTTCAGGGAAAGGTTGGAATCAAAAATCAAGCGAGAATTCGGCTTTCCAGCCCGTGGGGAACAGGAATATGTGTTTCTTTTTCATTTCTGAGGTGTTTGTCAAAAGTGATGTTTTTGGGCTGAATTGAATCCTAAGGCAAATGCTGTGTTAGACTTTGGGCTAGCTCTTCAGGATAGGATCGGAATCAAAAATCAAGCGAGAATTCGGCTTTCCAGCCTGTGGGGAACAGGAATATGTGTTTCTTTTTCATTTCTGAGGTGTTTGTGAAAAGTGATGTTTTTGGGCTGAATTGAGAAATAAGGCGAATGCTGTGTTAGACCTTGGGCTAGCTCTTCAGGGAAAGGTTGGAATCAAAAATCAAGCGAGAATTCGGCTTTCCAGCCCGTGGGGAACAGGAATATGTGTTTCTTTTTCATTTCTGAGGTGTTTGTCAAAAGTGATGTTTTTGGGCTGAATTGAGAAATAAGGCGAATGCTGTGTTAGACCTTCGGCTAGCTCTTCAGGGAAAGGTCGGAATCAAAAATTGAGCGAGAATTCGGCTTTCCAGCCCGTGGGGAACAGGAATATGTGTTTCTTTTTCATTTCTGAGGTGTTTGTCAAAAGTGATGTTTTTGGGCTGAATTGAGAAATAAGGCGAATGCTGGGTTCGACCTTGGGCTAGCTCTTCAGGGAAAGGTCGGAATCAAAAATCAAGCGAGAATTTGGCTTTCCAGCCCGTGGGGAACAGGAATATGTGTTTCTTTTTCATTTCTGAGGTGTTTGTCAAAAGTGATGTTTTTGGGCTGAATTGAATCCTAAGGCAAATGCTGTGTTAGATTTTGGGCTAGCTCTTCAGGATAGGATCGGAATCAAAAATCAAGCGAGAATTCAGCTTTCCAGCCTGTGGGGAACAGGAATATGTGTTTCATTTTCATTTCTGAGGTGTTTGTCAAAAGTGATGTTTTTGGGCTGAATTGAGAAATAAGGCGAATGCTGTGTTAGACCTTGGGCTAGCTCTTCAGGGAACGGTCAGAATCAAAAATTGAGCGTGAATTCGGCTTTCCAGCCCGTGGGGAACAGGAATATGTGTTTCTTTTTCATTTCTGAGGTGTTTGCCAAAAGTGATGTTTTTGGGCTGAATTGAGAAATAAGGCGAATGCTGTGTTAGACCTTGGGCTAGCTCTTCAGGATAGGATCGGAATCAAAAATCAAGCGAGAATTCAGCTTTCCAGCCTGTGGGGAACAGGAATATGTGTTTCTTTTTCATTTCTGAGGTGTTTGTGAAAAGTGATGTTTTTGGGCTGAATTGAGAAATAAGGCGAATGCTGTGTTAGACCTTGGGCTAGCTCTTCAGGGAAAGGTTGGAATCAAAAATCAAGCGAGAATTCGGCTTTCCAGCCCGTGGGGAACAGGAATATGTGTTTCTTTTTCATTTCTGAGGTGTTTGTCAAAAGTGATGTTTTTGGGCTGAATTGAGAAATAAGGCGAATGCTGGGTTCGACCTTGGGCTAGCTCTTCAGGTAAAGGTCGGAATCAAAAATCAAGCGAGAATTTGGCTTTCCAGCCTGTGGGGAACAGGAATATGTGTTTCATTTTCATTTCTGAGGTGTTTGTCAAAAGTGATGTTTTTGGGCTGAATTGAGAAATAAGGCGAATACTGTGTTAGACCTTGGGCTAGCTCTTCAGGGAAAGGTCGGAATCAATAATCAAGCGAGAATTCGGCTTTCCAGCCTGTGGGGAACAGGAATATGTGTTTCTTTTTCATTTCTGAGGTGTTTGTCAAAAGCGATGTTTTTGGGCTGAATTGAGAAATAAGGCGAATGCTGTGTTAGACCTTGGGCTAGCTCTTCAGGGAAAGGTCGGAATCAAAAATTGAGCGTGAATTCGGCTTTCCAGCCCGTGGGGAACAGGAATATGTGTTTCCTTTTCATTTCTGAGGTGTTTGTCAAAAGTGATGTTTTTGGGCTGAATTGAGAAATAAGGCGAATGCTGGGTTAGACCTTGGGCTAGCTCTTCAGGGAACGGTCAGAATCAAAAATCGAGCGTGAATTCGGCTTTCCAGCCCGTGGGGAACAGGAATATGTGTTTCTTTTTCATTTCTGAGGTGTTTGCCAAAAGTGATGTTTTTGGGCTGAATTGAGAAATAAGGCGAATGCTGTGTTAGACCTTGGGCTAGCTCTTCAGGATAGGATCGGAATCAAAAATCAAGCGAGAATTCAGCTTTCCAGCCTGTGGGGAACAGGAATATGTGTTTCTTTTTCATTTCTGAGGTGTTTGTGAAAAGTGATGTTTTTGGGCTGAATTGAGAAATAAGGCGAATGCTGTGTTAGACTTTGGGCTAGCTCTTCAGGGAAAGGTTGGAATCAAAAATCAAGCGAGAATTTGGCTTTCCAGCCCGTGGGGAACAGGAATATGTGTTTCTTTTTCATTTCTGAGGTGTTTGTCAAAAGTGATGTTTTTGGGCTGAATTGAGAAATAAGGCGAATGCTGGGTTCGACCTTGGGCTAGCTCTTCAGGTAAAGGTCGGAATCAAAAATCAAGCGAGAATTTGGCTTTCCAGCCTGTGGGGAACAGGAATATGTGTTTCATTTTCATTTCTGAGGTGTTTGTCAAAAGTGATGTTTTTGGGCTGAATTGAGAAATAAGGCGAATACTGTGTTAGACCTTGGGCTAGCTCTTCAGGGAAAGGTTGGAATCAAAAATCAAGCGAGAATTCGGCTTTCCAGCCCGTGGGGAACAGGAATATGTGTTTCTTTTTCATTTCTGAGGTGTTTGTCAAAAGTGATGTTTTTGGGCTGAATTGAGAAATAAGGCGAATGCTGTGTTAGACCTTCGGCTAGCTCTTCAGGGAAAGGTCGGAATCAAAAATTGAGCGAGAATTCGGCTTTCCAGCCCGTGGGGAACAGGAATATGTGTTTCTTTTTCATTTCTGAGGTGTTTGTCAAAAGTGATGTTTTTGGGCTGAATTGAGAAATAAGGCGAATGCTGGGTTCGACCTTGGGCTAGCTCTTCAGGGAAAGGTCGGAATCAAAAATCAAGCGAGAATTTGGCTTTCCAGCCCGTGGGGAACAGGAATATGTGTTTCTTTTTCATTTCTGAGGTGTTTGTCAAAAGTGATGTTTTTGGGCTGAATTGAATCCTAAGGCAAATGCTGTGTTAGACTTTGGGCTAGCTCTTCAGGATAGGATCGGAATCAAAAATCAAGCGAGAATTCAGCTTTCCAGCCTGTGGGGAACAGGAATATGTGTTTCATTTTCATTTCTGAGGTGTTTGTCAAAAGTGATGTTTTTGGGCTGAATTGAGAAATAAGGCGAATGCTGTGTTAGACCTTGGGCTAGCTCTTCAGGGAACGGTCAGAATCAAAAATTGAGCGTGAATTCGGCTTTCCAGCCCGTGGGGAACAGGAATATGTGTTTCTTTTTCATTTCTGAGGTGTTTGCCAAAAGTGATGTTTTTGGGCTGAATTGAGAAATAAGGCGAATGCTGTGTTAGACCTTGGGCTAGCTCTTAAGGGAAAGGTCGGAATCAAAAATCGAGCGTGAATTCGGCTTTCCAGCCTGTGGGGAACAGGAATATGTGTTTCTTTTTCATTTCTGAGGTGTTTGTCAAAAGTGATGTTTTTGGGCTGAATTGAGAAATAAGGCGAATGCTGTGTTAGACCTTGGGCTAGCTCTTAAGGGAAAGGTCGGAATCAAAAATCGAGCATGAATTCGGCTTTCCAGCCCGTGGGGAACAGGAATATGTGTTTCTTTTTCATTTCTGAGATGTTTGTCAAAAGTGATGTTTTTGGGCTTAATTGAGAAATAAGGCGAATGCTGTGTTAGACCTTGGGCTAGCTCTTCAGGGAAAGGTCGGAATCAGAAATTGAGCGAGAATTCGGCTTTCCAGCCCGTGGGGAACAGGAATATGTGTTTCTTTTTCATTTCTGAGGTCTTTGTCAAAAGTGATGTTTTTGGGCTGAATTGAATCCTAAGGCAAATGCTGTGTTAGACTTTGGGCTAGCTCTTCAGGATAGGATCGGAATCAAAAATCAAGCGAGAATTCAGCTTTCCAGCCTGTGGGGAACAGGAATATGTGTTTCTTTTTCATTTCTGAGGTGTTTGTGAAAAGTGATGTTTTTGGGCTGAATTGAGAAATAAGGCGAATGCTGTGTTAGACCTTGGGCTAGCTCTTCAGGGAAAGGTTGGAATCAAAAATCAAGTGAGAATTCGGCTTTCCAGCCCGTGGGGAACAGGAATATGTGTTTCTTTTTCATTTCTGAGGTGTTTGTCAAAAGTGATGTTTTTGGGCTGAATTGAGAAATAAGGCGAATGCTGGGTTCGACCTTGGGCTAGCTCTTCAGGTAAAGGTCGGAATCAAAAATCGAGCGAGAATTTGGCTTTCCAGCCTGTGGGGAACAGGAATATGTGTTTCATTTTCATTTCTGAGGTGTTTGTCAAAAGTGATGTTTTTGGGCTGAATTGAGAAATAAGGCGAATACTGTGTTAGACCTTGGGCTAGCTCTTCAGGGAAAGGTCGGAATCAATAATCAAGCGAGAATTCGGCTTTCCAGCCTGTGGGGAACAGGAATATGTGTTTCTTTTTCATTTCTGAGGTGTTTGTCAAAAGTGATGTTTTTGGGCTGAATTGAGAAATAAGGCGAATGCTGTGTTAGACCTTGGGCTAGCTCTTCAGGGAAAGGTCGGAATCAAAAATTGAGCGTGAATTCGGCTTTCCAGCCCGTGGGGAACAGGAATATGTGTTTCTTTTTCATTTCTGAGGTGTTTGTCAAAAGTGATGTTTTTGGACTGAATTGAATCCTAAGGCGAATGCTGTGTTAGACTTTGGGCTAGCTCTTCAGGGTAGGCTCGGAATCGAAATTCAAGCAAGAATTCGGCGTTCCAGCATGTGGGGAACAGGAATATGTGTTTCTTTTTCATTTCTGAGGTGTTTGTCAAAACTGATGTTTTTTGGCTAATTGAGTCCTAAGGCGAATGCTGTGTTAGATCTTGGGCTAGCTCTTCAGGATAGGATCGGAATCAAAAATCAAGCGAGAATTCAGCTTTCCAGCCTGTGGGGAACAGGAATATGTGTTTCTTTTTCATTTCTGAGGTGTTTGTGAAAAGTGATGTTTTTGGGCTGAATTGAGAAATAAGGCGAATGCTGTGTTAGACCTTGGGCTAGCTCTTCAGGGAAAGGTTGGAATCAAAAATCAAGTGAGAATTCGGCTTTCCAGCCCGTGGGGAACAGGAATATGTGTTTCTTTTTCATTTCTGAGGTGTTTGTCAAAAGTGATGTTTTTGGGCTGAATTGAGAAATAAGGCGAATGCTGGGTTCGACCTTGGGCTAGCTCTTCAGGTAAAGGTCGGAATCAAAAATCGAGCGAGAATTTGGCTTTCCAGCCTGTGGGGAACAGGAATATGTGTTTCATTTTCATTTCTGAGGTGTTTGTCAAAAGTGATGTTTTTGGGCTGAATTGAGAAATAAGGCGAATACTGTGTTAGACCTTGGGCTAGCTCTTCAGGGAAAGGTCGGAATCAATAATCAAGCGAGAATTCGGCTTTCCAGCCTGTGGGGAACAGGAATATGTGTTTCTTTTTCATTTCTGAGGTGTTTGTCAAAAGTGATGTTTTTGGGCTGAATTGAGAAATAAGGCGAATGCTGTGTTAGACCTTGGGCTAGCTCTTCAGGGAAAGGTCGGAATCAAAAATTGAGCGTGAATTCGGCTTTCCAGCCCGTGGGGAACAGGAATATGTGTTTCTTTTTCATTTCTGAGGTGTTTGTCAAAAGTGATGTTTTTGGGCTGAATTGAGAAATAAGGCGAATGCTGTGTTAGACCTTGGGCTAGCTCTTCAGGGAAAGGTTGGAATCAAAAATCAAGCGAGAATTCGGCTTTCCAGCCCGTGGGGAACAGGAATATGTGTTTCTTTTTCATTTCTGAGGTGTTTGTCAAAAGTGATGTTTTTGGGCTGAATTGAGAAATAAGGCGAATGCTGTGTTAGACCTTGGGCTAGCTCTTCAGGGAAAGGTCGGAATCAAAAATTGAGCGAGAATTCGGCTTTCCAGCCCGTGGGGAACAGGAATATGTGTTTCTTTTTCATTTCTGAGGTGTTTGTCAAAAGTGATGTTTTTGGGCTGAATTGAGAAATAAGGCGAATGCTGGGTTCGACCTTGGGCTAGCTATTCAGGGAAAGGTCGGAATCAAAAATCAAGCGAGAATTCGGCTTTCCAGCCTGTGGGGAACAGGAATATGTGTTTCATTTTCATTTCTGAGGTGTTTGTCAAAAGTGATGTTTTTGGGCTGAATTGAGAAATAAGGCGAATACTGTGTTAGACCTTGGGCTAGCTCTTCAGGGAACGGTCAGAATCAAAAATTGAGCGAGAATTCGGCTTTCCAGGCCGTGGGGAACAGGAATATGTGTTTCTTTTTCATTTCTGAGGTGTTTGCCAAAAGTGATGTTTTTGGGCTGAATTGAGAAATAAGGCGAATGCTGGGTTAGACCTTGGGCTAGCTCTTAAGGGAAAGGTCGGAATCAAAAATCGAGCGTGAATTCGGCTTTCCAGCCCGTGGGGAACATGAATATGTGTTTCTTTTTCATTTCTGAGGTGTTTGTCAAAAGTGATGTTTTTGGGCTGAATTGAGAAATAAGGCGAATGCTGTGTTAGACCTTGGGCTAGCTCTTCAGGGAAAGGTCGGAATCAAAAATTGAGCGAGAATTCGGCTTTCCAGCCCGTGGGGAACAGGAATATGTGTTTCATTTTCATTTCTGAGGTGTTTGTCAAAAGTCATGTTTTTTGGCTGAATTGAGAACTGAGGCGAATTCTGTGTTAGACCTTGGGCTAGCTCTTCAGGGAAGGCTTGGAATCGAAAATCAAGCGAGAATTCGGCTTTCCAGCCCGTGGGGAACAGGAATATGTGTTTCTTTTTCATTTCTGAGGTGTTTGTCAAAAGTGATGTTTTTGGGCTGAATTGAGAAATAAGGCGAATGCTGTGTTAGACCTTGGGCTAGCTCTTCAGGGAACGGTCAGAATCAAAAATTGAGCGAGAATTTGGCTTTCCAGCCCGTGGGGAACAGGAATATGTGTTTCTTTTTCATTTCTGAGGTGTTTGCCAAAAGTGATGTTTTTCGGCTGAATTGAGAAATAAGGCGAATGCTGGGTTAGACCTTGGGCTAGCTCTTCAGGGAAAGGTCGGAATCAAAAATCAAGCGAGAATTCGGCTTTCCAGCCCGTGGGGAACAGGTATATGTGTTTCTTTTTCATTTCTGAGGTGTTTGTCAAAAGTGATGTTTTTGGACTGAATTGAGAAATAAGGCGAATGCTGTGTTAGACCTTGGGCTAGCTCTTCAGGGAAAGGTCGGAATCAAAAATTGAGCGAGAATTCGGCTTTCCAGCCCGTGGGGAACAAGAATATGTGTTTCTTTTTCATTTCTGAGGTGTTTGTCAAAAGTGATGTTTTTGGACTGAATTGAGAAATAAGGCAAATGCTGGGTTAGACCTTGGGCTAGCTCTTCAGGGAAAGGTCGGAATCAAAAATGGAGCGAGAATTCGGCTTTCCAGCCCGTGGGGAACAGGAATATGTGTTTCTTTTTCATTTCTGAGGTGTTTGTCAAAAGTGATGTTTTTGGGCTGAATTGAGAAATAAGGCGAATGCTGGGTTCGACCTTGGGCTAGCTCTTCAGGGAAAGGTCGGAATCAAAAATCAAGCGAGAATTCGGCTTTCCAGCCTGTGGGGAACAGGAATATGTGTTTCTTTTTCATTTCTGAGGTGTTTGTCAAAAGTGATGTTTTTGGGCTGAATTGAGAAATAAGGCGAATGCTGTGTTAGACCTTGGGCTAGCTCTTCAGGGAAAGGTCGGAATCAAAAATTGAGCGAGAATTTGGCTTTCCAGCCCGTGGGGAACAGGAATATGTGTTTCTTTTTCATTTCTGAGGTGTTTGTCAAAAGTGATGTTTTTGGGCTGAATTGAATCCTAAGGCAAATGCTGTGTTAGACTTTGGGCTAGCTCTTCAGGATAGGATCGGAATCAAAAATCAAGCGAGAATTCAGCTTTCCAGCCTGTGGGGAACAGGAATATGTGTTTCATTTTCATTTCTGAGGTGTTTGTCAAAAGTGATGTTTTTGGGCTGAATTGAGAAATAAGGCGAATGCTGTGTTAGACCTTGGGCTAGCTCTTCAGGGAACGGTCAGAATCAAAAATTGAGCGAGAATTCGGCTTTCCAGCCCGTGGGGAACAGGAATATGTGTTTCTTTTTCATTTCTGAGGTGTTTGCCAAAAGTGATGTTTTTGGGCTGAATTGAGAAATAAGGCGAATGCTGTGTTAGACCTTGGGCTACCTCTTAAGGGAAAGGTCGGAATCAAAAATTGAGCGTGAATTCGGCTTTCCAGCCCGTGGGGAACAGGAATATGTGTTTCTTTTTCATTTCTGAGGTGTTTGTCAAAAGTGATGTTTTTGGGCTGAATTGAGAAATAAGGCGAATACTGTGTTAGACCTTGGGCTAGCTCTTCAGGGAAAGGTCAGAATCAATAATCAAGCGAGCATTCGGCTTTCCAGCCCATGGGGAACAGGAATATGTGTTTCTTTTTCATTTCTGAGGTGTTTGTCAAAAGTGATGTTTTTGGGCTGAATTGAATCCTAAGGCCAATGCTGTGTTAGACTTTGGGCTAGCTCTTCAGGGTAGGCTCGGAATCAAAAATCAAGCGAGAATTCAGCTTTCCAGCCTGTGGGGAACAGGAATATGTGTTTCATTTTCATTTCTGAGGTGTTTGTCAAAAGTGATGTTTTTGGGCTGAATTGAGAAATAAGGCGAATGCTGTGTTAGAACTTGGGCTAGCTCTTCAGGGAAAGGTCGGAATCAAAAATCAAGCGAGAATTCGGCTTTCCAGCCTGTGCGGAAAAGGAATATGTGTTTCATTTTCATTTCTGAGGTGTTTGTCAAAAGTCATGTTTTTTGGCTGAATTGAGAACTGAGGAGAATTCTGTGTTAGACCTTGGGCTAGCTCTTCAGGGAAAGGTCGGAATCAAAAATCAAGCGAGAATTCGGCTTTCCAGCCTGTGGGGAACAGGAATATGTGTTTCTTTTTCATTTCTGAGGTGTTTGTCAAAAGTGATGTTTTTGGGCTGAATTGAGAAATAAGGCGAATGCTGTGTTAGACCTTGGGCTAGCTCTTAAGGGAAAGGTCGGAATCAAAAATTGAGCGTGAATTCGTCTTTCCAGCCCGTGGGGAACAGGAATATGTGTTTCATTTTCATTTCTGAGGTGTTTGTCAAAAGTGATGTTTTTGGGCTGAATTGAGAAATAAGGCGAATGCTGTGTTAGACGTTGGGCTAGCTCTTCAGGGAAAGGTCGGAATCAAAAATTGAGCGTGAATTCGGCTTTCCAGCCCGTGGGGAACAGGAATATGTGTTTCATTTTCATTTCTGAGGTGTTTGTCAAAAGTCATGTTTTTGGGCTGAATTGAGAACTGAGGCGAATTCTGTGTTAGACCTTGGGCTAGCTCTTCAGGGAAGGCTTGGAATCGAAAATCAAGCGAGAATTCGGCTTTCCAGCCCGTGGGGAACAGGAATATGTGTTTCTTTTTCATTTCTGAGGTGTTTGTCAAAAGTGATAATTTTGGACTGAATTGAATCCTAAGGCGAATGCTGTGTTAGACTTTTTGCTAGCTCTTCAGGGTAGGCTCGGAATCAAAAATCAAGCGAGAATTCAGCTTTCCAGCCTGTGGGGAACAGGAATATGTGTTTCTTTTTCATTTCTGAGGTGTTTGCCAAAAGTGATGTTTTTGGGCTGAATTGAGAAATAAGGCGAATGCTGGGTTAGACCTTGGGCTAGCTCTTCAGGGAAAGGTCGGAATCAAAAATCAAGCGAGAATTCGGCTTTACAGCCTGTGGGGAACAGGAATATGTGTTTCTTTTTCATTTCTGAGGTGTTTGTCAAAAGTGATGTTTTTGGGCTGAATTGAGAAATAAGGCGAATGCTGTGTTAGACCTTGGGCTAGCTCTTCAGGGAAAGGTCGGAATCAAAAATTGAGCGTGAATTCGGCTTTCCAGCCCTTGGGGAACAGGAATATGTGTTTCTTTTTCATTTCTGAGGTGTCTGTCAAAAGTGATGTTTTTGGGCTGAATTGAGAAATAAGGCGAATGCTGTGTTAGACCTTGCGCTAGCTCTTCAGGGAAAGGTCAGAATCAATAATCAAGCGAGAATTCGGCTTTCCAGCCCATGGGGAACAGGAATATGTGTTTCTTTTTCATTTCTGAGGTGTTTGTCAAAAGTGATGTTTTTGGGCTGAATTGAATCCTAAGGCGAATGCTGTGTTAGACTTTGGGCTAGCTCTTCAGGGTAGGCTCGGAATCAAAAATCAAGCGAGAATTCAGCTTTCCAGCCTGTGGGGAACAGGAATATGTGTTTCATTTTCATTTCTGAGGTGTTTGTCAAAAGTGATGTTTTTGGGCTGAATTGAATCCTAAGGCAAATGCTGTGTTAGACTTTGGGCTAGCTCTTCAGGATAGGATCGGAATCAAAAATCAAGCGAGAATTCAGCTTTCCAGCCTGTGGGGAACAGGAATATGTGTTTCATTTTCATTTCTGAGGTGTTTGTCAAAAGTGATGTTTTTGGGCTGAATTGAGAAATAAGGCGAATACTGTGTTAGACCTTGGGCTAGCTCTTCAGGGAAAGGTCAGAATCAATAATCAAGCGAGAATTCGGCTTTCCAGCCCATGGGGAACAGGAATATGTGTTTCTTTTTCATTTCTGAGGTGTTTGTCAAAAGTGATGTTTTTGGGCTGAATTGAATCCTAAGGCGAATGCTGTGTTAGACCTTGGGCTAGCTCTTCAGGGAAAGGTCGGAATCAAAAATCAAGCGAGAATTCGGCTTTCCAGCCTGTGCGGAAAAGGAATATGTGTTTCATTTTCATTTCTGAGGTGTTTGTCAAAAGTCATGTTTTTTGGCTGAATTGAGAACTGAGGCGAATTCTGTGTTAGACGTTGGGCTAGCTCTTCAGGGAAAGGTCGGAATCAAAAATCAAGCGAGAATTCGGCTTTCCAGCCTGTGGGGAACAGGAATATGTGTTTCTTTTTCATTTCTTAGGTGTTTGCCAAAAGTGATGTTTTTGGGTTGAATTGAGAAATAAGGCGAATGCTGGGTTAGACCTTGGGCTAGCTCTTCAGGGAAAGGTCGGAATCAAAAATCAAGCGAGAATTTGGCTTTCCAGCCCGTGGGGAACAGGAATATGTGTTTCTTTTTCATTTCTGAGGTGTCTGTCAAAAGTGATGTTTTTGGGCTGAATTGAGAAATAAGGCGAATGCTGTGTTAGACCTTGCGCTAGCTCTTCAGGGAACGGTCAGAATCAAAAATTGAGCGAGAATTCGGCTTTCCAGCCCATGGGGAACAGGAATATGTGTTTCTTTTTCATTTCTGAGGTGTTTGTCAAAAGTGATGTTTTTGGGCTGAATTGAATCCTAAGGCGAATGCTGTGTTAGACTTTGGGCTAGCTCTTCAGGGTAGGCTCGGAATCAAAAATCAAGCGAGAATTCAGCTTTCCAGCCTGTGGGGAACAGGAATATGTGTTTCATTTTCATTTCTGAGGTGTTTGTCAAAAGTGATGTTTTTGGGCTGAATTGAGAAATAAGGCGAATGATGTGTTAGACCTTGGGCTAGCTCTTCAGGGAACGGTCAGAATCAAAAATTGAGCGAGAATTCGGCTTTCCAGCCCGTGGGGAACAGGAATATGTGTTTCATTTTCATTTCTGAGGTGTTTGTCAAAAGTGATGTTTTTGGGCTGAATTGAGAAATAAGGCGAATGCTGTGTTAGACGTTGGGCTAGCTCTTCAGGGAAAGGTCGGAATCAAAAATTGAGCGTGAATTCGGCTTTCCAGCCCGTGGGGAACAGGAATATGTGTTTCATTTTCATTTCTGAGGTGTTTGTCAAAAGTCATGTTTTTGGGCTGAATTGAGAACTGAGGCGAATTCTGTGTTAGACCTTGGGCTAGCTCTTCAGGGAAGGCTTGGAATCGAAAATCAAGCGAGAATTCGGCTTTCCAGCCCGTGGGGAACAGGAATATGTGTTTCTTTTTCATTTCTGAGGTGTTTGTCAAAAGTGATAATTTTGGACTGAATTGAATCCTAAGGCGAATGCTGTGTTAGACTTTGGGCTAGCTCTTCAGGGTAGGCTCGGAATCAAAAATCAAGCGAGAATTCAGCTTTCCAGCCTGTGGGGAACAGGAATATGTGTTTCTTTTTCATTTCTGAGGTGTTTGCCAAAAGTGATGTTTTTGGGCTGAATTGAGAAATAAGGCGAATGCTGGGTTAGACCTTGGGCTAGCTCTTCAGGGAAAGGTCGGAATCAAAAATCAAGCGAGAATTCGGCTTTACAGCCTGTGGGGAACAGGAATATGTGTTTCTTTTTCATTTCTGAGGTGTTTGTCAAAAGTGATGTTTTTGGGCTGAATTGAGAAATAAGGCGAATGCTGTGTTAGACCTTGGGCTAGCTCTTCAGGGAAAGGTCGGAATCAAAAATTGAGCGTGAATTCGGCTTTCCAGCCCTTGGGGAACAGGAATATGTGTTTCTTTTTCATTTCTGAGGTGTCTGTCAAAAGTGATGTTTTTGGGCTGAATTGAGAAATAAGGCGAATGCTGTGTTAGACCTTGCGCTAGCTCTTCAGGGAAAGGTCAGAATCAATAATCAAGCGAGAATTCGGCTTTCCAGCCCATGGGGAACAGGAATATGTGTTTCTTTTTCATTTCTGAGGTGTTTGTCAAAAGTGATGTTTTTGGGCTGAATTGAATCCTAAGGCGAATGCTGTGTTAGACTTTGGGCTAGCTCTTCAGGGTAGGCTCGGAATCAAAAATCAAGCGAGAATTCAGCTTTCCAGCCTGTGGGGAACAGGAATATGTGTTTCATTTTCATTTCTGAGGTGTTTGTCAAAAGTGATGTTTTTGGGCTGAATTGAATCCTAAGGCAAATGCTGTGTTAGACTTTGGGCTAGCTCTTCAGGATAGGATCGGAATCAAAAATCAAGCGAGAATTCAGCTTTCCAGCCTGTGGGGAACAGGAATATGTGTTTCATTTTCATTTCTGAGGTGTTTGTCAAAAGTGATGTTTTTGGGCTGAATTGAGAAATAAGGCGAATACTGTGTTAGACCTTGGGCTAGCTCTTCAGGGAAAGGTCAGAATCAATAATCAAGCGAGAATTCGGCTTTCCAGCCCATGGGGAACAGGAATATGTGTTTCTTTTTCATTTCTGAGGTGTTTGTCAAAAGTGATGTTTTTGGGCTGAATTGAATCCTAAGGCCAATGCTGTGTTAGACTTTGGGCTAGCTCTTCAGGGTAGGCTCGGAATCAAAAATCAAGCGAGAATTCAGCTTTCCAGCCTGTGGGGAACAGGAATATGTGTTTCATTTTCATTTCTGAGGTGTTTGTCAAAAGTGATGTTTTTGGGCTGAATTGAGAAATAAGGCGAATGCTGTGTTAGACCTTGGGCTAGCTCTTCAGGGAAAGGTCGGAATCAAAAATCAAGCGAGAATTCGGCTTTCCAGCCTGTGCGGAAAAGGAATATGTGTTTCATTTTCATTTCTGAGGTGTTTGTCAAAAGTCATGTTTTTTGGCTGAATTGAGAACTGAGGCGAATTCTGTGTTAGACGTTGGGCTAGCTCTTCAGGGAAAGGTCGGAATCAAAAATCAAGCGAGAATTCGGCTTTCCAGCCTGTGGGGAACAGGAATATGTGTTTCTTTTTCATTTCTTAGGTGTTTGCCAAAAGTGATGTTTTTGGGTTGAATTGAGAAATAAGGCGAATGCTGGGTTAGACCTTGGGCTAGCTCTTCAGGGAAAGGTCGGAATCAAAAATCAAGCGAGAATTCGGCTTTCCAGCCCGTGGGGAACAGGAATATGTGTTTCTTTTTCATTTCTGAGGTGTCTGTCAAAAGTGATGTTTTTGGGCTGAATTGAGAAATAAGGCGAATGCTGTGTTAGACCTTGCGCTAGCTCTTCAGGGAACGGTCAGAATCAAAAATTGAGCGAGAATTCGGCTTTCCAGCCCATGGGGAACAGGAATATGTGTTTCTTTTTCATTTCTGAGGTGTTTGTCAAAAGTGATGTTTTTGGGCTGAATTGAATCCTAAGGCGAATGCTGTGTTAGACTTTGGGCTAGCTCTTCAGGGTAGGCTCGGAATCAAAAATCAAGCGAGAATTCAGCTTTCCAGCCTGTGGGGAACAGGAATATGTGTTTCATTTTCATTTCTGAGGTGTTTGTCAAAAGTGATGTTTTTGGGCTGAATTGAGAAATAAGGCGAATGCTGTGTTAGACCTTGGGCTAGCTCTTCAGGGAACGGTCAGAATCAAAAATTGAGCGAGAATTCGGCTTTCCAGCCTGTGGGGAACAGGAATATGTGTTTCTTTTTCATTTCTGAGGTGTTTGCCAAAAGTGATGTTTTTGGGCTGAATTGAGAAATAAGGCGAATGCTGTGTTAGACCTTGGGCTAGCTCTTAAGGGAAAGGTCGGAATCAAAAATTGAGCGTGAATTCGGCTTTCCAGCCCGTGGGGAACAGGAATATGTGTTTCTTTTTCATTTCTGAGGTGTTTGTCAAAAGTGATGTTTTTGGGCTGAATTGAGAAATAAGGCGAATACTGTGTTAGACCTTGGGCTAGCTCTTCAGGGAAAGGTCAGAATCAATAATCAAGCGAGAATTCGGGTTTCCAGCCCATGGGGAACAGGAATATGTGTTTCTTTTTCATTTCTGAGGTGTTTGTCAAAAGTGATGTTTTTGGGCTGAATTGAATCCTAAGGCCAATGCTGTGTTAGACTTTGGGCTAGCTCTTCAGGGTAGGCTCGGAATCAAAAATCAAGCGAGAATTCAGCTTTCCAGCCTGTGGGGAACAGGAATATGTGTTTCATTTTCATTTCTGAGGTGTTTGTCAAAAGTGATGTTTTTGGGCTGAATTGAGAAATAAGGCGAATGCTGTGTTAGACCTTGGGCTAGCTCTTCAGGGAAAGGTCGGAATCAAAAATCAAGCGAGAATTCGGCTTTCCAGCCTGTGCGGAAAAGGAATATGTGTTTCATTTTCATTTCTGAGGTGTTTGTCAAAAGTCATGTTTTTTGGCTGAATTGAGAACTGAGGCGAATTCTGTGTTAGACGTTGGGCTAGCTCTTCAGGGAAAGGTCGGAATCAAAAATCAAGCGAGAATTCGGCTTTCCAGCCTGTGGGGAACAGGAATATGTGTTTCTTTTTCATTTCTGAGGTGTTTGCCAAAAGTGATGTTTTTGGGCTGAATTGAGAAATAAGGCGAATGCTGGGTTAGACCTTGGGCTAGCTCTTCAGGGAAAGGTCGGAATCAAAAATCAAGCGAGAATTCGGCTTTCCAGCCCGTGGGGAACAGGAATATGTGTTTCTTTTTCATTTCTGAGGTGTTTGTCAAAAGTGATGTTTTTGGGCTGAATTGAGAAATAAGGCGAATGCTGGGTTAGACCTTGGGCTAGCTCTTCAGGGAAAGGTCGGAATCAAAAATCGAGCGTGAATTCGGCTTTCCATCCCGTGGGGAACAGGAATATGTGTTTCTTTTTCATTTCTGAGGTGTTTGCCAAAAGTGATGTTTTTGGGCTGAATTGAGAAATAAGGCGAATGCTGTGTTAGACCTTGGGCTAGCTCTTCAGGGAAAGGTCGGAATCAAAAATCAAGCGTGAATTCGGCTTTCCATCCCGTGGGGAACAGGAATATGTGTTTCTTTTTCATTTCTGAGGTGTTTGTCAAAAGTGATGTTTTTGGGCTGAATTGAGAAATAAGGCGAATGCTGTGTTAGACCTTGGGCTAGCTCTTCAGGGAAAGGTCGGAATCAAAAATTGAGCGAGAATTCGGCTTTCCAGCCCGTGGGGAACAGGAATATGTGTTTCTTTTTCATTTCTGAGGTGTTTGTCAAAAGTGATGTTTTTGGGCTGAATTGAATCCTAAGGCAAATGCTGTGTTAGACTTTGGGCTAGCTCTTCAGGATAGGATCGGAATCAAAAATCAAGCGAGAATTCAGCTTTCCAGCCTGTGGGGAACAGGAATATGTGTTTCATTTTCATTTCTGAGGTGTTTGTCAAAAGTGATGTTTTTGGGCTGAATTGAGAAATAAGGTGAATGCTGTGTTAGATCTTGGGCTAGCTCTTCAGGGAACGGTCAGAATCAAAAATTGAGCGAGAATTCGGCTTTCCAGCCCGTGGGGAACAGGAATATGTGTTTCTTTTTCATTTCTGAGGTGTTTGCCAAAAGTGATGTTTTTGGGCTGAATTGAGAAATAAGGCGAATGCTGTGTTAGACCTTGGGCTAGCTCTTCAGGGAAAGGTCGGAATCAAAAATCGAGCGAGAATTCGGCTTTCCAGCCTGTGGGGAACAGGAATATGTGTTTCTTTTTCATTTCTGAGGTGTTTGTCAAAAGTGATGTTTTTGGGCTGAATTGAGAAATAAGGCGAATGCTGTGTTGGACCTTGGGCTAGCTCTTCAGGGAAAGGTCGGAATCAAAAATCAAGCGAGAATTCGGCTTTCCAGCCTGTGCGGAAAAGGAATATGTGTTTCATTTTCATTTCTGAGGTGTTTGTCAAAAGTCATGTTTTTTGGCTGAATTGAGAACTGAGGCGAATTCTGTGTTAGACCTTGGGCTAGCTCTTCAGGGAAGGCTTGGAATCGAAAATCAAGCGAGAATTCGGCTTTCCAGCCCGTGGGGAACAGGAATATGTGTTTCTTTTTCATTTCTGAGGTGTTTGTCAAAAGTGATGTTTTTGGGCTGAATTGAGAAATAAGGCGAATGCTGTGTTAGACCTTGGGCTAGCTCTTCAGGGAACGGTCAGAATCAAAAATTGAGTGAGAATTCGGCTTTCCAGCCCGTGGGGAACAGGAATATGTGTTTCTTTTTCATTTCTGAGGTGTTTGCCAAAAGTGATGTTTTTGGGCTGAATTGAGAAATAAGGCGAATGCTGGGTTATACCTTGGGCTAGATCTTCAGGGAAAGGTCGGAATCAAAAATCAAGCGAGAATTCGGCTTTCCAGCCCGTGGGGAACAGGAATATGTGTTTCTTTTTCATTTCTGAGGTGTTTGTCAAAAGTGATGTTTTTGGACTGAATTGAGAAATAAGGTGAATGCTGTGTTAGATCTTGGGCTAGCTCTTCAGGGAACGGTCAGAATCAAAAATTGAGCGAGAATTCGGCTTTCCAGCCCGTGGGGAACAGGAATATGTGTTTCTTTTTCATTTCTGAGGTGTTTGCCAAAAGTGATGTTTTTGGGCTGAATTGAGAAATAAGGCGAATGCTGTGTTAGACCTTGGGCTAGCTCTTCAGGGAAAGGTCGGAATCAAAAATCGAGCGAGAATTCGGCTTTCCAGCCTGTGGGGAACAGGAATATGTGTTTCTTTTTCATTTCTGAGGTGTTTGTCAAAAGTGATGTTTTTGGGCTGAATTGAGAAATAAGGCGAATGCTGTGTTGGACCTTGGGCTAGCTCTTCAGGGAAAGGTCGGAATCAAAAATCAAGCGAGAATTCGGCTTTCCAGCCTGTGCGGAAAAGGAATATGTGTTTCATTTTCATTTCTGAGGTGTTTGTCAAAAGTCATGTTTTTTGGCTGAATTGAGAACTGAGGCGAATTCTGTGTTAGACCTTGGGCTAGCTCTTCAGGGAAGGCTTGGAATCGAAAATCAAGCGAGAATTCGGCTTTCCAGCCCGTGGGGAACAGGAATATGTGTTTCTTTTTCATTTCTGAGGTGTTTGTCAAAAGTGATGTTTTTGGGCTGAATTGAGAAATAAGGCGAATGCTGTGTTAGACCTTGGGCTAGCTCTTCAGGGAACGGTCAGAATCAAAAATTGAGTGAGAATTCGGCTTTCCAGCCCGTGGGGAACAGGAATATGTGTTTCTTTTTCATTTCTGAGGTGTTTGCCAAAAGTGATGTTTTTGGGCTGAATTGAGAAATAAGGCGAATGCTGGGTTATACCTTGGGCTAGATCTTCAGGGAAAGGTCGGAATCAAAAATCAAGCGAGAATTCGGCTTTCCAGCCCGTGGGGAACAGGAATATGTGTTTCTTTTTCATTTCTGAGGTGTTTGTCAAAAGTGATGTTTTTGGACTGAATTGAGAAATAAGGCGAATGCTGTGTTAGACCTTGGGCTAGCTCTTCAGGGAAAGGTCGGAATCAAAAATTGAGCGAGAATTCGGCTTTCCAGCCCGTGGGGAACAAGAATATGTGTTTCTTTTTCATTTCTGAGGTGTTTGTCAAAAGTGATGTTTTTGGACTGAATTGAGAAATAAGGCAAATGCTGGGTTAGACCTTGGGCTAGCTCTTCAGGGAAAGGTCGGAATCAAAAATGGAGCGAGAATTCGGCTTTCCAGCCCGTGGGGAACAGGAATATGTGTTTCTTTTTCATTTCTGAGGTGTTTGTCAAAAGTGATGTTTTTGGGCTGAATTGAGAAATAAGGCGAATGCTGGGTTCGACCTTGGGCTAGCTCTTCAGGGAAAGGTCGGAATCAAAAATCAAGCGAGAATTCGGCTTTCCAGCCCGTGGGGAACAGGAATATGTGTTTCTTTTTCATTTCTGAGGTGTTTGTCAAAAGTGATGTTTTTGGGCTGAATTGAGAAATAAGGCGAATGCTGTGTTAGACTTTGGGCTAGCTCTTCAGGGAAAGGTCGGAATCAAAAATTGAGCGAGAATTTGGCTTTCCAGCCCGTGGGGAACAGGAATATGTGTTTCTTTTTCATTTCTGAGGTGTTTGTCAAAAGTGATGTTTTTGGGCTGAATTGAATCCTAAGGCAAATGCTGTGTTAGACTTTGGGCTAGCTCTTCAGGATAGGATCGGAATCAAAAATCAAGCGAGAATTCAGCTTTCCAGCCTGTGGGGAACAGGAATATGTGTTTCATTTTCATTTCTGAGGTGTTTGTCAAAAGTGATGTTTTTGGGCTGAATTGAGAAATAAGGCGAATGCTGTGTTAGACCTTGGGCTAGCTCTTCAGGGAACGGTCAGAATCAAAAATTGAGCGAGAATTCGGCTTTCCAGCCCGTGGGGAACAGGAATATGTGTTTCTTTTTCATTTCTGAGGTGTTTGCCAAAAGTGATGTTTTTGGGCTGAATTGAGAAATAAGGCGAATGCTGTGTTAGACCTTGGGCTAGCTCTTAAGGGAAAGGTCGGAATCAAAAATTGAGCGTGAATTCAGCTTTCCAGCCCGTGGGGAACAGGAATATGTGTTTCTTTTTCATTTCTGAGGTGTTTGTCAAAGGTGATGTTTTTGGGCTGAATTGAGAAATAAGGCGAATACTGTGTTAGACCTTGGGCTAGCTCTTATGGGAAAGGTCGGAATCAAAAATTGAGTGTGAATTCGGCTTTCCAGCCCGTGGGAAACAGGAATATGTGTTTCATTTTCATTTCTGAGGTGTTTGTCAAAAGTCATGTTTTTTGGCTGAATTGAGAACTGAGGAGAATTCTGTGTTAGACCTTGGGCTAGCTCTTCAGGGAAAGGTCGGAATCAAAAATCAAGCGAGAATTCGGCTTTCCAGCCTGTGGGGAACAGGAATATGTGTTTCTTTTTCATTTCTGAGGTGTTTGTCAAAAGTGATGTTTTTGGGCTGAATTGAGAAATAAGGCGAATGCTGTGTTAGACCTTGGGCTAGCTCTTATGGGAAAGGTCGGAATCAAAAATTGAGTGTGAATTCGGCTTTCCAGCCCGTGGGGAACAGGAATATGTGTTTCATTTTCATTTCTGAGGTGTTTGTCAAAAGTGATGTTTTTGGGCTGAATTGAGAAATAAGGCGAATGCTGTGTTAGACGTTGGGCTAGCTCTTCAGGGAAAGGTCGGAATCAAAAATTGAGCGTGAATTCGGCTTTCCAGCCCGTGGGGAACAGGAATATGTGTTTCATTTTCATTTCTGAGGTGTTTGTCAAAAGTCATGTTTTTGGGCTGAATTGAGAACTGAGGCGAATTCTGTGTTAGACCTTGGGCTAGCTCTTCAGGGAAGGCTTGGAATCGAAAATCAAGCGAGAATTCGGCTTTCCAGCCCGTGGGGAACAGGAATATGTGTTTCTTTTTCATTTCTGAGGTGTTTGTCAAAAGTGATATTTTTGGACTGAATTGAATCCTAAGGCGAATGCTGTGTTAGACTTTGGGCTAGCTCTTCAGGGTAGGCTCGGAATCAAAAATCAAGCGAGAATTCAGCTTTCCAGCCTGTGGGGAACAGGAATATGTGTTTCTTTTTCATTTCTGAGGTGTTTGTCAAAAGTGATGTTTTTGGGCTGAATTGAGAAATAAGGCGAATGCTGTGTTAGACCTTGGGCTAGCTCTTATGGGAAAGGTCGGAATCAAAAATTGAGTGTGAATTCGGCTTTCCAGCCCGTGGGGAACAGGAATATGTGTTTCATTTTCATTTCTGAGGTGTTTGTCAAAAGTCATGTTTTTTGGCTGAATTGAGAACTGAGGAGAATTCTGTGTTAGACCTTGGGCTAGCTCTTCAGGGAAAGGTCGGAATCAAAAATCAAGCGAGAATTCGGCTTTCCAGCCTGTGGGGAACAGGAATATGTGTTTCTTTTTCATTTCTGAGGTGTTTGTCAAAAGTGATGTTTTTGGGCTGAATTGAGAAATAAGGCGAATGCTGTGTTAGACCTTGGGCTAGCTCTTATGGGAAAGGTCGGAATCAAAAATTGAGTGTGAATTCGGCTTTCCAGCCCGTGGGGAACAGGAATATGTGTTTCATTTTCATTTCTGAGGTGTTTGTCAAAAGTGATGTTTTTGGGCTGAATTGAGAAATAAGGCGAATGCTGTGTTAGACGTTGGGCTAGCTCTTCAGGGAAAGGTCGGAATCAAAAATTGAGCGTGAATTCGGCTTTCCAGCCCGTGGGGAACAGGAATATGTGTTTCATTTTCATTTCTGAGGTGTTTGTCAAAAGTCATGTTTTTGGGCTGAATTGAGAACTGAGGCGAATTCTGTGTTAGACCTTGGGCTAGCTCTTCAGGGAAGGCTTGGAATCGAAAATCAAGCGAGAATTCGGCTTTCCAGCCCGTGGGGAACAGGAATATGTGTTTCTGTTTCATTTCTGAGGTGTTTGTCAAAAGTGATATTTTTGGACTGAATTGAATCCTAAGGCGAATGCTGTGTTAGACTTTGGGCTAGCTCTTCAGGGTAGGCTCGGAATCAAAAATCAAGCGAGAATTCAGCTTTCCAGCCTGTGGGGAACAGGAATATGTGTTTCTTTTTCATTTCTGAGGTGTTTGTCAAAAGTGATGTTTTTGGGCTGAATTGAGAAATAAGGCGAATGCTGTGTTAGACCTTGGGCTAGCTCTTCAGGGAAAGGTCGGAATCAAAAATTGAGCGTGAATTCGGCTTTCCAGCCCTCGGGGAACAGGAATATGTGTTTCTTTTTCATTTCTGAGGTGTCTGTCAAAAGTGATGTTTTTGGGCTGAATTGAGAAATAAGGCGAATGCTGTGTTAGACCTTGCGCTAGCTCTTCAGGGAAAGGTCAGAATCAATAATCAAGCGAGAATTCGGCTTTCCAGCCCATGGGGAACAGGAATATGTGTTTCTTTTTCATTTCTGAGGTGTTTGTCAAAAGTGATGTTTTTGGGCTGAATTGAATCCTAAGGCGAATGCTGTGTTAGACTTTGGGCTAGCTCTTCAGGGTAGGCTCGGAATCAAAAATCAAGCGAGAATTCAGCTTTCCAGCCTGTGGGGAACAGGAATATGTGTTTCATTTTCATTTCTGAGGTGTTTGTCAAAAGTGATGTTTTTGGGCTGAATTGAATCCTAAGGCAAATGATGTGTTAGACTTTGGGCTAGCTCTTCAGGATAGGATCGGAATCAAAAATCAAGCGAGAATTCAGCTTTCCAGCCTGTGGGGAACAGGAATATGTGTTTCATTTTCATTTCTGAGGTGTTTGTCAAAAGTCATGTTTTTTGGCTGAATTGAGAACTGAGGCGAATTCTGTGTTAGACCTTGGGCTAGCTCTTCAGGGAAGGCTTGGAATCGAAAATCAAGCGAGAATTCGGCTTTCCAGCCCATGGGGAACAGGAATATGTGTTTCTTTTTCATTTCTGAGGTGTTTGTCAAAAGTGATGTTTTTGGGCTGAATTGAGAAATAAGGCGAATGCTGTGTTAGACCTTGGGCTAGCTCTTCAGGGAACGGTCAGAATCAAAAATTGAGTGAGAATTCGGCTTTCCAGCCCGTGGGGAACAGGAATATGTGTTTCTTTTTCATTTCTGAGGTGTTTGCCAAAAGTGATGTTTTTGGGCTGAATTGAGAAATAAGGCGAATGCTGGGTTATACCTTGGGCTAGCTCTTCAGGGAAAGGTCGGAATCAAAAATCAAGCGAGAATTCGGCTTTCCAGCCCGTGGGGAACAGGAATATGTGTTTCTTTTTCATTTCTGAGGTGTTTGTCAAAAGTGATGTTTTTGGACTGAATTGAGAAATAAGGCGAATGCTGTGTTAGACCTTGGGCTAGCTCTTCAGGGAAAGGTCGGAATCAAAAATTGAGCGAGAATTCGGCTTTCCAGCCCGTGGGGAACAAGAATATGTGTTTCTTTTTCATTTCTGAGGTGTTTGTCAAAAGTGATGTTTTTGGACTGAATTGAGAAATAAGGCAAATGCTGGGTTAGACCTTGGGCTAGCTCTTCAGGGAAAGGTCGGAATCAAAAATGGAGCGAGAATTCGGCTTTCCAGCCCGTGGGGAACAGGAATATGTGTTTCTTTTTCATTTCTGAGGTGTTTGTCAAAAGTGATGTTTTTGGGCTGAATTGAGAAATAAGGCGAATGCTGGGTTCGACCTTGGGCTAGCTCTTCAGGGAAAGGTCGGAATCAAAAATCAAGCGAGAATTCGGCTTTCCAGCCCGTGGGGAACAGGAATATGTGTTTCTTTTTCATTTCTGAGGTGTTTGTCAAAAGTGATGTTTTTGGGCTGAATTGAGAAATAAGGCGAATGCTGTGTTAGACTTTGGGCTAGCTCTTCAGGGAAAGGTCGGAATCAAAAATTGAGCGAGAATTTGGCTTTCCAGCCCGTGGGGAACAGGAATATGTGTTTCTTTTTCATTTCTGAGGTGTTTGTCAAAAGTGATGTTTTTGGGCTGAATTGAATCCTAAGGCAAATGCTGTGTTAGACTTTGGGCTAGCTCTTCAGGATAGGATCGGAATCAAAAATCAAGCGAGAATTCAGCTTTCCAGCCTGTGGGGAACAGGAATATGTGTTTCATTTTCATTTCTGAGGTGTTTGTCAAAAGTGATGTTTTTGGGCTGAATTGAGAAATAAGGCGAATGCTGTGTTAGACCTTGGGCTAGCTCTTCAGGGAACGGTCAGAATCAAAAATTGAGCGAGAATTCGGCTTTCCAGCCCGTGGGGAACAGGAATATGTGTTTCTTTTTCATTTCTGAGGTGTTTGCCAAAAGTGATGTTTTTGGGCTGAATTGAGAAATAAGGCGAATGCTGTGTTAGACCTTGGGCTAGCTCTTAAGGGAAAGGTCGGAATCAAAAATTGAGCGTGAATTCAGCTTTCCAGCCCGTGGGGAACAGGAATATGTGTTTCTTTTTCATTTCTGAGGTGTTTGTCAAAGGTGATGTTTTTGGGCTGAATTGAGAAATAAGGCGAATACTGTGTTAGACCTTGGGCTAGCTCTTCAGGGAAAGGTCAGAATCAATAATCAAGCGAGCATTCGGCTTTCCAGCCCATGGGGAACAGGAATATGTGTTTCTTTTTCATTTCTGAGGTGTTTGTCAAAAGTGATGTTTTTGGGCTGAATTGAATCCTAAGGCGAATGCTGTGTTAGACTTTGGGCTAGCTCTTCAGGGTAGGCTCGGAATCAAAAATCAAGCGAGAATTCAGCTTTCCAGCCTGTGGGGAACAGGAATATGTGTTTCATTTTCATTTCTGAGGTGTTTGTCAAAAGTGATGTTTTTGGGCTGAATTGAGAAATAAGGCGAATGCTGGGTTAGACCTTGGGCTAGCTCTTCAGGGAAAGGTCGGAATCAAAAATCAAGCGAGAATTCGGCTTTCCAGCCTGTGCGGAAAAGGAATATGTGTTTCATTTTCATTTCTGAGGTGTTTGTCAAAAGTCATGTTTTTTGGCTGAATTGAGAACTGAGGAGAATTCTGTGTTAGACCTTGGGCTAGCTCTTCAGGGAAAGGTCGGAATCAAAAATCAAGCGAGAATTCGGCTTTCCAGCCTGTGGGGAACAGGAATATGTGTTTCTTTTTCATTTCTGAGGTGTTTGTCAAAAGTGATGTTTTTGGGCTGAATTGAGAAATAAGGCGAATGCTGTGTTAGACCTTGGGCTAGCTCTTATGGGAAAGGTCGGAATCAAAAATTGAGTGTGAATTCGGCTTTCCAGCCCGTGGGGAACAGGAATATGTGTTTCATTTTCATTTCTGAGGTGTTTGTCAAAAGTGATGTTTTTGGGCTGAATTGAGAAATAAGGCGAATGCTGTGTTAGACGTTGGGCTAGCTCTTCAGGGAAAGGTCGGAATCAAAAATTGAGCGTGAATTCGGCTTTCCAGCCCGTGGGGAACAGGAATATGTGTTTCATTTTCATTTCTGAGGTGTTTGTCAAAAGTCATGTTTTTGGGCTGAATTGAGAACTGAGGCGAATTCTGTGTTAGACCTTGGGCTAGCTCTTCAGGGAAGGCTTGGAATCGAAAATCAAGCGAGAATTCGGCTTTCCAGCCCGTGGGGAACAGGAATATGTGTTTCTTTTTCATTTCTGAGGTGTTTGTCAAAAGTGATATTTTTGGACTGAATTGAATCCTAAGGCGAATGCTGTGTTAGACTTTGGGCTAGCTCTTCAGGGTAGGCTCGGAATCAAAAATCAAGCGAGAATTCAGCTTTCCAGCCTGTGGGGAACAGGAATATGTGTTTCTTTTTCATTTCTGAGGTGTTTGTCAAAAGTGATGTTTTTGGGCTGAATTGAGAAATAAGGCGAATGCTGTGTTAGACCTTGGGCTAGCTCTTCAGGGAAAGGTCGGAATCAAAAATTGAGCGTGAATTCGGCTTTCCAGCCCTTGGGGAACAGGAATATGTGTTTCTTTTTCATTTCTGAGGTGTCTGTCAAAAGTGATGTTTTTGGGCTGAATTGAGAAATAAGGCGAATGCTGTGTTAGACCTTGCGCTAGCTCTTCAGGGAAAGGTCAGAATCAATAATCAAGCGAGAATTCGGCTTTCCAGCCCATGGGGAACAGGAATATGTGTTTCTTTTTCATTTCTGAGGTGTTTGTCAAAAGTGATGTTTTTGGGCTGAATTGAATCCTAAGGCGAATGCTGTGTTAGACTTTGGGCTAGCTCTTCAGGGTAGGCTCGGAATCAAAAATCAAGCGAGAATTCAGCTTTCCAGCCTGTGGGGAACAGGAATATGTGTTTCATTTTCATTTCTGAGGTGTTTGTCAAAAGTGATGTTTTTGGGCTGAATTGAATCCTAATGCAAATGATGTGTTAGACTTTGGGCTAGCTCTTCAGGATAGGATCGGAATCAAAAATCAAGCGAGAATTCAGCTTTCCAGCCTGTGGGGAACAGGAATATGTGTTTCATTTTCATTTCTGAGGTGTTTGTCAAAAGTGATGTTTTTGGGCTGAATTGAGAAATAAGGCGAATGCTGTGTTAGACCTTGGGCTAGCTCTTCAGGGAACGGTCAGAATCAAAAATTGAGTGAGAATTCGGCTTTCCAGCCCGTGGGGAACAGGAATATGTGTTTCTTTTTCATTTCTGAGGTGTTTGCCAAAAGTGATGTTTTTGGGCTGAATTGAGAAATAAGGCGAATGCTGTGTTAGACCTTGGGCTAGCTCTTCAGGGAAAGGTCGGAATCAAAAATCGAGCGAGAATTCGGCTTTCCAGCCCGTGGGGAACAAGAATATGTGTTTCTTTTTCATTTCTGAGGTGTTTGTCAAAAGTGATGTTTTTGGACTGAATTGAGAAATAAGGCAAATGCTGGGTTAGACCTTGGTCTAGCTCTTCAGGGAAAGGTCGGAATCAAAAATGGAGCGAGAATTCGGCTTTCCAGCCCGTGGGGAACAGGAATATGTGTTTCTTTTTCATTTCTGAGGTGTTTGTCAAAAGTGATGTTTTTGGGCTGAATTGAGAAATAAGGCGAATGCTGTGTTAGACCTTCGGCTAGCTCTTCAGGGAAAGGTCGGAATCAAAAATTGAGCGAGAATTTGGCTTTCCAGCCCGTGGGGAACAGGAATATGTGTTTCTTTTTCATTTCTGAGGTGTTTGTCAAAAGTGATGTTTTTGGGCTGAATTGAGAAATAAGGCGAATGCTGTGTTAGACGTTGGGCTAGCTCTTCAGGGAAAGGTCGGAATCAAAAATTGAGCGTGAATTCGGCTTTCCAGCCCGTGGGGAACAGGAATATGTGTTTCATTTTCATTTCTGAGGTGTTTGTCAAAAGTCATGTTTTTGGGCTGAATTGAGAACTGAGGCGAATTCTGTGTTAGACCTTGGGCTAGCTCTTCAGGGAAGGCTTGGAATCGAAAATCAAGCGAGAATTCGGCTTTCCAGCCCGTGGGGAACAGGAATATGTGTTTCTTTTTCATTTCTGAGGTGTTTGTCAAAAGTGATATTTTTGGACTGAATTGAATCCTAAGGCGAATGCTGTGTTAGACTTTGGGCTAGCTCTTCAGGGTAGGCTCGGAATCAAAAATCAAGCGAGAATTCAGCTTTCCAGCCTGTGGGGAACAGGAATATGTGTTTCTTTTTCATTTCTGAGGTGTTTGCCAAAAGTGATGTTTTTGGGCTGAATTGAGAAATAAGGCGAATGCTGGGTTAGACCTTGGGCTAGCTCTTCAGGGAAAGGTCGGAATCAAAAATCAAGCGAGAATTCGGCTTTACAGCCTGTGGCGAACAGGAATATGTGTTTCTTTTTCATTTCTGAGGTGTTTGTCAAAAGTGATGTTTTTGGGCTGAATTGAGAAATAAGGCGAATGCTGTGTTAGACCTTGGGCTAGCTCTTCAGGGAAAGGTCGGAATCAAAAATTGAGCGTGAATTCGGCTTTCCAGCCCGTGGGGAACAGGAATATGTGTTTCTTTTTCATTTCTGAGGTGTTTGTCAAAAGTGATGTTTTTGGGCTGAATTGAGAAATAAGGTGAATGCTGTGTTAGACCTTGCGCTAGCTCTTCAGGGAAAGGTCAGAATCAATAATCAAGCGAGAATTCGGCTTTCCAGCCCATGGGGAACAGGAATGTGTGTTTCTTTTTCATTTCTGAGGTGTTTGTCAAAAGTGATGTTTTTGGGCTGAATTGAATCCTAAGGCGAATGCTGTGTTAGACTTTGGGCTAGCTCTTCAGGGTAGGCTGGGAATCAAAAATCAAGCGAGAATTCAGCTTTCCAGCCTGTGGGGAACAGGAATATGTGTTTCATTTTCATTTCTGAGGTGTTTGTCAAAAGTGATGTTTTTGGGCTGAATTGAGAAATAAGGCGAATGCTGTGTTAGACGTTGGGCTAGCTCTTCAGGGAAAGGTTGGAATCAAAAATCAAGCGAGAATTCGGCTTTCCAGCCTGTGCGGAAAAGGAATATGTGTTTCATTTTCATTTCTGAGGTGTTTGTCAAAAGTGATATTTTTGGACTGAATTGAATCCTAAGGCGAATGCTGTGTTAGACTTTGGGCTAGCTCTTCAGGGTAGGATCGGAATCAAAAATCAAGCAAGAATTCAGCTTTCCAGCCTGTGGGGAACAGGAATATGTGTTTCATTTTCATTTCTGAGGTGTTTGTCAAAAGTGATGTTTTTGGGCTGAATTGAGAAATAAGGTGAATGCTGTGTTAGACCTTGGGCTAGCTCTTCAGGGAACGGTCAGAATCAAAAATTGAGCGAGAATTCGGCTTTCCAGCCCGTGGGGAACAGGAATATGTGTTTCTTTTTCATTTCTGAGGTGTTTGTCAAAAGTGATGTTTTTGGGCTGAATTGAGAAATAAGGCGAATGCTGTGTTAGACCTTGGGCTAGCTCTTAAGGGAAAGGTCGGAATCAAAAATTGAGCGTGAATTCGGCTTTCCAGCCCGTGGGGAACAGGAATATGTGTTTCTTTTTCATTTCTGAGGTGTTTGCCAAAAGTGATGTTTTTGGGCTGAATTGAGAAATAAGGCGAATGCTGGGTTAGACCTTGGGCTAGCTCTTCAGGGAAAGGTCGGAATAAAAAATCAAGCGAGAATTCGGCTTTACAGCCTGTGGGGAACAGGAATATGTGTTTCTTTTTCATTTCTGAGGTGTTTGTCAAAAGTGATATTTTTGGACTGAATTGAGAAATAAGGTGAATGCTGTGTTAGACCTTGCGCTAGCTCTTCAGGGAAAGGTCAGAATCAATAATCAAGCGAGAATTCGGCTTTCCAGCCCATGGGGAACAGGAATGTGTGTTTCTTTTTCATTTCTGAGGTGTTTGTCAAAAGTGATGTTTTTGGGCTGAATTGAATCCTAAGGCGAATGCTGTGTTAGACTTTGGGCTAGCTCTTCAGGGTAGGCTGGGAATCAAAAATCAAGCGAGAATTCAGCTTTCCAGCCTGTGGGGAACAGGAATATGTGTTTCATTTTCATTTCTGAGGTGTTTGTCAAAAGTGATGTTTTTGGGCTGAATTGAGAAATAAGGCGAATGCTGTGTTAGACGTTGGGCTAGCTCTTCAGGGAAAGGTTGGAATCAAAAATCAAGCGAGAATTCGGCTTTCCAGCCTGTGCGGAAAAGGAATATGTGTTTCATTTTCATTTCTGAGGTGTTTGTCAAAAGTGATATTTTTGGACTGAATTGAATCCTAAGGCGAATGCTGTGTTAGACTTTGGGCTAGCTCTTCAGGGTAGGATCGGAATCAAAAATCAAGCAAGAATTCAGCTTTCCAGCCTGTGGGGAACAGGAATATGTGTTTCATTTTCATTTCTGAGGTGTTTGTCAAAAGTGATGTTTTTGGGCTGAATTGAGAAATAAGGTGAATGCTGTGTTAGACCTTGGGCTAGCTCTTCAGGGAACGGTCAGAATCAAAAATTGAGCGAGAATTCGGCTTTCAAGCCCGTGGGGAACAGGAATATGTGTTTCTTTTTCATTTCTGAGGTGTTTGTCAAAAGTGATGTTTTTGGGCTGAATTGAGAAATAAGGCGAATGCTGTGTTAGACCTTGGGCTAGCTCTTAAGGGAAAGGTCGGAATCAAAAATTGAGCGTGAATTCGGCTTTCCAGCCCGTGGGGAACAGGAATATGTGTTTCTTTTTCATTTCTGAGGTGTTTGCCAAAAGTGATGTTTTTGGGCTGAATTGAGAAATAAGGCGAATGCTGGGTTAGACCTTGGGCTAGCTCTTCAGGGAAAGGTCGGAATAAAAAATCAAGCGAGAATTCGGCTTTACAGCCTGTGGGGAACAGGAATATGTGTTTCTTTTTCATTTCTGAGGTGTTTGTCAAAAGTGATATTTTTGGACTGAATTGAATCCTAAGGCGAATGCTGTGTTAGACTTTCGGCTAGCTCTTCAGGGTAGGCTCGGAATCAAAAATCAAGCGAGAATTCAGCTTTCCAGCCTGTGGGGAACAGGAATATGTGTTTCTTTTTCATTTCTGAGGTGTTTGCCAAAAGTGATGTTTTTGGGCTGAATTGAGAAATAAGGCGAATGCTGGGTTAGACCTTGGGCTAGCTCTTCAGGGAAAGGTCGGAATCAAAAATCAAGCGAGAATTCGGCTTTACAGCCTGTGGGGAACAGGAATATGTGTTTCTTTTTCATTTCTGAGGTGTTTGTCAAAAGTGATGTTTTTGGGCTGAATTGAGAAATAAGGCGAATGCTGTGTTAGACCTTGGGCTAGCTCTTCAGGGAAAGGTCGGAATCAAAAATTGAGCGTGAATTCGGCTTTCCAGCCCGTGGGGAACAGGAATATGTGTTTCTTTTTCATTTCTGAGGTGTTTGTCAAAAGTGATGTTTTTGGGCTGAATTGAGAAATAAGGCGAATGCTGTGTTAGACCTTGCGCTAGCTCTTCAGGGAAAGGTCAGAATCAATAATCAAGCGAGAATTCGGCTTTCCAGCCCATGGGGAACAGGAATGTGTGTTTCTTTTTCATTTCTGAGGTGTTTGTCAAAAGTGATGTTTTTGGGCTGAATTGAATCCTAAGGCGAATGCTGTGTTAGACTTTGGGCTAGCTCTTCAGGGTAGGCTGGGAATCAAAAATCAAGCGAGAATTCAGCTTTCCAGCCTGTGGGGAACAGGAATATGTGTTTCATTTTCATTTCTGAGGTGTTTGTCAAAAGTGATGTTTTTGGGCTGAATTGAGAAATAAGGCGAATGCTGTGTTAGACGTTGGGCTAGCTCTTCAGGGAAAGGTTGGAATCAAAAATCAAGCGAGAATTCGGCTTTCCAGCCTGTGCGGAAAAGGAATATGTGTTTCATTTTCATTTCTGAGGTGTTTGTCAAAAGTGATATTTTTGGACTGAATTGAATCCTAAGGCGAATGCTGTGTTAGACTTTGGGCTAGCTCTTCAGGGTAGGATCGGAATCAAAAATCAAGCAAGAATTCAGCTTTCCAGCCTGTGGGGAACAGGAATATGTGTTTCATTTTCATTTCTGAGGTGTTTGTCAAAAGTGATGTTTTTGGGCTGAATTGAGAAATAAGGTGAATGCTGTGTTAGACCTTGGGCTAGCTCTTCAGGGAACGGTCAGAATCAAAAATTGAGCGAGAATTCGGCTTTCCAGCCCGTGGGGAACAGGAATATGTGTTTCTTTTTCATTTCTGAGGTGTTTGTCAAAAGTGATGTTTTTGGGCTGAATTGAGAAATAAGGCGAATGCTGTGTTAGACCTTGGGCTAGCTCTTAAGGGAAAGGTCGGAATCAAAAATTGAGCGTGAATTCGGCTTTCCAGCCCGTGGGGAACAGGAATATGTGTTTCTTTTTCATTTCTGAGGTGTTTGTCAAAAGTGATGTTTTTGGGCTGAATTGAGAAATAAGGCGAATACTGTGTTAGACCTTGGGCTAGCTCTTCAGGGAAAGGTCAGAATCAATAATCAAGCGAGAATTCGGGTTTCCAGCCCATGGGGAACAGGAATATGTGTTTCTTTTTCATTTCTGAGGTGTTTGTCAAAAGTGATGTTTTTGGGCTGAATTGAATCCTAAGGCGAATGCTGTGTTAGACTTTGGGCTAGCTCTTCAGGGTAGGCTCGGAATCAAAAATCAAGCGAGAATTCGGCTTTCCAGCCCATGGGGAACAGGAATATGTGTTTCATTTTCATTTCTGAGGTGTTTGTCAAAAGTGATGTTTTTGGGCTGAATTGAGAAATAAGGCGAATGCTGTGTTAGACCTTGGGCTAGCTCTTCAGGGAACGGTCAGAATCAAAAATTGAGCGTGAATTCGGCTTTCCAGCCCGTGGGGAACAGGAATATGTGTTTCTTTTTCATTTCTGAGGTGTTTGTCAAAAGTGATATTTTTGGACTGAATTGAATCCGAAGGCGAATGCTGTGTTAGACTTTGGGCTAGCTCTTCAGGGTAGGCTCGGAATCAAAAATCAAGCGAGAATTCAGCTTTCCAGCCTGTGGGGAACAGGAATATGTGTTTCTTTTTCATTTCTGAGGTGTTTGCCAAAAGTGATGTTTTTGGGCTGAATTGAGAAATAAGGCGAATGCTGGGTTAGACCTTGGGCTAGCTCGTCAGGGAAAGGTCGGAATCAAAAATCAAGCGAGAATTCGGCTTTACAGCCTGTGGGGAACAGGAATATGTGTTTCTTTTTCATTTCTGAGGTGTTTGTCAAAAGTGATGTTTTTGGGCTGAATTGAGAAATAAGGCGAATGCTGTGTTAGACCTTGCGCTAGCTCTTCAGGGAAAGGTCAGAATCAATAATCAAGCGAGAATTCGGCTTTCCAGCCCATGGGGAACAGGAATATGTGTTTCTTTTTCATTTCTGAGGTGTTTGTCAAAAGTGATGTTTTTGGGCTGAATTGAATCCTAAGGCGAATGCTGTGTTAGACTTTGGGCTAGCTCTTCAGGGTAGGCTCGGAATCAAAAATCAAGCGAGAATTCAGCTTTCCAGCCTGTGGGGAACAGGAATATGTGTTTCATTTTCATTTCTGAGGTGTTTGTCAAAAGTGATGTTTTTGGGCTGAATTGAGAAATAAGGCGAATGCTGTGTTAGACTTTGGGCTAGCTCTTCAGGGTAGGATCGGAATCAAAAATCAAGCAAGAATTCAGCTTTCCAGCCTGTGGGGAACAGGAATATGTGTTTCATTTTCATTTCTGAGGTGTTTGTCAAAAGTGATGTTTTTGGGCTGAATTGAGAAATAAGGTGAATGCTGTGTTAGACCTTGGGCTAGCTCTTCAGGGAACGGTCAGAATCAAAAATTGAGCGAGAATTCGGCTTTCCAGCCCGTGGGGAACAGGAATATGTGTTTCTTTTTCATTTCTGAGGTGTTTGTCAAAAGTGATGTTTTTGGGCTGAATTGAGAAATAAGGCGAATGCTGTGTTAGACCTTGGGCTAGCTCTTAAGGGAAAGGTCGGAATCAAAAATTGAGCGTGAATTCGGCTTTCCAGCCCGTGGGGAACAGGAATATGTGTTTCTTTTTCATTTCTGAGGTGTTTGTCAAAAGTGATGTTTTTGGGCTGAATTGAGAAATAAGGCGAATACTGTGTTAGACCTTGGGCTAGCTCTTCAGGGAAAGGTCAGAATCAATAATCAAGCGAGAATTCGGGTTTCCAGCCCATGGGGAACAGGAATATGTGTTTCTTTTTCATTTCTGAGGTGTTTGTCAAAAGTGATGTTTTTGGGCTGAATTGAATCCTAAGGCGAATGCTGTGTTAGACTTTGGGCTAGCTCTTCAGGGTAGGCTCGGAATCAAAAATCAAGCGAGAATTCAGCTTTCCAGCCTGTGGGGAACAGGAATATGTGTTTCATTTTCATTTCTGAGGTGTTTGTCAAAAGTGATGTTTTTGGGCTGAATTGAGAAATAAGGCGAATGCTGTGTTAGACGTTGGGCTAGCTCTTCAGGGGAAGGTCGGAATCAAAAATCAAGCGAGAATTTGGCTTTCCAGCCTGTGTGGAAAAGGAATATGTGTTTCATTTTCATTTCTGAGGTGTTTGTCAAAAGTCTTGTTTTTTGGCTGAATTGAGAAATAAGGCGAATGCTGTGTTATACCTTGGGCTAGCTCTTCAGGGAAAGGTCGGAATCAAAAATCAAGCAAGAATTCGGCTTTCCAGCCTGTGGGGAACAGGAATATGTGTTTCTTTTTCATTTCTGAGGTGTTTGTCAAAAGTGATGTTTTTGGGCTGAATTGAGAAATAAGGCGTATGCTGTGTTAGACCTTGGGCTAGCTCTTCAGGGAAAGGTCGGAATCAAAAATCGAGCGTGAATTCGGCTTTCCAGCCCGTGGGGAACAGGAATATGTGTTTCTTTTTCATTTCTGAGGTGTTTGTCAAAAGTGATGTTTTTGGGCTGAATTGAGAAATAAGGCGAATGCTGTGTTAGACCTTGGGCTAGCTCTTCAGGGAACGGTCAGAATCAAAAATTGAGCGAGAATTCGGCTTTCCAGCCCGTGGGGAACAGGAATATGTGTTTCTTTTTCATTTCTGAGGTGTTTGTCAAAAGTGATGTTTTTGGGCTGAATTGAGAAATAAGGCGAATACTGTGTTAGACCTTGGGCTAGCTCTTCAGGGAAAGGTCAGAATCAATAATCAAGCGAGAATTCGGCTTTCCAGCCCATGGGGAACAGGAATATGTGTTTCTTTTTCATTTCTGAGGTGTTTGTCAAAAGTGATGTTTTTGGGCTGAATTGAGAAATAAGGTGAATACTGTGTTAGACCTTGGGCTAGCTCTTCAGGGAACGGTCAGAATCAAAAATTGAGCGTGAATTCGGCTTTCCAGCCCGTGGGGAACAGGAATATGTGTTTCTTTTTCATTTCTGAGGTGTTTGTCAAAAGTGATATTTTTGGACTGAATTGAATCCTAAGGCGAATGCTGTGTTAGACTTTGGGCTAGCTCTTCAGGGTAGGCTCGGAATCAAAAATCAAGCGAGAATTCAGCTTTCCAGCCTGTGGGGAACAGGAATATGTGTTTCTTTTTCATTTCTGAGGTGTTTGCCAAAAGTGATGTTTTTGGGCTGAATTGAGAAATAAGGCGAATGCTGGGTTAGACCTTGGGCTAGCTCGTCAGGGAAAGGTCGGAATCAAAAATCAAGCGAGAATTCGGCTTTACAGCCTGTGGGGAACAGGAATATGTGTTTCTTTTTCATTTCTGAGGTGTTTGTCAAAAGTGATGTTTTTGGGCTGAATTGAGAAATAAGGCGAATGCTGTGTTAGACCTTGGGCTAGCTCTTCAGGGAAAGGTCGGAATCAAAAATTGAGCGTGAATTCGGCTTTCCAGCCCTTGGGGAACAGGAATATGTGTTTCTTTTTCATTTCTGAGGTGTCTGTCAAAAGTGATGTTTTTGGGCTGAATTGAGAAATAAGGCGAATGCTGTGTTAGACCTTGCGCTAGCTCTTCAGGGAAAGGTCAGAATCAATAATCAAGCGAGAATTCGGCTTTCCAGCCCATGGGGAACAGGAATATGTGTTTCTTTTTCATTTCTGAGGTGTTTGTCAAAAGTGATGTTTTTGGGCTGAATTGAATCCTAAGGCGAATGCTGTGTTAGACTTTGGGCTAGCTCTTCAGGGTAGGCTCGGAATCAAAAATCAAGCGAGAATTCAGCTTTCCAGCCTGTGGGGAACAGGAATATGTGTTTCATTTTCATTTCTGAGGTGTTTGTCAAAAGTGATGTTTTTGGGCTGAATTGAGAACTGAGGCAAATTCTGTGTTAGACCTTGGGCTAGCTCTTCAGGGAAGGCTTGGAATCGAAAATCAAGCGAGAATTCGGCTTTCCAGCCCGTGGGGAACAGGAATATGTGTTTCTTTTTCATTTCTGAGGTGTTTGTCAAAAGTGATATTTTTGGACTGAATTGAATCCTAAGGCGAATGCTGTGTTAGACTTTGGGCTAGCTCTTCAGGGTAGGATCGGAATCAAAAATCAAGCAAGAATTCAGCTTTCCAGCCTGTGGGGAACAGGAATATGTGTTTCATTTTCATTTCTGAGGTGTTTGTCAAAAGTGATGTTTTTGGGCTGAATTGAGAAATAAGGTGAATGCTGTGTTAGACCTTGGGCTAGCTCTTCAGGGAACGGTCAGAATCAAAAATTGAGCGAGAATTCGGCTTTCAAGCCCGTGGGGAACAGGAATATGTGTTTCTTTTTCATTTCTGAGGTGTTTGTCAAAAGTGATGTTTTTGGGCTGAATTGAGAAATAAGGCGAATGCTGTGTTAGACCTTGGGCTAGCTCTTAAGGGAAAGGTCGGAATCAAAAATTGAGCGTGAATTCGGCTTTCCAGCCCGTGGGGAACAGGAATATGTGTTTCTTTTTCATTTCTGAGGTGTTTGTCAAAAGTGATGTTTTTGGGCTGAATTGAGAAATAAGGCGAATACTGTGTTAGACCTTGGGCTAGCTCTTCAGGGAAAGGTCAGAATCAATAATCAAGTGAGAATTCGGGTTTCCAGCCCATGGGGAACAGGAATATGTGTTTCTTTTTCATTTCTGAGGTGTTTGTCAAAAGTGATGTTTTTGGGCTGAATTGAATCCTAAGGCGAATGCTGTGTTAGACTTTGGGCTAGCTCTTCAGGGTAGGCTCGGAATGAAAAATCAAGCGAGAATTCAGCTTTCCAGCCTGTGGGGAACAGGAATATGTGTTTCATTTTCATTTCTGAGGTGTTTGTCAAAAGAGATGTTTTTGGGCTGAATTGAGAAATAAGGCGAATGCTGTGTTAGACGTTGGGCTAGCTCTTCAGGGGAAGGTCGGAATCAAAAATCAAGCGAGAATTCGGCTTTCCAGCCTGTGTGGAAAAGGAATATGTGTTTCATTTTCATTTCTGAGGTGTTTGTCAAAAGTCTTGTTTTTTGGCTGAATTGAGAAATAAGGCGAATGCTGGGTTATACCTTGGGCTAGCTCTTCAGGGAAAGGTCGGAATCAAAAATCAAGCGAGAATTCGGCTTTCCAGCCTGTGGGGAACAGGAATATGTGTTTCTTTTTCATTTCTGAGGTGTTTGTCAAAAGTGATGTTTTTGGGCTGAATTGAGAAATAAGGCGAATGCTGTGTTAGACCTTGGGCTAGCTCTTCAGGGAACGGTCAGAATCAAAAATTGAGCGAGAATTCGGCTTTCCAGCCCGTGGGGAACAGGAATATGTGTTTCTTTTTCATTTCTGAGGTGTTTGTCAAAAGTGATGTTTTTGGGCTGAATTGAGAAATAAGGCGAATACTGTGTTAGACCTTGGGCTAGCTCTTCAGGGAAAGGTCAGAATCAATAATCAAGCGAGAATTCGGCTTTCCAGCCCATGGGGAACAGGAATATGTGTTTCTTTTTCATTTCTGAGGTGTTTGTCAAAAGTGATGTTTTTGGGCTGAATTGAGAAATAAGGCGAATACTGTGTTAGACCTTGGGCTAGCTCTTCAGGGAACGGTCAGAATCAAAAATTGAGCGTGAATTCGGCTTTCCAGCCCGTGGGGAACAGGAATATGTGTTTCATTTTCATTTCTGAGGTGTTTGTCAAAAGTGATGTTTTTGGGCTGAATTGAGAAATAAGGCGAATGCTGTGTTAGACGTTGGGCTAGCTCTTCAGGGAAAGGTCGGAATCAAAAATTGAGCGTGAATTCGGCTTTCCAGCCCGTGGGGAACAGGAATATGTGTTTCATTTCCATTTCTGAGGTGTTTGTCAAAAGTCATGTTTTTGGGCTGAATTGAGAACTGAGGCGAATTCTGTGTTAGACCTTGGGCTAGCTCTTCAGGGAAGGCTTGGAATCGAAAATCAAGCGAGAATTCGGCTTTCCAGCCCGTGGGGAACAGGAATATGTGTTTCTTTTTCATTTCTGAGGTGTTTGTCAAAAGTGATGTTTTTGGGCTGAATTGAGAAATAAGGCGAATGCTGGGTTAGACCTTGGGCTAGCTCTTCAGGGAAAGGTCGGAATCAAAAATCAAGTGAGAATTCGGCTTTACAGCCCGTGGGGAACAGGAATATGTGTTTCTTTTTCATTTCTGAGGTGTTTGTCAAAAGTGATGTTTTTGGGCTGAATTGAGAAATAAGGCGAATGCTGTGTTAGACCTTGGGCTAGCTCTTCAGGGAAAGGTCGGAATCAAAAATTGAGCGTGAATTCGGCTTTCCAGCCCGTGGGGAACAGGAATATGTGTTTCTTTTTCATTTCTGAGGTGTTTGTCAAAAGTGATGTTTTTGGGCTGAATTGAGAAATAAGGCGAATACTGTGTTAGACCTTGGGCTAGCTCTTCAGGGAAAGGTCAGAATCAATAATCAAGCGAGAATTCGGGTTTCCAGCCCATGGGGAACAGGAATATGTGTTTCTTTTTCATTTCTGAGGTGTTTGTCAAAAGTGATGTTTTTGGGCTGAATTGAATCCTAAGGCGAATGCTGTGTTAGACTTTGGGCTAGCTCTTCAGGGTAGGCTCGGAATCAAAAATCAAGCGAGAATTCAGCTTTCCAGCCTGTGGGGAACAGGAATATGTGTTTCATTTTCATTTCTGAGGTGTTTGTCAAAAGTGATGTTTTTGGGCTGAATTGAGAAATAAGGCGAATGCTGTGTTAGACGTTGGGCTAGCTCTTCAGGGGAAGGTCGGAATCAAAAATCAAGCGAGAATTCGGCTTTCCAGCCTGTGTGGAAAAGGAATATGTGTTTCATTTTCATTTCTGAGGTGTTTGTCAAAAGTCTTGTTTTTTGGCTGAATTGAGAAATAAGGCGAATGCTGGGTTATACCTTGGGCTAGCTCTTCAGGGAAAGGTCGGAATCAAAAATCAAGCGAGAATTCGGCTTTCCAGCCTGTGGGGAACAGGAATATGTGTTTCTTTTTCATTTCTGAGGTGTTTGTCAAAAGTGATGTTTTTGGGCTGAATTGAGAAATAAGGCGTATGCTGTGTTAGACCTTGGGCTAGCTCTTCAGGGAAAGGTCGGAATCAAAAATCGAGCGTGAATTCGGCTTTCCAGCCCATGGGGAACAGGAATATGTGTTTCTTTTTCATTTCTGAGGTGTTTGTCAAAAGTGATGTTTTTGGGCTGAATTGAGAAATAAGGCGAATGCTGTGTTAGACCTTGGGCTAGCTCTTCAGGGAACGGTCAGAATCAAAAATTGAGCGAGAATTTGGCTTTCCAGCCCGTGGGGAACAGGAATATGTGTTTCTTTTTCATTTCTGAGGTGTTTGTCAAAAGTGATGTTTTTGGGCTGAATTGAGAAATAAGGCGAATACTGTGTTAGACCTTGGGCTAGCTCTTCAGGGAAAGGTCAGAATCAATAATCAAGCGAGAATTCGGCTTTCCAGCCCATGGGGAACAGGAATATGTGTTTCTTTTTCATTTCTGAGGTGTTTGTCAAAAGTGATGTTTTTGGGCTGAATTGAGAAATAAGGCGAATACTGTGTTAGACCTTGGGCTAGCTCTTCAGGGAACGGTCAGAGTCAAAAATTGAGCGTGAATTCGGCTTTCCAGCCCGTGGGGAACAGGAATATGTGTTTCATTTTCATTTCTGAGGTGTTTGTCAAAAGTGATGTTTTTGGGCTGAATTGAGAAATAAGGCGAATGCTGTGTTAGACGTTGGGCTAGCTCTTCAGGGAAAGGTCGGAATCAAAAATTGAGCGTGAATTCGGCTTTCCAGCCCGTGGGGAACAGGAATATGTGTTTCATTTTCATTTCTGAGGTGTTTGTCAAAAGTCATGTTTTTGGGCTGAATTGAGAACTGAGGCGAATTCTGTGTTAGACCTTGGGCTAGCTCTTCAGGGAAGGCTTGGAATCGAAAATCAAGCGAGAATTCGGCTTTCCAGCCCGTGGGGAACAGGAATATGTGTTTCTTTTTCATTTCTGAGGTGTTTGTCAAAAGTGATGTTTTGGGGCTGAATTGAGAAATAAGGCGAATGCTGGGTTAGACCTTGGGCTAGCTCTTCAGGGAAAGGTCGGAATCAAAAATCAAGTGAGAATTCGGCTTTACAGCCTGTGGGGAACAGGAATATGTGTTTCTTTTTCATTTCTGAGGTGTTTGTCAAAAGTGATGTTTTTGGGCTGAATTGAGAAATAAGGCGAATGCTGTGTTAGACCTTGGGCTAGCTCTTCAGGGAAAGGTCGGAATCAAAAATTGAGCGTGAATTCGGCTTTCCAGCCCGTGGGAAACAGGAATATGTGTTTCTTTTTCATTTCTGAGGTGTTTGTCAAAAGTGATGTTTTTGGGCTGAATTGAGAAATAAGGCGAATACTGTGTTAGACCTTGGGCTAGCTCTTCAGGGAAAGGTCAGAATCAATAATCAAGCGAGAATTCGGCTTTCCAGCCCATGGGGAACAGGAATATGTGTTTCTTTTTCATTTCTGAGGTGTTTGTCAAAAGTGATGTTTTTGGGCTGAATTGAATCCTAAGGCCAATGCTGTGTTAGACTTTGGGCTAGCTCTTCAGGGTAGGCTCGGAATCAAAAATCAAGCGAGAATTCAGCTTTCCAGCCTGTGGGGAACAGGAATATGTGTTTCATTTTCATTTCTGAGGTGTTTGTCAAAAGTGATGTTTTTGGGCTGAATTGAGAAATAAGGCGAATGCTGTGTTAGACCTTGGGCTAGCTCTTCAGGGAAAGGTCGGAATCAAAAATCAAGCGAGAATTCGGCTTTCCAGCCTGTGGGGAACAGGAATATGTGTTTCTTTTTCATTTCTGAGGTGTTTGTCAAAAGTGATGTTTTTGGGCTGAATTGAGAAATAAGGCGAATGCTGTGTTAGACCTTGGGCTAGCTCTTAAGGGAAAGGTCGGAATCAAAAATTGAGCGTGAATTCGGCTTTCCAGCCCGTGGGGAACAGGAATATGTGTTTCTTTTTCATTTCTGTGTTTGTCAAAAGTGATGTTTTTGGGCTGAATTGAGAAATAAGGCGAATGCTGTGTTAGACGTTGGGCTAGCTCTTCAGGGAAAGGTTGGAATCAAAAATCAAGCGAGAATTCGGCTTTCCAGCCTGTGCGGAAAAGGAATATGTGTTTCATTTTCATTTCTGAGGTGTTTGTCAAAAGTCATGTTTTTTGGCTGAATTGGGAACTGAGGCGAATTCTGTGTTAGACCTTGGGCTAGCTCTTCACGGAAGGCTTGGAATCGAAAATCAAGCGAGAATTCGGCTTTCCAGCCCGTGGGGAACAGGAATATGTGTTTCTTTTTCATTTCTGAGGTGTTTGTCAAAAGTGATATTTTTGGACTGAATTGAATCCTAAGGCGAATGCTGTGTTAGACTTTGGGCTAGCTCTTCAGGGTAGGCTCGGAATCAAAAATCAAGCGAGAATTCAGCTTTCCAGCCTGTGGGGAACAGGAATATGTGTTTCTTTTTCATTTCTGAGGTGTTTGCCAAAAGTGATGTTTTTGGGCTGAATTGAGAAATAAGGCGAATGCTGGGTTAGACCTTGGGCTAGCTCTTCAGGGAAAGGTCGGAATCAAAAATCAAGCGAGAATTCGGCTTTACAGCCTGTGGGGAACAGGAATATGTGTTTCTTTTTCATTTCTGAGGTGTTTGTCAAAAGTGATGTTTTTGGGCTGAATTGAGAAATAAGGCGAATGCTGTGTTAGACCTTGGGCTAGCTCTTCAGGGAAAGGTCGGAATCAAAAATTGAGCGTGAATTCGGCTTTCCAGCCCGTGGGGAACAGGAATATGTGTTTCTTTTTCATTTCTGAGGTGTTTGTCAAAAGTGATGTTTTTGGGCTGAATTGAGAAATAAGGCGAATGCTGTGTTAGACCTTGCGCTAGCTCTTCAGGGAAAGGTCAGAATCAATAATCAAGCGAGAATTCGGCTTTCCATCCCATGGGGAACAGGAATGTGTGTTTCTTTTTCATTTCTGAGGTGTTTGTCAAAAGTGATGTTTTTGGGCTGAATTGAATCCTAAGGCGAATGCTGTGTTAGACTTTGGGCTAGCTCTTCAGGGTAGGCTGGGAATCAAAAATCAAGCGAGAATTCAGCTTTCCAGCCTGTGGGGAACAGGAATATGTGTTTCATTTTCATTTCTGAGGTGTTTGTCAAAAGTGATGTTTTTGGGCTGAATTGAGAAATAAGGCGAATGCTGTGTTAGACGTTGGGCTAGCTCTTCAGGGAAAGGTTGGAATCAAAAATCAAGCGAGAATTCGGCTTTCCAGCCTGTGCGGAAAAGGAATATGTGTTTCATTTTCATTTCTGAGGTGTTTGTCAAAAGTCATGTTTTTTGGCTGAATTGAGAACTGAGGCAAATTCTGTGTTAGACCTTGGGCTAGCTCTTCAGGGAAGGCTTGGAATCGAAAATCAAGCGAGAATTCGGCTTTCCAGCCCGTGGGGAACAGGAATATGTGTTTCTTTTTCATTTCTGAGGTGTTTGTCAAAAGTGATATTTTTGGACTGAATTGAATCCTAAGGCGAATGCTGTGTTAGACTTTGGGCTAGCTCTTCAGGGTAGGATCGGAATCAAAAATCAAGCAAGAATTCAGCTTTCCAGCCTGTGGGGAACAGGAATATGTGTTTCATTTTCATTTCTGAGGTGTTTGTCAAAAGTGATGTTTTTGGGCTGAATTGAGAAATAAGGTGAATGCTGTGTTAGACCTTGGGCTAGCTCTTCAGGGAACGGTCAGAATCAAAAATTGAGCGAGAATTCGGCTTTCCAGCCCGTGGGGAACAGGAATATGTGTTTCTTTTTCATTTCTGAGGTGTTTGTCAAAAGTGATGTTTTTGGGCTGAATTGAGAAATAAGGCGAATGCTGTGTTAGACCTTGGGCTAGCTCTTAAGGGAAAGGTCGGAATCAAAAATTGAGCGTGAATTCAGCTTTCCAGCCCGTGGGGAACAGGAATATGTGTTTCTTTTTCATTTCTGAGGTGTTTGTCAAAAGTGATGTTTTTGGGCTGAATTGAGAAATAAGGCGAATACTGTGTTAGACCTTGGGCTAGCTCTTCAGGGAAAGGTCAGAATCAATAATCAAGCGAGAATTCGGGTTTCCAGCCCATGGGGAACAGGAATATGTGTTTCTTTTTCATTTCTGAGGTGTTTGTCAAAAGTGATGTTTTTGGGCTGAATTGAATCCTAAGGCGAATGCTGTGTTAGACTTTGGGCTAGCTCTTCAGGGTAGGCTCGGAATCAAAAATCAAGCGAGAATTCAGCTTTCCAGCCTGTGGGGAACAGGAATATGTGTTTCATTTTCATTTCTGAGGTGTTTGTCAAAAGTCTTGTTTTTTGGCTGAATTGAGAAATAAGGCGAATGCTGGGTTATACCTTGGGCTAGCTCTTCAGGGAACGGTCGGAATCAAAAATCAAGCGAGAATTCGGCTTTCCAGCCTGTGGGGAACAGGAATATGTGTTTCTTTTTCATTTCTGAGGTGTTTGTCAAAAGTGATGTTTTTGGGCTGAATTGAGAAATAAGGCGTATGCTGTGTTAGACCTTGGGCTAGCTCTTCAGGGAAATGTCGGAATCAAAAATCGAGCGTGAATTCGGCTTTCCAGCCCATGGGGAACAGGAATATGTGTTTCTTTTTCATTTCTGAGGTGTTTGTCAAAAGTGATGTTTTTGGGCTGAATTGAGAAATAAGGCGAATGCTGTGTTAGACCTTGGGCTAGCTCTTCAGGGAACGGTCAGAATCAAAAATTGAGCGAGAATTTGGCTTTCCAGCCCGTGGGGAACAGGAATATGTGTTTCTTTTTCATTTCTGAGGTGTTTGTCAAAAGTGATGTTTTTGGGCTGAATTGAGAAATAAGGCGAATACTGTGTTAGACCTTGGGCTAGCTCTTCAGGGAAAGGTCAGAATCAATAATCAAGCGAGAATTCGGCTTTCCAGCCCATGGGGAACAGGAATATGTGTTTCTTTTTCATTTCTGAGGTGTTTGTCAAAAGTGATGTTTTTGGGCTGAATTGAGAAATAAGGCGAATACTGTGTTAGACCTTGGGCTAGCTCTTCAGGGAACGGTCAGAGTCAAAAATTGAGCGTGAATTCGGCTTTCCAGCCCGTGGGGAACAGGAATATGTGTTTCATTTTCATTTCTGAGGTGTTTGTCAAAAGTGATGTTTTTGGGCTGAATTGAGAAATAAGGCGAATGCTGTGTTAGACGTTGGGCTAGCTCTTCAGGGAAAGGTCGGAATCAAAAATTGAGCGTGAATTCGGCTTTCCAGCCCGTGGGGAACAGGAATATGTGTTTCATTTTCATTTCTGAGGTGTTTGTCAAAAGTCATGTTTTTGGGCTGAATTGAGAACTGAGGCGAATTCTGTGTTAGACCTTGGGCTAGCTCTTCAGGGAAGGCTTGGAATCGAAAATCAAGCGAGAATTCGGCTTTCCAGCCCGTGGGGAACAGGAATATGTGTTTCTTTTTCATTTCTGAGGTGTTTGTCAAAAGTGATGTTTTGGGGCTGAATTGAGAAATAAGGCGAATGCTGGGTTAGACCTTGGGCTAGCTCTTCAGGGAAAGGTCGGAATCAAAAATCAAGTGAGAATTCGGCTTTACAGCCTGTGGGGAACAGGAATATGTGTTTCTTTTTCATTTCTGAGGTGTTTGTCAAAAGTGATGTTTTTGGGCTGAATTGAGAAATAAGGCGAATGCTGTGTTAGACCTTGGGCTAGCTCTTCAGGGAAAGGTCGGAATCAAAAATTGAGCGTGAATTCGGCTTTCCAGCCCGTGGGAAACAGGAATATGTGTTTCTTTTTCATTTCTGAGGTGTTTGTCAAAAGTGATGTTTTTGGGCTGAATTGAGAAATAAGGCGAATACTGTGTTAGACCTTGGGCTAGCTCTTCAGGGAAAGGTCAGAATCAATAATCAAGCGAGAATTCGGCTTTCCAGCCCATGGGGAACAGGAATATGTGTTTCTTTTTCATTTCTGAGGTGTTTGTCAAAAGTGATGTTTTTGGGCTGAATTGAATCCTAAGGCCAATGCTGTGTTAGACTTTGGGCTAGCTCTTCAGGGTAGGCTCGGAATCAAAAATCAAGCGAGAATTCAGCTTTCCAGCCTGTGGGGAACAGGAATATGTGTTTCATTTTCATTTCTGAGGTGTTTGTCAAAAGTGATGTTTTTGGGCTGAATTGAGAAATAAGGCGAATGCTGTGTTAGACCTTGGGCTAGCTCTTCAGGGAAAGGTCGGAATCAAAAATCAAGCGAGAATTCGGCTTTCCAGCCTGTGGGGAACAGGAATATGTGTTTCTTTTTCATTTCTGAGGTGTTTGTCAAAAGTGATGTTTTTGGGCTGAATTGAGAAATAAGGCGAATGCTGTGTTAGACCTTGGGCTAGCTCTTAAGGGAAAGGTCGGAATCAAAAATTGAGCGTGAATTCGGCTTTCCAGCCCGTGGGGAACAGGAATATGTGTTTCTTTTTCATTTCTGTGTTTGTCAAAAGTGATGTTTTTGGGCTGAATTGAGAAATAAGGCGAATGCTGTGTTAGACGTTGGGCTAGCTCTTCAGGGAAAGGTTGGAATCAAAAATCAAGCGAGAATTCGGCTTTCCAGCCTGTGCGGAAAAGGAATATGTGTTTCATTTTCATTTCTGAGGTGTTTGTCAAAAGTCATGTTTTTTGGCTGAATTGGGAACTGAGGCGAATTCTGTGTTAGACCTTGGGCTAGCTCTTCACGGAAGGCTTGGAATCGAAAATCAAGCGAGAATTCGGCTTTCCAGCCCGTGGGGAACAGGAATATGTGTTTCTTTTTCATTTCTGAGGTGTTTGTCAAAAGTGATATTTTTGGACTGAATTGAATCCTAAGGCGAATGCTGTGTTAGACTTTGGGCTAGCTCTTCAGGGTAGGCTCGGAATCAAAAATCAAGCGAGAATTCAGCTTTCCAGCCTGTGGGGAACAGGAATATGTGTTTCTTTTTCATTTCTGAGGTGTTTGCCAAAAGTGATGTTTTTGGGCTGAATTGAGAAATAAGGCGAATGCTGGGTTAGACCTTGGGCTAGCTCTTCAGGGAAAGGTCGGAATCAAAAATCAAGCGAGAATTCGGCTTTACAGCCTGTGGGGAACAGGAATATGTGTTTCTTTTTCATTTCTGAGGTGTTTGTCAAAAGTGATGTTTTTGGGCTGAATTGAGAAATAAGGCGAATGCTGTGTTAGACCTTGGGCTAGCTCTTCAGGGAAAGGTCGGAATCAAAAATTGAGCGTGAATTCGGCTTTCCAGCCCGTGGGGAACAGGAATATGTGTTTCTTTTTCATTTCTGAGGTGTTTGTCAAAAGTGATGTTTTTGGGCTGAATTGAGAAATAAGGCGAATGCTGTGTTAGACCTTGCGCTAGCTCTTCAGGGAAAGGTCAGAATCAATAATCAAGCGAGAATTCGGCTTTCCAGCCCATGGGGAACAGGAATGTGTGTTTCTTTTTCATTTCTGAGGTGTTTGTCAAAAGTGATGTTTTTGGGCTGAATTGAATCCTAAGGCGAATGCTGTGTTAGACTTTGGGCTAGCTCTTCAGGGTAGGCTGGGAATCAAAAATCAAGCGAGAATTCAGCTTTCCAGCCTGTGGGGAACAGGAATATGTGTTTCATTTTCATTTCTGAGGTGTTTGTCAAAAGTGATGTTTTTGGGCTGAATTGAGAAATAAGGCGAATGCTGTGTTAGACGTTGGGCTAGCTCTTCAGGGAAAGGTTGGAATCAAAAATCAAGCGAGAATTCGGCTTTCCAGCCTGTGCGGAAAAGGAATATGTGTTTCATTTTCATTTCTGAGGTGTTTGTCAAAAGTCATGTTTTTTGGCTGAATTGAGAACTGAGGCAAATTCTGTGTTAGACCTTGGGCTAGCTCTTCAGGGAAGGCTTGGAATCGAAAATCAAGCGAGAATTCGGCTTTCCAGCCCGTGGGGAACAGGAATATGTGTTTCTTTTTCATTTCTGAGGTGTTTGTCAAAAGTGATATTTTTGGACTGAATTGAATCCTAAGGCGAATGCTGTGTTAGACTTTGGGCTAGCTCTTCAGGGTAGGATCGGAATCAAAAATCAAGCAAGAATTCAGCTTTCCAGCCTGTGGGGAACAGGAATATGTGTTTCATTTTCATTTCTGAGGTGTTTGTCAAAAGTGATGTTTTTGGGCTGAATTGAGAAATAAGGTGAATGCTGTGTTAGACCTTGGGCTAGCTCTTCAGGGAACGGTCAGAATCAAAAATTGAGCGAGAATTCGGCTTTCCAGCCCGTGGGGAACAGGAATATGTGTTTCTTTTTCATTTCTGAGGTGTTTGTCAAAAGTGATGTTTTTGGGCTGAATTGAGAAATAAGGCGAATGCTGTGTTAGACCTTGGGCTAGCTCTTAAGGGAAAGGTCGGAATCAAAAATTGAGCGTGAATTCAGCTTTCCAGCCCGTGGGGAACAGGAATATGTGTTTCTTTTTCATTTCTGAGGTGTTTGTCAAAAGTGATGTTTTTGGGCTGAATTGAGAAATAAGGCGAATACTGTGTTAGACCTTGGGCTAGCTCTTCAGGGAAAGGTCAGAATCAATAATCAAGCGAGAATTCGGGTTTCCAGCCCATGGGGAACAGGAATATGTGTTTCTTTTTCATTTCTGAGGTGTTTGTCAAAAGTGATGTTTTTGGGCTGAATTGAATCCTAAGGCGAATGCTGTGTTAGACTTTGGGCTAGCTCTTCAGGGTAGGCTCGGAATCAAAAATCAAGCGAGAATTCAGCTTTCCAGCCTGTGGGGAACAGGAATATGTGTTTCATTTTCATTTCTGAGGTGTTTGTCAAAAGTGATGTTTTTGGGCTGAATTGAGAAATAAGGCGAATGCTGTGTTAGACGTTGGGCTAGCTCTTCAGGGGAAGGTCGGAATCAAAAATCAAGCGAGAATTCGGCTTTCCAGCCTGTGTGGAAAAGGAATATGTGTTTCATTTTCATTTCTGAGGTGTTTGTCAAAAGTCTTGTTTTTTGGCTGAATTGAGAAATAAGGCGAATGCTGGGTTATACCTTGGGCTAGCTCTTCAGGGAACGGTCGGAATCAAAAATCAAGCGAGAATTCGGCTTTCCAGCCTGTGGGGAACAGGAATATGTGTTTCTTTTTCATTTCTGAGGTGTTTGTCAAAAGTGATGTTTTTGGGCTGAATTGAGAAATAAGGCGTATGCTGTGTTAGACCTTGGGCTAGCTCTTCAGGGAAAGGTCGGAATCAAAAATCGAGCGTGAATTCGGCTTTCCAGCCCGTGGGGAACAGGAATATGTGTTTCTTTTTCATTTCTGAGGTGTTTGTCAAAAGTGATGTTTTTGGGCTGAATTGAGAAATAAGGCGAATGCTGTGTTAGACCTTGGGCTAGCTCTTCAGGGAACGGTCAGAATCAAAAATTGAGCGAGAATTCGGCTTTCCAGCCCGTGGGGAACAGGAATATGTGTTTCTTTTTCATTTCTGAGGTGTTTGTCAAAAGTGATGTTTTTGGGCTGAATTGAGAAATAAGGCGAATACTGTGTTAGACCTTGGGCTAGCTCTTCAGGGAAAGGTCAGAATCAATAATCAAGCGAGAATTCGGCTTTCCAGCCCATGGGGAACAGGAATATGTGTTTCTTTTTCATTTCTGAGGTGTTTGTCAAAAGTGATGTTTTTGGGCTGAATTGAGAAATAAGGCGAATACTGTGTTAGACCTTGGGCTAGCTCTTCAGGGAACGGTCAGAATCAAAAATTGAGCGTGAATTCGGCTTTCCAGCCCGTGGGGAACAGGAATATGTGTTTCATTTTCATTTCTGAGGTGTTTGTCAAAAGTGATGTTTTTGGGCTGAATTGAGAAATAAGGCGAATGCTGTGTTAGACGTTGGGCTAGCTCTTCAGGGAAAGGTCGGAATCAAAAATTGAGCGTGAATTCGGCTTTCCAGCCCGTGGGGAACAGGAATATGTGTTTCATTTTCATTTCTGAGGTGTTTGTCAAAAGTCATGTTTTTGGGCTGAATTGAGAACTGAGGCGAATTCTGTGTTAGACCTTGGGCTAGCTCTTCAGGGAAGGCTTGGAATCGAAAATCAAGCGAGAATTCGGCTTTCCAGCCCGTGGGGAACAGGAATATGTGTTTCTTTTTCATTTCTGAGGTGTTTGTCAAAAGTGATGTTTTTGGGCTGAATTGAGAAATAAGGCGAATGCTGTGTTAGACCTTGGGCTAGCTCTTCAGGGAAAGGTCGGAATCAAAAATCGAGCGTGAATTCGGCTTTCCAGCCCTCGGGGAACAGGAATATGTGTTTCTTTTTCATTTCTGAGGTGTCTGTCAAAAGTGATGTTTTTGGGCTGAATTGAGAAATAAGGCGAATGCTGTGTTAGACCTTGCGCTAGCTCTTCAGGGAAAGGTCAGAATCAATAATCAAGCGAGAATTCGGCTTTCCAGCCCATGGGGAACAGGAATATGTGTTTCTTTTTCATTTCTGAGGTGTTTGTCAAAAGTGATGTTTTTGGGCTGAATTGAATCCTAAGGCGAATGCTGTGTTAGACTTTGGGCTAGCTCTTCAGGGTAGGCTCGGAATCAAAAATCAAGCGAGAATTCAGCTTTCCAGCCTGTGGGGAACAGGAATATGTGTTTCATTTTCATTTCTGAGGTGTTTGTCAAAAGTGATGTTTTTGGGCTGAATTGAGAACTGAGGCAAATTCTGTGTTAGACCTTGGGCTAGCTCTTCAGGGAAGGCTTGGAATCGAAAATCAAGCGAGAATTCGGCTTTCCAGCCCGTGGGGAACAGGAATATGTGTTTCTTTTTCATTTCTGAGGTGTTTGTCAAAAGTGATATTTTTGGACTGAATTGAATCCTAAGGCGAATGCTGTGTTAGACTTTGGGCTAGCTCTTCAGGGTAGGCTCGGAATCAAAAATCAAGCGAGAATTCAGCTTTCCAGCCTGTGGGGAACAGGAATATGTGTTTCTTTTTCATTTCTGAGGTGTTTGCCAAAAGTGATGTTTTTGGGCTGAATTGAGAAATAAGGCGAATGCTGGGTTAGACCTTGGGCTAGCTCTTCAGGGAAAGGTCGGAATCAAAAATCAAGCGAGAATTCGGCTTTACAGCCTGTGGGGAACAGGAATATGTGTTTCTTTTTCATTTCTGAGGTGTTTGTCAAAAGTGATGTTTTTGGGCTGAATTGAGAAATAAGGCGAATGCTGTGTTAGACCTTGGGCTAGCTCTTCAGGGAAAGGTCGGAATCAAAAATTGAGCGTGAATTCGGCTTTCCAGCCCTTGGGGAACAGGAATATGTGTTTCTTTTTCATTTCTGAGGTGTCTGTCAAAAGTGATGTTTTTGGGCTGAATTGAGAAATAAGGCGAATGCTGTGTTAGACCTTGCGCTAGCTCTTCAGGGAAAGGTCAGAATCAATAATCAAGCGAGAATTCGGCTTTCCAGCCCATGGGGAACAGGAATATGTGTTTCTTTTTCATTTCTGAGGTGTTTGTCAAAAGTGATGTTTTTGGGCTGAATTGAATCCTAAGGCGAATGCTGTGTTAGACTTTGGGCTAGCTCTTCAGGGTAGGCTCGGAATCAAAAATCAAGCGAGAATTCAGCTTTCCAGCCTGTGGGGAACAGGAATATGTGTTTCATTTTCATTTCTGAGGTGTTTGTCAAAAGTGATGTTTTTGGGCTGAATTGAGAACTGAGGCAAATTCTGTGTTAGACCTTGGGCTAGCTCTTCAGGGAAGGCTTGGAATCGAAAATCAAGCGAGAATTCGGCTTTCCAGCCCGTGGGGAACAGGAATATGTGTTTCTTTTTCATTTCTGAGGTGTTTGTCAAAAGTGATATTTTTGGACTGAATTGAATCCTAAGGCGAATGCTGTGTTAGACTTTGGGCTAGCTCTTCAGGGTAGGATCAGAATCAAAAATCAAGCAAGAATTCAGCTTTCCAGCCTGTGGGGAACAGGAATATGTGTTTCATTTTCATTTCTGAGGTGTTTGTCAAAAGTGATGTTTTTGGGCTGAATTGAGAAATAAGGCGAATGCTGTGTTAGACCTTGGGCTAGCTCTTCAGGGAAAGGTCGGAATCAAAAATTGAGCGTGAATTCGGCTTTCCAGCCCTTGGGGAACAGGAATATGTGTTTCTTTTTCATTTCTGAGGTGTCTGTCAAAAGTGATGTTTTTGGGCTGAATTGAGAAATAAGGCGAATGCTGTGTTAGACCTTGCGCTAGCTCTTCAGGGAAAGGTCAGAATCAATAATCAAGCGAGAATTCGGCTTTCCAGCCCATGGGGAACAGGAATATGTGTTTCTTTTTCATTTCTGAGGTGTTTGTCAAAAGTGATGTTTTTGGGCTGAATTGAATCCTAAGGCGAATGCTGTGTTAGACTTTGGGCTAGCTCTTCAGGGTAGGCTCGGAATCAAAAATCAAGCGAGAATTCAGCTTTCCAGCCTGTGGGGAACAGGAATATGTGTTTCATTTTCATTTCTGAGGTGTTTGTCAAAAGTGATGTTTTTGGGCTGAATTGAGAACTGAGGCAAATTCTGTGTTAGACCTTGGGCTAGCTCTTCAGGGAAGGCTTGGAATCGAAAATCAAGCGAGAATTCGGCTTTCCAGCCCGTGGGGAACAGGAATATGTGTTTCTTTTTCATTTCTGAGGTGTTTGTCAAAAGTGATATTTTTGGACTGAATTGAATCCTAAGGCGAATGCTGTGTTAGACTTTGGGCTAGCTCTTCAGGGTAGGATCAGAATCAAAAATCAAGCAAGAATTCAGCTTTCCAGCCTGTGGGGAACAGGAATATGTGTTTCATTTTCATTTCTGAGGTGTTTGTCAAAAGTGATGTTTTTGGGCTGAATTGAGAAATAAGGTGAATGCTGTGTTAGACCTTGGGCTAGCTCTTCAGGGAACGGTCAGAATCAAAAATTGAGCGAGAATTCGGCTTTCCAGCCCGTGGGGAACAGGAATATGTGTTTCTTTTTCATTTCTGAGGTGTTTGTCAAAAGTGATGTTTTTGGGCTGAATTGAGAAATAAGGCGAATGCTGTGTTAGACCTTGGGCTAGCTCTTAAGGGAAAGGTCGGAATCAAAAATTGAGCGTGAATTCGGCTTTCCAGCCCGTGGGGAACAGGAATATGTGTTTCTTTTTCATTTCTGAGGTGTTTGTCAAAAGTGATGTTTTTGGGCTGAATTGAGAAATAAGGCGAATACTGTGTTAGACCTTGGGCTAGCTCTTCAGGGAAAGGTCAGAATCAATAATCAAGCGAGAATTCGGGTTTCCAGCCCATGGGGAACAGGAATATGTGTTTCTTTTTCATTTCTGAGGTGTTTGTCAAAAGTGATGTTTTTGGGCTGAATTGAATCCTAAGGCGAATGCTGTGTTAGACTTTGGGCTAGCTCTTCAGGGTAGGCTCGGAATCAAAAATCAAGCGAGAATTCAGCTTTCCAGCCTGTGGGGAACAGGAATATGTGTTTCATTTTCATTTCTGAGGTGTTTGTCAAAAGTGATGTTTTTGGGCTGAATTGAGAAATAAGGCGAATGCTGTGTTAGACGTTGGGCTAGCTCTTCAGGGGAAGGTCGGAATCAAAAATCAAGCGAGAATTCGGCTTTCCAGACTGTGTGGAAAAGGAATATGTGTTTCATTTTCATTTCTGAGGTGTTTGTCAAAAGTCTTCTTTTTTGGCTGAATTGAGAAATAAGGCGAATGCTGGGTTATACCTTGGGCTAGCTCTTCAGGGAAAAGTCGGAATCAAAAATCAAGCGAGAATTCGGCTTTCCAGCCTGTGGGGAACAGGAATATGTGTTTCTTTTTCATTTCTGAGGTGTTTGTCAAAAGTGATGTTTTTGGGCTGAATTGAGAAATAAGGCGTATGCTGTGTTAGACCTTGGGCTAGCTCTTCAGGGAAAGGTCGGAATCAAAAATCGAGCATGAATTCGGCTTTCCGCCCGTGGGGAACAGGAATATGTGTTTCTTTTTCATTTCTGAGGTGTTTGTCAAAAGTGATGTTTTTGGGCTGAATTGAGAAATAAGGCGAATGCTGTGTTAGACCTTGGGCTAGCTCTTCAGGGAACGGTCAGAATCAAAAATTGAGCGAGAATTCGGCTTTCCGCCCGTGGGGAACAGGAATATGTGTTTCTTTTTCATTTCTGAGGTGTTTGTCAAAAGTGATGTTTTTGGGCTGAATTGAGAAATAAGGCGAATGCTGTGTTAGACCTTGGGCTAGCTCTTCAGGGAACGGTCAGAATCAAAAATTGAGCGAGAATTCGGCTTTCCAGCCCGTGGGGAACAGGAATATGTGTTTCTTTTTCATTTCTGAGGTGTTTGTCAAAAGTGATGTTTTTGGGCTGAATTGAGAAATAAGGCGAATGCTGTGTTAGACCTTGGGCTAGCTCTTCAGGGAAAGGTCAGAATCAATAATCAAGTGAGAATTTGGCTTTCCAGCCCATGGGGAACAGGAATATGTGTTTCATTTTCATTTCTGAGGTGTTTGTCAAAAGTGATGTTTTTGGGCTGAATTGAGAAATAAGGCGAATGCTGTGTTAGACGTTGGGCTAGCTCTTCAGGGAAAGGTCGGAATCAAAAATCAAGCGAGAATTCGGCTTTCCAGCCCGTGGGGAACAGGAATATGTGTTTCATTTTCATTTCTGAGGTGTTTGTCAAAAGTCATGTTTTTTGGCTGAATTGGGAACTGAGGCGAATTCTGTGTTAGACCTTGGGCTAGCTCTTCACGGAAGGCTTGGAATCGAAAATCAAGCGAGAATTCGGCTTTCCAGCCCGTGGGGAACAGGAATATGTGTTTCTTTTTCATTTCTGAGGTGTTTGTCAAAAGTGATATTTTTGGACTGAATTGAATCCTAAGGCGAATGCTGTGTTAGACTTTGGGCTAGCTCTTCAGGGTAGGCTTGGAATCAAAAATCAAGAGAGAATTCAGCTTTCCAGCCTGTGGGGAACAGGAATATGTGTTTCTTTTTCATTTCTGAGGTGTTTGCCAAAAGTGATGTTTTTGGGCTGAATTGAGAAATAAGGCGAATGCTGGGTTAGACCTTGGGCTAGCTCTTCAGGGAAAGGTCGGAATCAAAAATCAAGCGAGAATTCGGCTTTACAGCCTGTGGGGAACAGGAATATGTGTTTCTTTTTCATTTCTGAGGTGTTTGTCAAAAGTGATGTTTTTGGCCTGAATTGAGAAATAAGGCGAATGCTGTGTTAGACCTTGGGCTAGCTCTTCAGGGAAAGGTCGGAATCAAAAATTGAGCGTGAATTCGGCTTTCCAGCCCGTGGGGAACAGGAATATGTGTTTCTTTTTCATTTCTGAGGTGTTTGTCAAAAGTGATGTTTTTGGGCTGAATTGAGAAATAAGGCGAATGCTGTGTTAGACCTTGCGCTAGCTCTTCAGGGAAAGGTCAGAATCAATAATCAAGCGAGAATTCGGCTTTCCAGCCCATGGGGAACAGGAATGTGTGTTTCTTTTTCATTTCTGAGGTGTTTGTCAAAAGTGATGTTTTTGGGCTGAATTGAATCCTAAGGCGAATGCTGTGTTAGACTTTGGGCTAGCTCTTCAGGGTAGGCTGGGAATCAAAAATCAAGCGAGAATTCAGCTTTCCAGCCTGTGGGGAACAGGAATATGTGTTTCATTTTCATTTCTGAGGTGTTTGTCAAAAGTGATGTTTTTGGGCTGAATTGAGAAATAAGGCGAATGCTGTGTTAGACGTTGGGCTAGCTCTTCAGGGAAAGGTTGGAATCAAAAATCAAGCGAGAATTCGGCTTTCCAGCCTGTGCGGAAAAGGAATATGTGTTTCATTTTCATTTCTGAGGTGTTTGTCAAAAGTCTTCTTTTTTGGCTGAATTGAGAAATAAGGCGAATGCTGGGTTATACCTTGGGCTAGCTCTTCAGGGAAAAGTCGGAATCAAAAATCAAGCGAGAATTCGGCTTTCCAGCCTGTGGGGAACAGGAATATGTGTTTCTTTTTCATTTCTGAGGTGTTTGTCAAAAGTGATGTTTTTGGGCTGAATTGAGAAATAAGGCGTATGCTGTGTTAGACCTTGGGCTAGCTCTTCAGGGAAAGGTCGGAATCAAAAATCGAGCATGAATTCGGCTTTCCGCCCGTGGGGAACAGGAATATGTGTTTCTTTTTCATTTCTGAGGTGTTTGTCAAAAGTGATGTTTTTGGGCTGAATTGAGAAATAAGGCGAATGCTGTGTTAGACCTTGGGCTAGCTCTTCAGGGAACGGTCAGAATCAAAAATTGAGCGAGAATTCGGCTTTCCAGCCCGTGGGGAACAGGAATATGTGTTTCTTTTTCATTTCTGAGGTGTTTGTCAAAAGTGATGTTTTTGGGCTGAATTGAGAAATAAGGCGAATGCTGTGTTAGACCTTGGGCTAGCTCTTCAGGGAAAGGTCAGAATCAATAATCAAGTGAGAATTTGGCTTTCCAGCCCATGGGGAACAGGAATATGTGTTTCTTTTTCATTTCTGAGGTGTTTGTCAAAAGTGATGTTTTTGGGCTGAATTGAGAAATAAGGCGAATACTGTGTTAGACCTTGGGCTAGCTCTTCAGGGAACGGTCAGAATCAAAAATTGAGCGTGAATTCGGCTTTCCAGCCCGTGGGGAACAGGAATATGTGTTTCATTTTCATTTCTGAGGTGTTTGTCAAAAGTCATGTTTTTTGGCTGAATTGGGAACTGAGGCGAATTCTGTGTTAGACCTTGGGCTAGCTCTTCACGGAAGGCTTGGAATCGAAAATCAAGCGAGAATTTGGCTTTCCAGCCCGTGGGGAACAGGAATATGTGTTTCTTTTTCATTTCTGAGGTGTTTGTCAAAAGTGATATTTTTGGACTGAATTGAATCCTAAGGCGAATGCTGTGTTAGACTTTGGGCTAGCTCTTCAGGGTAGGCTGGGAATCAAAAATCAAGCGAGAATTCAGCTTTCCAGCCTGTGGGGAACAGGAATATGTGTTTCATTTTCATTTCTGAGGTGTTTGTCAAAAGTGATGTTTTTGGGCTGAATTGAGAAATAAGGCGAATGCTGTGTTAGACGTTGGGCTAGCTCTTCAGGGAAAGGTTGGAATCAAAAATCAAGCGAGAATTCGGCTTTCCAGCCTGTGCGGAAAAGGAATATGTGTTTCATTTTCATTTCTGAGGTGTTTGTCAAAAGTCTTCTTTTTTGGCTGAATTGAGAAATAAGGCGAATGCTGGGTTATACCTTGGGCTAGCTCTTCAGGGAAAAGTCGGAATCAAAAATCAAGCGAGAATTCGGCTTTCCAGCCTGTGGGGAACAGGAATATGTGTTTCTTTTTCATTTCTGAGGTGTTTGTCAAAAGTGATGTTTTTGGGCTGAATTGAGAAATAAGGCGTATGCTGTGTTAGACCTTGGGCTAGCTCTTCAGGGAAAGGTCGGAATCAAAAATCGAGCATGAATTCGGCTTTCCGCCCGTGGGGAACAGGAATATGTGTTTCTTTTTCATTTCTGAGGTGTTTGTCAAAAGTGATGTTTTTGGGCTGAATTGAGAAATAAGGCGAATGCTGTGTTAGACCTTGGGCTAGCTCTTCAGGGAACGGTCAGAATCAAAAATTGAGCGAGAATTCGGCTTTCCAGCCCGTGGGGAACAGGAATATGTGTTTCTTTTTCATTTCTGAGGTGTTTGTCAAAAGTGATGTTTTTGGGCTGAATTGAGAAATAAGGCGAATGCTGTGTTAGACCTTGGGCTAGCTCTTCAGGGAAAGGTCAGAATCAATAATCAAGTGAGAATTTGGCTTTCCAGCCCATGGGGAACAGGAATATGTGTTTCTTTTTCATTTCTGAGGTGTTTGTCAAAAGTGATGTTTTTGGGCTGAATTGAGAAATAAGGCGAATGCTGTGTTAGACGTTGGGCTAGCTCTTCAGGGAAAGGTTGGAATCAAAAATCAAGCGAGAATTCGGCTTTCCAGCCTGTGCGGAAAAGGAATATGTGTTTCATTTTCATTTCTGAGGTGTTTGTCAAAAGTCTTCTTTTTTGGCTGAATTGAGAAATAAGGCGAATGCTGGGTTATACCTTGGGCTAGCTCTTCAGGGAAAAGTCGGAATCAAAAATCAAGCGAGAATTCGGCTTTCCAGCCTGTGGGGAACAGGAATATGTGTTTCTTTTTCATTTCTGAGGTGTTTGTCAAAAGTGATGTTTTTGGGCTGAATTGAGAAATAAGGCGTATGCTGTGTTAGACCTTGGGCTAGCTCTTCAGGGAAAGGTCGGAATCAAAAATCGAGCATGAATTTGGCTTTCCGCCCGTGGGGAACAGGAATATGTGTTTCTTTTTCATTTCTGAGGTGTTTGTCAAAAGTGATGTTTTTGGGCTGAATTGAGAAATAAGGCGAATGCTGTGTTAGACCTTGGGCTAGCTCTTCAGGGAACGGTCAGAATCAAAAATTGAGCGAGAATTCGGCTTTCCAGCCCGTGGGGAACAGGAATATGTGTTTCTTTTTCATTTCTGAGGTGTTTGTCAAAAGTGATGTTTTTGGGCTGAATTGAGAAATAAGGCGAATGCTGTGTTAGACCTTGGGCTAGCTCTTCAGGGAAAGGTCAGAATCAATAATCAAGTGAGAATTTGGCTTTCCAGCCCATGGGGAACAGGAATATGTGTTTCTTTTTCATTTCTGAGGTGTTTGTCAAAAGTGATGTTTTTGGGCTGAATTGAGAAATAAGGCGAATACTGTGTTAGACCTTGGGCTAGCTCTTCAGGGAACGGTCAGAATCAAAAATTGAGCGTGAATTCGGCTTTCCAGCCCGTGGGGAACAGGAATATGTGTTTCATTTTCATTTCTGAGGTGTTTGTCAAAAGTCATGTTTTTTGGCTGAATTGGGAACTGAGGCGAATTCTGTGTTAGACCTTGGGCTAGCTCTTCACGGAAGGCTTGGAATCGAAAATCAAGCGAGAATTCGGCTTTCCAGCCCGTGGGGAACAGGAATATGTGTTTCTTTTTCATTTCTGAGGTGTTTGTCAAAAGTCATGTTTTTTGGCTGAATTGGGAACTGAGGCGAATTCTGTGTTAGACTTTGGGCTAGCTCTTCAGGGTAGGCTGGGAATCAAAAATCAAGCGAGAATTCAGCTTTCCAGCCTGTGGGGAACAGGAATATGTGTTTCTTTTTCATTTCTGAGGTGTTTGTCAAAAGTGATGTTTTTGGCCTGAATTGAGAAATAAGGCGAATGCTGTGTTAGACCTTGGGCTAGCTCTTCAGGGAAAGGTCGGAATCAAAAATTGAGCGTGAATTCGGCTTTCCAGCCCGTGGGGAACAGGAATATGTGTTTCTTTTTCATTTCTGAGGTGTTTGTCAAAAGTGATGTTTTTGGGCTGAATTGAGAAATAAGGTGAATGCTGTGTTAGACCTTGCGCTAGCTCTTCAGGGAACGGTCAGAATCAAAAATTGAGCGAGAATTCGGCTTTCCAGCCCGTGGGGAACAGGAATATGTGTTTCTTTTTCATTTCTGAGGTGTTTGTCAAAAGTGATGTTTTTGGGCTGAATTGAGAAATAAGGCGAATGCTGTGTTAGACCTTGGGCTAGCTCTTCAGGGAAAGGTCAGAATCAATAATCAAGTGAGAATTTGGCTTTCCAGCCCATGGGGAACAGGAATATGTGTTTCTTTTTCATTTCTGAGGTGTTTGTCAAAAGTGATGTTTTTGGGCTGAATTGAGAAATAAGGCGAATACTGTGTTAGACCTTGGGCTAGCTCTTCAGGGAACGGTCAGAATCAAAAATTGAGCGTGAATTCGGCTTTCCAGCCCGTGGGGAACAGGAATATGTGTTTCATTTTCATTTCTGAGGTGTTTGTCAAAAGTCATGTTTTTTGGCTGAATTGGGAACTGAGGCGAATTCTGTGTTAGACCTTGGGCTAGCTCTTCACGGAAGGCTTGGAATCGAAAATCAAGCGAGAATTCGGCTTTCCAGCCCGTGGGGAACAGGAATATGTGTTTCTTTTTCATTTCTGAGGTGTTTGTCAAAAGTGATATTTTTGGACTGAATTGAATCCTAAGGCGAATGCTGTGTTAGACTTTGGGCTAGCTCTTCAGGGTAGGCTCGGAATCAAAAATCAAGCGAGAATTCAGCTTTCCAGCCTGTGGGGAACAGGAATATGTGTTTCTTTTTCATTTCTGAGGTGTTTGCCAAAAGTGATGTTTTTGGGCTGAATTGAGAAATAAGGCGAATGCTGGGTTAGACCTTGGGCTAGCTCTTCAGGGAAAGGTCGGAATCAAAAATCAAGCGAGAATTCGGCTTTACAGCCTGTGGGGAACAGGAATATGTGTTTCTTTTTCATTTCTGAGGTGTTTGTCAAAAGTGATGTTTTTGGCCTGAATTGAGAAATAAGGCGAATGCTGTGTTAGACCTTGGGCTAGCTCTTCAGGGAAAGGTCGGAATCAAAAATTGAGCGTGAATTCGGCTTTCCAGCCCGTGGGGAACAGGAATATGTGTTTCTTTTTCATTTCTGAGGTGTTTGTCAAAAGTGATGTTTTTGGGCTGAATTGAGAAATAAGGTGAATGCTGTGTTAGACCTTGCGCTAGCTCTTCAGGGAAAGGTCAGAATCAATAATCAAGCGAGAATTCGGCTTTCCAGCCCATGGGGAACAGGAATGTGTGTTTCTTTTTCATTTCTGAGGTGTTTGTCAAAAGTGATGTTTTTGGGCTGAATTGAATCCTAAGGCGAATGCTGTGTTAGACTTTGGGCTAGCTCTTCAGGGTAGGCTGGGAATCAAAAATCAAGCGAGAATTCAGCTTTCCAGCCTGTGGGGAACAGGAATATGTGTTTCATTTTCATTTCTGAGGTGTTTGTCAAAAGTGATGTTTTTGGGCTGAATTGAGAAATAAGGCGAATGCTGTGTTAGACCTTGCGCTAGCTCTTCAGGGAAAGGTCAGAATCAATAATCAAGCGAGAATTCGGCTTTCCAGCCCATGGGGAACAGGAATGTGTGTTTCTTTTTCATTTCTGAGGTGTTTGTCAAAAGTGATGTTTTTGGGCTGAATTGAATCCTAAGGCGAATGCTGTGTTAGACTTTGGGCTAGCTCTTCAGGGTAGGCTGGGAATCAAAAATCAAGCGAGAATTCAGCTTTCCAGCCTGTGGGGAACAGGAATATGTGTTTCTTTTTCATTTCTGAGGTGTTTGTCAAAAGTGATGTTTTTGGCCTGAATTGAGAAATAAGGCGAATGCTGTGTTAGACCTTGGGCTAGCTCTTCAGGGAAAGGTCGGAATCAAAAATTGAGCGTGAATTCGGCTTTCCAGCCCGTGGGGAACAGGAATATGTGTTTCTTTTTCATTTCTGAGGTGTTTGTCAAAAGTGATGTTTTTGGGCTGAATTGAGAAATAAGGTGAATGCTGTGTTAGACCTTGCGCTAGCTCTTCAGGGAAAGGTCAGAATCAATAATCAAGCGAGAATTCGGCTTTCCAGCCCATGGGGAACAGGAATGTGTGTTTCTTTTTCATTTCTGAGGTGTTTGTCAAAAGTGATGTTTTTGGGCTGAATTGAATCCTAAGGCGAATGCTGTGTTAGACTTTGGGCTAGCTCTTCAGGGTAGGCTGGGAATCAAAAATTGAGCGTGAATTCGGCTTTCCAGCCCGTGGGGAACAGGAATATGTGTTTCTTTTTCATTTCTGAGGTGTTTGTCAAAAGTGATGTTTTTGGGCTGAATTGAGAAATAAGGTGAATGCTGTGTTAGACCTTGCGCTAGCTCTTCAGGGAAAGGTCAGAATCAATAATCAAGCGAGAATTCGGCTTTCCAGCCCATGGGGAACAGGAATGTGTGTTTCTTTTTCATTTCTGAGGTGTTTGTCAAAAGTGATGTTTTTGGGCTGAATTGAATCCTAAGGCGAATGCTGTGTTAGACTTTGGGCTAGCTCTTCAGGGTAGGCTGGGAATCAAAAATCAAGCGAGAATTCAGCTTTCCAGCCTGTGGGGAACAGGAATATGTGTTTCATTTTCATTTCTGAGGTGTTTGTCAAAAGTGATGTTTTTGGGCTGAATTGAGAAATAAGGCGAATGCTGTGTTAGACGTTGGGCTAGCTCTTCAGGGAAAGGTTGGAATCAAAAATCAAGCGAGAATTCGGCTTTCCAGCCTGTGCGGAAAAGGAATATGTGTTTCATTTTCATTTCTGAGGTGTTTGTCAAAAGTCATGTTTTTTGGCTGAATTGAGAACTGAGGCAAATTCTGTGTTAGACCTTGGGCTAGCTCTTCAGGGAAGGCTTGGAATCGAAAATCAAGCGAGAATTCGGCTTTCCAGCCCGTGGGGAACAGGAATATGTGTTTCTTTTTCATTTCTGAGGTGTTTGTCAAAAGTGATATTTTTGGACTGAATTGAATCCTAAGGCGAATGCTGTGTTAGACTTTGGGCTAGCTCTTCAGGGTAGGATCGGAATCAAAAATCAAGCAAGAATTCAGCTTTCCAGCCTGTGGGGAACAGGAATATGTGTTTCATTTTCATTTCTGAGGTGTTTGTCAAAAGTGATGTTTTTGGGCTGAATTGAGAAATAAGGTGAATGCTGTGTTAGACCTTGGGCTAGCTCTTCAGGGAACGGTCAGAATCAAAAATTGAGCGAGAATTCGGCTTTCCAGCCCGTGGGGAACAGGAATATGTGTTTCTTTTTCATTTCTGAGGTGTTTGTCAAAAGTGATGTTTTTGGGCTGAATTGAGAAATAAGGCGAATGCTGTGTTTGACCTTGGGCTAGCTCTTAAGGGAAAGGTCGGAATCAAAAATTGAGCGTGAATTCGGCTTTCCAGCCCGTGGGGAACAGGAATATGTGTTTCTTTTTCATTTCTGAGGTGTTTGTCAAAAGTGATGTTTTTGGGCTGAATTGAGAAATAAGGCGAATACTGTGTTAGACCTTGGGCTAGCTCTTCAGGGAAAGGTCAGAATCAATAATCAAGCGAGAATTCGGGTTTCCAGCCCATGGGGAACAGGAATATGTGTTTCTTTTTCATTTCTGAGGTGTTTGTCAAAAGTGATGTTTTTGGGCTGAATTGAATCCTAAGGCGAATGCTGTGTTAGACTTTGGGCTAGCTCTTCAGGGTAGGCTCGGAATCAAAAATCAAGCGAGAATTCAGCTTTCCAGCCTGTGGGGAACAGGAATATGTGTTTCATTTTCATTTCTGAGGTGTTTGTCAAAAGTGATGTTTTTGGGCTGAATTGAGAAATAAGGCGAATGCTGTGTTAGACGTTGGGCTAGCTCTTCAGGGGAAGGTCGGAATCAAAAATCAAGCGAGAATTCGGCTTTCCAGCCTGTGTGGAAAAGGAATATGTGTTTCATTTTCATTTCTGAGGTGTTTGTCAAAAGTCTTGTTTTTTGGCTGAATTGAGAAATAAGGCGAATGCTGGGTTATACCTTGGGCTAGCTCTTCAGGGAACGGTCGGAATCAAAAATCAAGCGAGAATTCGGCTTTCCAGCCTGTGGGGAACAGGAATATGTGTTTCTTTTTCATTTCTGAGGTGTTTGTCAAAAGTGATGTTTTTGGGCTGAATTGAGAAATAAGGCGTATGCTGTGTTAGACCTTGGGCTAGCTCTTCAGGGAAAGGTCGGAATCAAAAATCGAGCGTGAATTCGGCTTTCCAGCCCGTGGGGAACAGGAATATGTGTTTCTTTTTCATTTCTGAGGTGTTTGTCAAAAGTGATGTTTTTGGGCTGAATTGAGAAATAAGGCGAATGCTGTGTTAGACCTTGGGCTAGCTCTTCAGGGAACGGTCAGAATCAAAAATTGAGCGAGAATTCGGCTTTCCAGCCCGTGGGGAACAGGAATATGTGTTTCTTTTTCATTTCTGAGGTGTTTGTCAAAAGTGATGTTTTTGGGCTGAATTGAGAAATAAGGCGAATACTGTGTTAGACCTTGGGCTAGCTCTTCAGGGAAAGGTCAGAATCAATAATCAAGCGAGAATTCGGCTTTCCAGCCCATGGGGAACAGGAATATGTGTTTCTTTTTCATTTCTGAGGTGTTTGTCAAAAGTGATGTTTTTGGGCTGAATTGAGAAATAAGGCGAATACTGTGTTAGACCTTGGGCTAGCTCTTCAGGGAACGGTCAGAATCAAAAATTGAGCGTGAATTCGGCTTTCCAGCCCGTGGGGAACAGGAATATGTGTTTCATTTTCATTTCTGAGGTGTTTGTCAAAAGTGATGTTTTTGGGCTGAATTGAGAAATAAGGCGAATGCTGTGTTAGACGTTGGGCTAGCTCTTCAGGGAAAGGTCGGAATCAAAAATTGAGCGTGAATTCGGCTTTCCAGCCCGTGGGGAACAGGAATATGTGTTTCATTTTCATTTCTGAGGTGTTTGTCAAAAGTCATGTTTTTGGGCTGAATTGAGAACTGAGGCGAATTCTGTGTTAGACCTTGGGCTAGCTCTTCAGGGAAGGCTTGGAATCGAAAATCAAGCGAGAATTCGGCTTTCCAGCCCGTGGGGAACAGGAATATGTGTTTCTTTTTCATTTCTGAGGTGTTTGTCAAAAGTGATGTTTTTGGGCTGAATTGAGAAATAAGGCGAATGCTGTGTTAGACCTTGGGCTAGCTCTTCAGGGAAAGGTCGGAATCAAAAATCGAGCGTGAATTCGGCTTTCCAGCCCTTGGGGAACAGGAATATGTGTTTCTTTTTCATTTCTGAGGTGTCTGTCAAAAGTGATGTTTTTGGGCTGAATTGAGAAATAAGGCGAATGCTGTGTTAGACCTTGCGCTAGCTCTTCAGGGAAAGGTCAGAATCAATAATCAAGCGAGAATTCGGCTTTCCAGCCCATGGGGAACAGGAATATGTGTTTCTTTTTCATTTCTGAGGTGTTTGTCAAAAGTGATGTTTTTGGGCTGAATTGAATCCTAAGGCGAATGCTGTGTTAGACTTTGGGCTAGCTCTTCAGGGTAGGCTCGGAATCAAAAATCAAGGGAGAATTCAGCTTTCCAGCCTGTGGGGAACAGGAATATGTGTTTCATTTTCATTTCTGAGGTGTTTGTCAAAAGTGATGTTTTTGGGCTGAATTGAGAACTGAGGCAAATTCTGTGTTAGACCTTGGGCTAGCTCTTCAGGGAAGGCTTGGAATCGAAAATCAAGCGAGAATTCGGCTTTCCAGCCCGTGGGGAACAGGAATATGTGTTTCTTTTTCATTTCTGAGGTGTTTGTCAAAAGTGATATTTTTGGACTGAATTGAATCCTAAGGCGAATGCTGTGTTAGACTTTGGGCTAGCTCTTCAGGGTAGGCTCGGAATCAAAAATCAAGCGAGAATTCAGCTTTCCAGCCTGTGGGGAACAGGAATATGTGTTTCTTTTTCATTTCTGAGGTGTTTGCCAAAAGTGATGTTTTTGGGCTGAATTGAGAAATAAGGCGAATGCTGGGTTAGACCTTGGGCTAGCTCTTCAGGGAAAGGTCGGAATCAAAAATCAAGCGAGAATTCGGCTTTACAGCCTGTGGGGAACAGGAATATGTGTTTCTTTTTCATTTCTGAGGTGTTTGTCAAAAGTGATGTTTTTGGGCTGAATTGAGAAATAAGGCGAATGCTGTGTTAGACCTTGGGCTAGCTCTTCAGGGAAAGGTCGGAATCAAAAATTGAGCGTGAATTCGGCTTTCCAGCCCTTGGGGAACAGGAATATGTGTTTCTTTTTCATTTCTGAGGTGTCTGTCAAAAGTGATGTTTTTGGGCTGAATTGAGAAATAAGGCGAATGCTGTGTTAGACCTTGCGCTAGCTCTTCAGGGAAAGGTCAGAATCAATAATCAAGCGAGAATTCGGCTTTCCAGCCCATGGGGAACAGGAATATGTGTTTCTTTTTCATTTCTGAGGTGTTTGTCAAAAGTGATATTTTTGGACTAAATTGAATCCTAAGGCGAATGCTGTGTTAGACTTTGGGCTAGCTCTTCAGGGTAGGATCGGAATCAAAAATCAAGCAAGAATTCAGCTTTCCAGCCTGTGGGGAACAGGAATATGTGTTTCATTTTCATTTCTGAGGTGTTTGTCAAAAGTGATGTTTTTGGGCTGAATTGAGAAATAAGGTGAATGCTGTGTTAGACCTTGGGCTAGCTCTTCAGGGAACGGTCAGAATCAAAAATTGAGCGAGAATTCGGCTTTCCAGCCCGTGGGGAACAGGAATATGTGTTTCTTTTTCATTTCTGAGGTGTTTGTCAAAAGTGATGTTTTTGGGCTGAATTGAGAAATAAGGCGAATGCTGTGTTAGACCTTGGGCTAGCTCTTAAGGGAAAGGTCGGAATCAAAAATTGAGCGTGAATTCGGCTTTCCAGCCCATGGGGAACAGGAATATGTGTTTCTTTTTCATTTCTGAGGTGTTTGTCAAAAGTGATGTTTTTGGGCTGAATTGAGAAATAAGGCGAATACTGTGTTAGACCTTGGGCTAGCTCTTCAGGGAAAGGTCAGAATCAATAATCAAGCGAGAATTCGGGTTTCCAGCCCATGGGGAACAGGAATATGTGTTTCTTTTTCATTTCTGAGGTGTTTGTCAAAAGTGATGTTTTTGGGCTGAATTGAATCCTAAGGCGAATGCTGTGTTAGACTTTGGGCTAGCTCTTCAGGGTAGGCTCGGAATCAAAAATCAAGCGAGAATTCAGCTTTCCAGCCTGTGGGGAACAGGAATATGTGTTTCATTTTCATTTCTGAGGTGTTTGTCAAAAGTGATGTTTTTGGGCTGAATTGAGAAATAAGGCGAATGCTGTGTTAGACGTTGGGCTAGCTCTTCAGGGGAAGGTCGGAATCAAAAATCAAGCGAGAATTCGGCTTTCCAGACTGTGTGGAAAAGGAATATGTGTTTCATTTTCATTTCTGAGGTGTTTGTCAAAAGTCTTCTTTTTTGGCTGAATTGAGAAATAAGGCGAATGCTGGGTTATACCTTGGGCTAGCTCTTCAGGGAAAAGTCGGAATCAAAAATCAAGCGAGAATTCGGCTTTCCAGCCTGTGGGGAACAGGAATATGTGTTTCTTTTTCATTTCTGAGGTGTTTGTCAAAAGTGATGTTTTTGGGCTGAATTGAGAAATAAGGCGTATGCTGTGTTAGACCTTGGGCTAGCTCTTCAGGGAAAGGTCGGAATCAAAAATCGAGCATGAATTCGGCTTTCCGCCCGTGGGGAACAGGAATATGTGTTTCTTTTTCATTTCTGAGGTGTTTGTCAAAAGTGATGTTTTTGGGCTGAATTGAGAAATAAGGCGAATGCTGTGTTAGACCTTGGGCTAGCTCTTCAGGGAACGGTCAGAATCAAAAATTGAGCGAGAATTCGGCTTTCCAGCCCGTGGGGAACAGGAATATGTGTTTCTTTTTCATTTCTGAGGTGTTTGTCAAAAGTGATGTTTTTGGGCTGAATTGAGAAATAAGGCGAATGCTGTGTTAGACCTTGGGCTAGCTCTTCAGGGAAAGGTCAGAATCAATAATCAAGTGAGAATTTGGCTTTCCAGCCCATGGGGAACAGGAATATGTGTTTCTTTTTCATTTCTGAGGTGTTTGTCAAAAGTGATGTTTTTGGGCTGAATTGAGAAATAAGGCGAATACTGTGTTAGACCTTGGGCTAGCTCTTCAGGGAACGGTCAGAATCAAAAATTGAGCGTGAATTCGGCTTTCCAGCCCGTGGGGAACAGGAATATGTGTTTCATTTTCATTTCTGAGGTGTTTGTCAAAAGTGATGTTTTTGGGCTGAATTGAGAAATAAGGCGAATGCTGTGTTAGACGTTGGGCTAGCTCTTCAGGGAAAGGTCGGAATCAAAAATGGAGCGTGAATTCGGCTTTCCAGCCCGTGGGGAACAGGAATATGTGTTTCATTTTCATTTCTGAGGTGTTTGTCAAAAGTCATGTTTTTGGGCTGAATTGAGAACTGAGGCGAATTCTGTGTTAGACCTTGGGCTAGCTCTTCAGGGAAGGCTTGGAATCGAAAATCAAGCGAGAATTCGGCTTTCCAGCCCGTGGGGAACAGGAATATGTGTTTCTTTTTCATTTCTGAGGTGTTTGTCAAAAGTGATATTTTTGGACTGAATAAATCCTAAGGCGAATGCTGTGTTAGACTTTGGGCTAGCTCTTCAGGGTAGGCTCGGAATCAAAAATCAAGCGAGAATTCAGCTTTCCAGCCTGTGGGGAACAGGAATATGTGTTTCTTTTTCATTTCTGAGGTGTTTGCCAAAAGTGATGTTTTTGGGCTGAATTGAGAAATAAGGCGAATGCTGGGTTAGACCTTGGGCTAGCTCTTCAGGGAAAGGTCGGAATCAAAAATCAAGTGAGAATTCGGCTTTACAGCCTGTGGGGAACAGGAATATGTGTTTCTTTTTCATTTCTGAGGTGTTTGTCAAAAGTGATGTTTTTGGGCTGAATTGAGAAATAAGGCGAATGCTGTGTTAGACCTTGGGCTAGCTCTTCAGGGAAAGGTCGGAATCAAAAATTGAGCGTGAATTCGGCTTTCCAGCCCTTGGGGAACAGGAATATGTGTTTCTTTTTCATTTCTGAGGTGTCTGTCAAAAGTGATGTTTTTGGGCTGAATTGAGAAATAAGGCGAATGCTGTGTTAGACCTTGCGCTAGCTCTTCAGGGAAAGGTCAGAATCAATAATCAAGCGAGAATTCGGCTTTCCAGCCCATGGGGAACAGGAATATGTGTTTCTTTTTCATTTCTGAGGTGTTTGTCAAAAGTGATGTTTTTGGGCTGAATTGAATCCTAAGGCGAATGCTGTGTTAGACTTTGGGCTAGCTCTTCAGGGTAGGCTCGGAATCAAAAATCAAGTGAGAATTCAGCTTTCCAGCCTGTGGGGAACAGGAATATGTGTTTCATTTTCATTTCTGAGGTGTTTGTCAAAAGTGATGTTTTTGGGCTGAATTGAATCCTAAGGCAAATGCTGTGTTAGACTTTGGGCTAGCTCTTCAGGATAGGATCGGAATCAAAAATCAAGCGAGAATTCAGCTTTCCAGCCTGTGGGGAACAGGAATATGTGTTTCATTTTCATTTCTGAGGTGTTTGTCAAAAGTGATGTTTTTGGGCTGAATTGAGAAATAAGGCGAATGCTGTGTTAGACCTTGGGCTAGCTCTTAAGGGAAAGGTCGGAATCAAAAATTGAGCGTGAATTCGGCTTTCCAGCCCGTGGGGAACAGGAATATGTGTTTCTTTTTCATTTCTGAGGTGTTTGTCAAAAGTGATGTTTTTGGGCTGAATTGAGAAATAAGGCGAATACTGTGTTAGACCTTGGGCTAGCTCTTCAGGGAAAGGTCAGAATCAATAATCAAGCGAGAATTCGGCTTTCCAGCCCATGGGGAACAGGAATATGTGTTTCTTTTTCATTTCTGAGGTGTTTGTCAAAAGTGATGTTTTTGGGCTGAATTGAATCCTAAGGCCAATGCTGTGTTAGACTTTGGGCTAGCTCTTCAGGGTAGGCTCGGAATCAAAAATCAAGCGAGAATTCAGCTTTCCAGCCTGTGGGGAACAGGAATATGTGTTTCATTTTCATTTCTGAGGTGTTTGTCAAAAGTGATGTTTTTGGGCTGAATTGAGAAATAAGGCGAATGCTGTGTTAGACCTTGGGCTAGCTCTTCAGGGAAAGGTCGGAATCAAAAATCAAGCGAGAATTCGGCTTTCCAGCCTGTGCGGAAAAGGAATATGTGTTTCATTTTCATTTCTGAGGTGTTTGTCAAAAGTCATGTTTTTTGGCTGAATTGAGAACTGAGGCGAATTCTGTGTTAGACGTTGGGCTAGCTCTTCAGGGAAAGGTCGGAATCAAAAATCAAGCGAGAATTCGGCTTTCCAGCCTGTGGGGAACAGGAATATGTGTTTCTTTTTCATTTCTGAGGTGTTTGTCAAAAGTGATGTTTTTGGGCTGAATTGAGAAATAAGGCGAATGCTGTGTTAGACCTTGGGCTAGCTCTTAAGGGAAAGGTCGGAATCAAAAATTGAGCGTGAATTCGGCTTTCCAGCCCGTGGGGAACAGGAATATGTGTTTCTTTTTCATTTCTGAGGTGTTTGTCAAAAGTGATGTTTTTGGGCTGAATTGAGAAATAAGGCGAATACTGTGTTAGACCTTGGGCTAGCTCTTCAGGGAAAGGTCAGAATCAATAATCAAGCGAGAATTCGGCTTTCCAGCCCATGGGGAACAGGAATATGTGTTTCTTTTTCATTTCTGAGGTGTTTGTCAAAAGTGATGTTTTTGGGCTGAATTGAATCCTAAGGCCAATGCTGTGTTAGACTTTGGGCTAGCTCTTCAGGGTAGGCTCGGAATCAAAAATCAAGCGAGAATTCAGCTTTCCAGCCTGTGGGGAACAGGAATGTGTGTTTCATTTTCATTTCTGAGGTGTTTGTCAAAAGTGATGTTTTTGGGCTGAATTGAGAAATAAGGCGAATGCTGTGTTAGACCTTGGGCTAGCTCTTCAGGGAAAGGTCGGAATCAAAAATCAAGCGAGAATTCGGCTTTCCAGCCTGTGCGGAAAAGGAATATGTGTTTCATTTTCATTTCTGAGGTGTTTGTCAAAAGTCATGTTTTTTGGCTGAATTGAGAACTGAGGCGAATTCTGTGTTAGACGTTGGGCTAGCTCTTCAGGGAAAGGTCGGAATCAAAAATCAAGCGAGAATTCGGCTTTCCAGCCTGTGGGGAACAGGAATATGTGTTTCTTTTTCATTTCTGAGGTGTTTGTCAAAAGTGATGTTTTTGGGCTGAATTGAGAAATAAGGCGAATGCTGTGTTAGACCTTGGGCTAGCTCTTAAGGGAAAGGTCGGAATCAAAAATTGAGCGTGAATTCGGCTTTCCAGCCTGTGGGGAACAGGAATATGTGTTTCATTTTCATTTCTGAGGTGTTTGTCAAAAGTGATGTTTTTGGGCTGAATTGAGAAATAAGGCGAATGCTGTGTTAGACGTTGGGCTAGCTCTTCAGGGAAAGGTTGGAATCAAAAATCAAGCGAGAATTCGGCTTTCCAGCCTGTGCGGAAAAGGAATATGTGTTTCATTTTCATTTCTGAGTTGTTTGTCAAAAGTCATGTTTTTTGGCTGAATTGGGAACTGAGGCGAATTCTGTGTTAGACCTTGGGCTAGCTCTTCACGGAAGGCTTGGAATCGAAAATCAAGCGAGAATTCGGCTTTCCAGCCCGTGGGGAACAGGAATATGTGTTTCTTTTTCATTTCTGAGGTGTTTGTCAAAAGTGATATTTTTGGACTGAATTGAATCCTAAGGCGAATGCTGTGTTAGACTTTGGGCTAGCTCTTCAGGGTAGGCTCGGAATCAAAAATCAAGCGAGAATTCAGCTTTCCAGCCTGTGGGGAACAGGAATATGTGTTTCATTTTCATTTCTGAGGTGTTTGTCAAAAGTGATGTTTTTGGGCTGAATTGAGAAATAAGGCGTATGCTGTGTTAGACCTTGGGCTAGCTCTTCAGGGAAAGGTCGGAATCAAAAATCGAGCATGAATTCGGCTTTCCAGCCCGTGGGGAACAGGAATATGTTTTTCTTTTTCATTTCTGATGTGTTTGTCAAAAGTGATGTTTTTGGGCTGAATTGAGAAATAAGGCGAATGCTGTGTTAGACCTTGGGCTAGCTCTTCAGGGAACGGTCAGAATCAAAAATTGAGCGAGAATTTGGCTTTCCAGCCCGTGGGGAACAGGAATATGTGTTTCTTTTTCATTTCTGAGGTGTTTGTCAAAAGTGATGTTTTTGGGCTGAATTGAGAAATAAGGCGAATGCTGTGTTAGACCTTGGGCTAGCTCTTCAGGGAAAGGTCAGAATCAATAATCAAGCGAGAATTCGGCTTTCCAGCCCATGGGGAACAGGAATATGTGTTTCTTTTTCATTTCTGAGGTGTTTGTCAAAAGTGATGTTTTTGGGCTGAATTGAGAAATAAGGCGAATACTGTCTTAGACCTTGGGCTAGCTCTTCAGGGAACGGTCAGAATCAAAAATTGAGCGTGAATTCGGCTTTCCAGCCCGTGGGGAACAGGAATATGTGTTTCATTTTCATTTCTGAGGTGTTTGTCAAAAGTGATGTTTTTGGGCTGAATTGAGAACTGAGGCGAATTCTGTGTTAGACCTTGGGCTAGCTCTTCAGGGAAGGCTTGGAATCGAAAATCAAGCGAGAATTCGGCTTTCCAGCCCGTGGGGAACAGGAATATGTGTTTCTTTTTCATTTCTGAGGTGTTTGTCAAAAGTGATATTTTTGGACTGAATTGAATCCTAAGGCGAATGCTGTGTTAGACTTTGGGCTAGCTCTTCAGGGTAGGCTCGGAATCAAAAATCAAGCGAGAATTCAGCTTTCCAGCCTGTGGGGAACAGGAATATGTGTTTCTTTTTCATTTCTGAGGTGTTTGCCAAAAGTGATGTTTTTGGGCTGAATTGAGAAATAAGGCGAATGCTGTGTTAGACCTTGGGCTAGCTCTTCAGGGAACGGTCAGAATCAAAAATTGAGCGAGAATTCGGCTTTCCAGCCCGTGGGGAACAGGAATATGTGTTTCTTTTTCATTTCTGAGGTGTTTGCCAAAAGTGATGTTTTTGGGCTGAATTGAGAAATAAGGCGAATGCTGTGTTAGACCTTGGGCTAGCTCTTAAGGGAAAGGTCGGAATCAAAAATTGAGCGTGAATTCGGCTTTCCAGCCCGTGGGGAACAGGAATATGTGTTTCTTTTTCATTTCTGAGGTGTTTGTCAAAAGTGATGTTTTTGGGCTGAATTGAGAAATAAGGCGAATACTGTGTTAGACCTTGGGCTAGCTCTTCAGGGAAAGGTCAGAATCAATAATCAAGCGAGAATTCGGCTTTCCAGCCCATGGGGAACAGGAATATGTGTTTCATTTTCATTTCTGAGGTGTTTGTCAAAAGTGATGTTTTTTGGCTGAATTGAATCCTAAGGCCAATGCTGTGTTAGACTTTGGGCTAGCTCTTCAGGGTAGGCTCGGAATCAAAAATCAAGCGAGAATTCAGCTTTCCAGCCTGTGGGGAACAGGAATATGTGTTTCATTTTCATTTCTGAGGTGTTTGTCAAAAATGATGTTTTTGGGCTGAATTGAGAAATAAGGCGAATGCTGTGTTAGACCTTGGGCTAGCTCTTCAGGGAAAGGTCGGAATCAAAAATCAAGCGAGAATTCGGCTTTCCAGCCTGTGCGGAAAAGGAATATGTGTTTCATTTTCATTTCTGAGGTGTTTGTCAAAAGTCATGTTTTTTGGCTGAATTGAGAACTGAGGCGAATTCTGTGTTAGACCTTGGGCTAGCTGTTCAGGGAAAGGTCGGAATCAAAAATCAAGCGAGAATTCGGCTTTCCAGCCTGTGGGGAACAGGAATATGTGTTTCTTTTTCATTTCTGAGGTGTTTGTCAAAAGTGATGTTTTTGGGCTGAATTGAGAAATAAGGCGAATGCTGTGTTAGACCTTGGGCTAGCTCTTAAGGGAAAGGTCGGAATCAAAAATTGAGCGTGAATTCGGCTTTCCAGCCTGTGGGGAACAGGAATATGTGTTTCATTTTCATTTCTGAGGTGTTTGTCAAAAGTGATGTTTTTGGGCTGAATTGAGAAATAAGGCGATTGCTGTGTTAGACGTTGGGCTAGCTCTTCAGGGAAAGGTTGGAATCAAAAATCAAGCGAGAATTCGGCTTTCCAGCCTGTGTGGAAAAGGAATATGTGTTTCATTTTCATTTCTGAGTTGTTTGTCAAAAGTCATGTTTTTTGGCTGAATTGGGAACTGAGGCGAATTCTGTGTTAGACCTTGGGCTAGCTCTTCACGGAAGGCTTGGAATCGAAAATCAAGCGAGAATTCGGCTTTCCAGCCCGTGGGGAACAGGAATATGTGTTTCTTTTTCATTTCTGAGGTGTTTGTCAAAAGTGATATTTTTGGACTGAATTGAATCCTAAGGCGAATGCTGTGTTAGACTTTGGGCTAGCTCTTCAGGGTAGGCTCGGAATCAAAAATCAAGCGAGAATTCAGCTTTCCAGCCTGTGGGGAACAGGAATATGTGTTTCATTTTCATTTCTGAGGTGTTTGTCAAAAGTGATGTTTTTGGGCTGAATTGAGAAATAAGGCGTATGCTGTGTTAGACCTTGGGCTAGCTCTTCAGGGAAAGGTCGGAATCAAAAATCAAGCGAGAATTCGGCTTTCCAGCCTGTGCGGAAAAGGAATATGTGTTTCATTTTCATTTCTGAGGTGTTTGTCAAAAGTCATGTTTTTTGGCTGAATTGAGAACTGAGGCGAATTCTGTGTTAGACGTTGGGCTAGCTCTTCAGGGAAAGGTCGGAATCAAAAATTGAGCGAGAATTCGGCTTTCCAGCCTGTGGGGAACAGGAATATGTGTTTCTTTTTCATTTCTGATGTGTTTGTCAAAAGTGATGTTTTTGGGCTGAATTGAGAAATAAGGCGAATGCTGTGTTAGACCTTGGGCTAGCTCTTCAGGGAACGGTCAGAATCAAAAATTGAGCGAGAATTCGGCTTTCCAGCCCGTGGGGAACAGGAATATGTGTTTCTTTTTCATTTCTGAGGTGTTTGTCAAAAGTGATGTTTTTGGGCTGAATTGAGAACTGAGGCGAATTCTGTGTTAGACCTTGGGCTAGCTCTTCAGGGAAAGGTCGGAATCAAAAATTGAGCGTGAATTCGGCTTTCCAGCCCGTGGGGAACAGGAATATGTGTTTCATTTTCATTTCTGAGGTGTTTGTCAAAAGTGATGTTTTTGGGCTGAATTGAGAAATAAGGCGAATGCTGTGTTAGACGTTGGGCTAGCTCTTCAGGGAAAGGTTGGAATCAAAAATCAAGCGAGAATTCGGCTTTCCAGCCTGTGCGGAAAAGGAATATGTGTTTCATTTTCATTTCTGAGGTGTTTGTCAAAAGTCATGTTTTTTGGCTGAATTGGGAACTGAGGCGAATTCTGTGTTAGACCTTGGGCTAGCTCTTCACGGAAGGCTTGGAATCGAAAATCAAGCGAGAATTCGGCTTTCCAACCCGTGGGGAACAGGAATATGTGTTTCTTTTTCATTTCTGAGGTGTTTGTCAAAAGTGATATTTTTGGACTGAATTGAATCCTAAGGCGAATGCTGTGTTAGACTTTGGGCTAGCTCTTCAGGGTAGGCTCGGAATCAAAAATCAAGCGAGAATTCAGCTTTCCAGCCTGTGGGGAACAGGAATATGTGTTTCTTTTTCATTTCTGAGGTGTTTGCCAAAAGTGATGTTTTTGGGCTGAATTGAGAAATAAGGCGAATGCTGGGTTAGACCTTGGGCTAGCTCTTCAGGGAAAGGTCGGAATCAAAAATCAAGCGAGAATTCGGCTTTACAGCCCATGGGGAACAGGAATATGTGTTTCTTTTTCATTTCTGAGGTGTTTGTCAAAAGTGATGTTTTTGGGCTGAATTGAGAAATAAGGCGAATGCTGTGTTAGACCTTGGGCTAGCTCTTCAGGGAAAGGTCGGAATCAAAAATTGAGCGTGAATTCGGCTTTCCAGCCCGTGGGGAACAGGAATATGTGTTTCTTTTTCATTTCTGAGGTGTTTGTCAAAAGTGATGTTTTTGTGCTGAATTGAGAAATAAGGCGAATGCTGTGTTAGACCTTGCGCTAGCTCTTCAGGGAAAGGTCAGAATCAATAATCAAGCGAGAATTCGGCTTTCCAGCCCATGGGGAACAGGAATGTGTGTTTCTTTTTCATTTCTGAGGTGTTTGTCAAAAGTGATGTTTTTGGGCTGAATTGAATCCTAAGGCGAATGCTGTGTTAGACTTTGGGCTAGCTCTTCAGGGTAGGCTGGGAATCAAAAATCAAGCGAGAATTCAGCTTTCCAGCCTGTGGGGAACAGGAATATGTGTTTCATTTTCATTTCTGAGGTGTTTGTCAAAAGTGATGTTTTTGGGCTGAATTGAGAAATAAGGCGAATGCTGTGTTAGACGTTGGGCTAGCTCTTCAGGGAAAGGTCAGAATCAAAAATTGAGCGAGAATTCGGCTTTCCAGCCCGTGGGGAACAGGAATATGTGTTTCTTTTTCATTTCTGAGGTGTTTGCCAAAAGTGATGTTTTTGGGCTGAATTGAGAAATAAGGCGAATGCTGTGTTAGACCTTGGGCTAGCTCTTCAGAGAAAGGTCGGAATCAAAAATCGAGCGAGAATTCGGCTTTCCAGCCTGTGGGGAACAGGAATATGTGTTTCTTTTTCATTTCTGAGGTGTTTGTCAAAAGTGATGTTTTTGGGCTGAATTGAGAAATAAGGCGAATGCTGTGTTAGACCTTGGGCTAGCTCTTAAGGGAAAGGTCGGAATCAAAAATCGAGCGTGAATTCGGCTTTCCAGCCCGTGGGGAACAGGAATATGTGTTTCTTTTTCATTTCTGAGGTGTTTGTCAAAAGTGATGTTTTTGGGCTGAATTGAGAAATAAGGCGAATACTGTGTTAGACCTTGGGCTAGCTCTTCAGGGAAAGGTCAGAATCAATAATCAAGCGAGAATTCGGGTTTCCAGCCCATGGGGAACAGGAATATGTGTTTCTTTTTCATTTCTGAGGTGTTTGTCAAAAGTGATGTTTTTGGGCTGAATTGAATCCTAAGGCGAATGCTGTGTTAGACTTTGGGCTAGCTCTTCAGGGTAGGCTCGGAATCAAAAATCAAGCGAGAATTCAGCTTTCCAGCCTGTGGGGAACAGGAATATGTGTTTCATTTTCATTTCTGAGGTGTTTGTCAAAAGTGATGTTTTTGGGCTGAATTGAGAAATAAGGCGAATGCTGTGTTAGACCTTGGGCTAGCTCTTCAGGGGAAGGTCGGAATCAAAAATCAAGTGAGAATTCGGCTTTCCAGCCTGTGTGGAAAAGGAATATGTGTTTCATTTTCATTTCTGAGGTGTTTGTCAAAAGTCTTGTTTTTTGGCTGAATTGAGAAATAAGGCGAATGCTGGGTTATACCTTGGGCTAGCTCTTCAGGGAAAGGTCGGAATCAAAAATCAAGCGAGAATTCGGCTTTCCAGCCTGTGGGGAACAGGAATATGTGTTTCTTTTTCATTTCTGAGGTGTTTGTCAAAAGTGATGTTTTTGGGCTGAATTGAGAAATAAGGCGAATGCTGTGTTAGACCTTGGGCTAGCTCTTCAGGGAAAGGTCGGAATCAAAAATCGAGCGTGAATTCGGCTTTCCAGCCCGTGGGGAACAGGAATATGTGTTTCTTTTTCATTTCTGAGGTGTTTGTCAAAAGTGATGTTTTTGGGCTGAACTGAGAAATAAGGCGAATGCTGTGTTAGACCTTGGGCTAGCTCTTCAGGGAAAGGTCGGAATCAAAAATCGAGCGTGAATTCGGCTTTCCAGCCCGTGGGGAACAGGAATATGTGTTTCTTTTTCATTTCTGAGGTGTTTGTCAAAAGTGATGTTTTTTGGCTGAATTGAGAAATAAGGCGAATGCTGTGTTAGACCTTGGGTAGCTTTTCAGGGAAAGGTCGGAATCAAAAATCAAGCGAGAATTCGGCTTTCTAGCCTGTGGGGAACAGGAATATGTGTTTCATTTTCATTTCTGAGGTGTTTGTCAAAAGTCATGTTTTTTGGCTGTATTGAGTCCTAAGGCGAATGCTGTGTTAGACTTTGGGCTAGCTCTTCAGGGTAGGCTCGGAATCAAAATTCAAGCGAGAATTCAGCTTTCCAGCCCGTGGGGAACAGGAATATGTGTTTCCTTTTCATTTCTGAGGTGTTTGTCAAAAGTGATGTTTTTGGGCTGAATTGAGAAATAAGGCGAATGCTGTGTTAGACCTTGGGCTAGCTCTTCAGGGGAAGGTCGGAATCAAAAATCAAGCGAGAATTCGGCTTTCCAGCCTGTGTGGAAAAGGAATATGTGTTTCATTTTCATTTCTGAGGTGTTTGTCAAAAGTCTTGTTTTTTAGCTGAATTGAGAACTGAGGCGAATTCTGTGTTAGACCTTGGGCTAGCTCTTCAGGGAAGGCTTGGAATCGAAAATCAAGCGAGAATTCGGCTTTCCAGCCCGTGGGGAACAGGAATATGTGTTTCTTTTTCATTTCTGAGGTGTTTGTCAAAAGTGATGTTTTTGGGCTGAATTGAGAAATAAGGCGAATGCTGGGTTATACCTTGGGCTAGCTCTTCAGGGAAAGGTCGGAATCAAAAATCAAGCGAGAATTCGGCTTTCCAGCCTGTGGGGAACAGGAATATGTGTTTCTTTTTCATTTCTGAGGTGTTTGTCAAAAGTGATGTTTTTGGGCTGAATTGAGAAATAAGGCGAATGCTGTGTTAGACCTTGGGCTAGCTCTTCAGGGAAAGGTCGGAATCAAAAATTGAGCGTGAATTCGGCTTTCCAGCCCGTGGGGAACAGGAATATGTGTTTCTTTTTCATTTCTGAGGTGTTTGTCAAAAGTGATGTTTTTGGGCTGAATTGAGAAATAAGGCGAATGCTGGGTTCGACCTTGGGCTAGCTCTTCAGGGTAGGCTCGGAATCGAAAATGAAGCGAGAATTCGGCTTTCCAGCCTGTGGGAAACAGGAATATGTGTTTCATTTTCATTTCTGAGGTGTTTGTCAAAGGTCATGTTTTTTGGCTGTATTGAGTCCTAAGGAGAATGCTGTGTTAGACTTTGGGCTAGCTCTTCAGGGTAGGCTCGGAATCGAAAATCAAGCGAGAATTCGGCTTTCCAGCCCGTGGGGAACAGGAATATGTATTTCTTTTTCATTTCTGAGGTGTTTGTCAAAAGTGATGTTTTTGGGCTGAATTGAGAAATAAGGCGAATGCTGTGTTAGACCTTGAGCTAGCTCTTCAGGGTAGGCTCGGAATCGAAAATCAAGCGAGAATTCGGCTTTCCAGCCTGTGGGGAACAGGAATATGTGTTTCATTTTCATTTCTGAGGTGTTTGTCAAAAGTCATGTTTTTTAGCTGTATTGAGTCCTAAGGCGAATGCAGTGTTAAACTTTGGGCTAGCTCTTCAGGGTAGGCTCGGAATAGAAAATCAAGCGAGAATTCAGCTTTCCAGGCCGTGGGGAACAGGAATATGTGTTTCATTTTCATTTCTGAGGTGTTTGTCAAAAGTGATGTTTTTGGGCTGAATTGAGAAATAAGGCGTATGCTGTGTTAGACCTTGGGCTAGCTCTTCAGGGAAAGGTCGGAATCAAAAATCGAGCATGAATTCGGCTTTCCAGCCCGTGGGGAACAGGAATATGTGTTTCTTTTTCATTTCTGATGTGTTTGTCAAAAGTGATGTTTTTGGGCTGAATTGAGAAATAAGGCGAATGCTGTGTTAGACCTTGGGCTAGCTCTTCAGGGAACGGTCAGAATCAAAAATTGAGCGAGAATTCGGCTTTCCAGCCCGTGGGGAACAGGAATATGTGTTTCTTTTTCATTTCTGAGGTGTTTGTCAAAAGTGATGTTTTTGGGCTGAATTGAGAAATAAGGCGAATGCTGTGTTAGACCTTGGGCTAGCTCTTCAGGGAAAGGTCAGAATCAATAATCAAGCGAGAATTCGGCTTTCCAGCCCATGGGGAACAGGAATATGTGTTTCTTTTTCATTTCTGAGGTGTTTGTCAAAAGTGATGTTTTTGGGCTGAATTGAGAAATAAGGCGAATGCTGTCTTAGACCTTGGGCTAGCTCTTCAGGGAACGGTCAGAATCAAAAATTGAGCGTGAATTCGGCTTTCCAGCCCGTGGGGAACAGGAATATGTGTTTCATTTTCATTTCTGAGGTGTTTGTCAAAAGTGATGTTTTTGGGCTGAATTGAGAACTGAGGCGAATTCTGTGTTAGACCTTGGGCTAGCTCTTCAGGGAAGGCTTGGAATCGAAAATCAAGCGAGAATTCGGCTTTCCAGCCCGTGGGGAACAGGAATATGTGTTTCTTTTTCATTTCTGAGGTGTTTGTCAAAAGTGATATTTTTGGACTGAATTGAATCCTAAGGCGAATGCTGTGTTAGACTTTGGGCTAGCTCTTCAGGGTAGGCTCGGAATCAAAAATCAAACGAGAATTCAGCTTTCCAGCCTGTGGGGAACAGGAATATGTGTTTCTTTTTCATTTCTGAGGTGTTTGCCAAAAGTGATGTTTTTGGGCTGAATTGAGAAATAAGGCGAATGCTGTGTTAGACCTTGGGCTAGCTCTTCAGGGAACGGTCAGAATCAAAAATTGAGCGAGAATTCGGCTTTCCAGCCCGTGGGGAACAGGAATATGTGTTTCTTTTTCATTTCTGAGGTGTTTGCCAAAAGTGATGTTTTTGGGCTGAATTGAGAAATAAGGCGAATGCTGTGTTAGACCTTGGGCTAGCTCTTAAGGGAAAGGTCGGAATCAAAAATTGAGCGTGAATTCGGCTTTCCAGCCCGTGGGTAACAGGAATATGTGTTTCTTTTTCATTTCTGAGGTGTTTGTCAAAAGTGATGTTTTTGGGCTGAATTGAGAAATAAGGCGAATACTGTGTTAGACCTTGGGCTAGCTCTTCAGGGAAAGGTCAGAATCAATAATCAAGCGAGAATTCGGCTTTCCAGCCCATGGGGAACAGGAATATGTGTTTCATTTTCATTTCTGAGGTGTTTGTCAAAAGTGATGTTTTTTGGCTGAATTGAATCCTAAGGCCATGCTGTGTTAGACTTTGGGCTAGCTCTTCAGGGTAGGCTCGGAATCAAAAATCAAGCGAGAATTCAGCTTTCCAGCCTGTGGGGAACAGGAATATGTGTTTCATTTTCATTTCTGAGGTGTTTGTCAAAAATGATGTTTTTGGGCTGAATTGAGAAATAAGGCGAATGCTGTGTTAGACCTTGGGCTAGCTCTTCAGGGAAAGGTCGGAATCAAAAATCAAGCGAGAATTCGGCTTTCCAGCCTGTGCGGAAAAGGAATATGTGTTTCATTTTCATTTCTGAGGTGTTTGTCAAAAGTCATGTTTTTTGGCTGAATTGAGAACTGAGGCGAATTCTGTGTTAGACCTTGGGCTAGCTCTTCAGGGAAAGGTCGGAATCAAAAATCAAGCGAGAATTCGGCTTTCCAGCCTGTGGGGAACAGGAATATGTGTTTCTTTTTCATTTCTGAGGTGTTTGTCAAAAGTGATGTTTTTGGGCTGAATTGAGAAATAAGGCGAATGCTGTGTTAGACCTTGGGCTAGCTCTTAAGGGAAAGGTCGGAATCAAAAATTGAGCGTGAATTCGGCTTTCCAGCCTGTGGGGAACAGGAATATGTGTTTCATTTTCATTTCTGAGGTGTTTGTCAAAAGTGATGTTTTTGGGCTGAATTGAGAAATAAGGCGATTGCTGTGTTAGACGTTGGGCTAGCTCTTCAGGGAAAGGTTGGAATCAAAAATCAAGCGAGAATTCGGCTTTCCAGCCTGTGCGGAAAAGGAATATGTGTTTCATTTTCATTTCTGAGTTGTTTGTCAAAAGTCATGTTTTTTGGCTGAATTGGGAACTGAGGCGAATTCTGTGTTAGACCTTGGGCTAGCTCTTCACGGAAGGCTTGGAATCGAAAATCAAGCGAGAATTCGGCTTTCCAGCCCGTGGGGAACAGGAATATGTGTTTCTTTTTCATTTCTGAGGTGTTTGTCAAAAGTGATATTTTTGGACTGAATTGAATCCTAAGGCGAATGCTGTGTTAGACTTTGGGCTAGCTCTTCAGGGTAGGCTCGGAATCAAAAATCAAGCGAGAATTCAGCTTTCCAGCCTGTGGGGAACAGGAATATGTGTTTCATTTTCATTTCTGAGGTGTTTGTCAAAAGTGATGTTTTTGGGCTGAATTGAGAAATAAGGCGTATGCTGTGTTAGACCTTGGGCTAGCTCTTCAGGGAAAGGTCGGAATCAAAAATCGAGCATGAATTCGGCTTTCCAGCCCGTGGGGAACAGGAATATGTGTTTCTTTTTCATTTCTGATGTGTTTGTCAAAAGTGATGTTTTTGGGCTGAATTGAGAAATAAGGCGAATGCTGTGTTAGACCTTGGGCTAGCTCTTCAGGGAACGGTCAGAATCAAAAATTGAGCGAGAATTCGGCTTTCCAGCCCGTGGGGAACAGGAATATGTGTTTCTTTTTCATTTCTGAGGTGTTTGTCAAAAGTGATGTTTTTGGGCTGAATTGAGAACTGAGGCGAATTCTGTGTTAGACCTTGGGCTAGCTCTTCAGGGAAAGGTCGGAATCAAAAATTGAGCGTGAATTCGGCTTTCCAGCCCGTGGGGAACAGGAATATGTGTTTCATTTTCATTTCTGAGGTGTTTGTCAAAAGTGATGTTTTTGGGCTGAATTGAGAAATAAGGCGAATGCTGTGTTAGACCTTGGGCTAGCTCTTCAGGGGAAGGTCGGAATCAAAAATCAAGTGAGAATTCGGCTTTCCAGCCTGTGTGGAAAAGGAATATGTGTTTCTTTTTCATTTCTGAGGTGTTTGTCAAAAGTGATGTTTTTGGGCTGAATTGAGAAATAAGGCGAATGCTGTGTTAGACCTTGGGCTAGCTCTTCAGGGAAAGGTCGGAATCAAAAATCGAGCGTGAATTCGGCTTTCCAGCCCGTGGGGAACAGGAATATGTGTTTCTTTTTCATTTCTGAGGTGTTTGTCAAAAGTGATGTTTTTTGGCTGAATTGAGAAATAAGGCGAATGCTGTGTTAGACCTTGGGTAGCTTTTCAGGGAAAGGTCGGAATCAAAAATCAAGCGAGAATTCGGCTTTCTAGCCTGTGGGGAACAGGAATATGTGTTTCATTTTCATTTCTGAGGTGTTTGTCAAAAGTCATGTTTTTTGGCTGTATTGAGTCCTAAGGCGAATGCTGTGTTAGACTTTGGGCTAGCTCTTCAGGGTAGGCTCGGAATCAAAATTCAAGCGAGAATTCAGCTTTCCAGCCCGTGGGGAACAGGAATATGTCTTTCCTTTTCATTTCTGAGGTGTTTGTCAAAAGTGATGTTTTTGGGCTGAATTGAGAAATAAGGCGAATGCTGTGTTAGACCTTGGGCTAGCTCTTCAGGGGAAGGTCGGAATCAAAAATCAAGCGAGAATTCGGCTTTCCAGCCTGTGTGGAAAAGGAATATGTGTTTCATTTTCATTTCTGAGGTGTTTGTCAAAAGTCTTGTTTTTTAGCTGAATTGAGAACTGAGGCGAATTCTGTGTTAGACCTTGGGCTAGCTCTTCAGGGAAGGCTTGGAATCGAAAATCAAGCGAGAATTCGGCTTTCCAGCCCGTGGGGAACAGGAATATGTGTTTCTTTTTCATTTCTGAGGTGTTTGTCAAAAGTGATGTTTTTGGGCTGAATTGAGAAATAAGGCGAATGCTGGGTTATACCTTGGGCTAGCTCTTCAGGGAAAGGTCGGAATCAAAAATCAAGCGAGAATTCGGCTTTCCAGCCTGTGGGGAACAGGAATATGTGTTTCTTTTTCATTTCTGAGGTGTTTGTCAAAAGTGATGTTTTTGGGCTGAATTGAGAAATAAGGCGAATGCTGTGTTAGACCTTGGGCTAGCTCTTCAGGGAAAGGTCGGAATCAAAAATTGAGCGTGAATTCGGCTTTCCAGCCTGTGGGGAACAGGAATATGTGTTTCTTTTTCATTTCTGAGGTGTTTGTCAAAAGTGATGTTTTTGGGCTGAATTGAGAAATAAGGCGAATGCTGGGTTCGACCTTGGGCTAGCTCTTCAGGGTAGGCTCGGAATCGAAAATGAAGCGAGAATTCGGCTTTCCAGCCTGTGGGAAACAGGAATATGTGTTTCATTTTCATTTCTGAGGTGTTTGTCAAAAGTCATGTTTTTTGGCTGTATTGAGTCCTAAGGAGAATGCTGTGTTAGACTTTGGGCTAGCTCTTCAGGGTAGGCTCGGAATCGAAAATCAAGCGAGAATTCGGCTTTCCAGCCCGTGGGGAACAGGAATATGTATTTCTTTTTCATTTCTGAGGTGTTTGTCAAAAGTGATGTTTTTGGGCTGAATTGAGAAATAAGGCGAATGCTGTGTTAGACCTTGAGCTAGCTCTTCAGGGTAGGCTCGGAATCGAAAATCAAGCGAGAATTCGGCTTTCCAGCCTGTGGGGAACAGGAATATGTGTTTCATTTTCATTTCTGAGGTGTTTGTCAAAAGTCATGTTTTTTAGCTGTATTGAGTCCTAAGGCGAATGCAGTGTTAGACTTTGGGCTAGCTCTTCAGGGTAGGCTCGGAATTGAAAATCAAGCGAGTATTCGGCTTTCCAGCCCGTGGGGAACAGGAATATGTGTTTCATTTTCATTTCTGAGGTGTTTGTCAAAAGTGATGTTTTTGGGCTGAATTGAGAAATAAGGCGAATGCTGTGTTAGACCTTGAGCTAGCTCTTCAGGGTAGGCTCGGAATCGAAAATCAAGCGAGAATTCGGCTTTCCAGCCCGTGGGGAACAGGAATATGTGTTTCATTTTCATTTCTGAGGTGTTTGTCAAAAGTCATGTTTTTTGGCTGTATTGAGTCCTAAGGCGAATGCAGTGTTAGACTTTGGGCTAGCTCTTCAGGGTAGGCTCGGAATCGAAAATCAAGCGAGAATTCTGCTTTCCAGCCCATGGGGAACAGGAATATGTGTTTCATTTTCATTTCTGAGGTGTTTGTCAAAAGTGATGTTTTTGGGCTGAATTGAGAAATAAGGCGAATGCGGTGTTAGACCTTGGGCTAGCTCTTCAGGGTAGGCTCGGAATCGAAAATCAAGCGAGAATTCGGCTTTCCAGCCCGTGGGGAACAGGAATATGTGTTTCTTTTTCATTTCTGAGGTGTTTGTCAAAAGTGATGTTTTTGGGCTGAATTGAGAAATAAGGCGAATGCTGTGATAGACTTTGGGCAAGCTCTTCAGGGTAGGCTCGGAATCGAAAATGAAGCGAGAATTCGGCTTTCCAGCCTGTGGGAAACAGGAATATGTGTTTCATTTTCATTTCTGAGGTGTTTGTCAAAAGTCATGTTTTTTGGCTGTATTGAGTCCTAAGGAGAATGCTGTGTTAGACTTTGGGCTAGCTCTTCAGGGTAGGCTCGGAATCGAAAATCAAGCGAGAATTCGGCTTTCCAGCCCGTGGGGAACAGGAATATGTGTTTCTTTTTCATTTCTGAGGTGTTTGTCAAAAGTGATGTTTTTGGGCTGAATTGAGAAATAAGGCGAATGCTGTGTTAGACCTTGAGCTAGCTCTTCAGGGTAGGCTCGGAATCGAAAATCAAGCGAGAATTCGGCTTTCCAGCCTGTGGGGAACAGGAATATGTGTTTCATTTTCATTTCTGAGGTGTTTGTCAAAAGTCATGTTTTTTAGCTGTATTGAGTCCTAAGGCGAATGCAGTGTTAGACTTTGGGCTAGCTCTTCAGGGTAGGCTCGGAATTGAAAATCAAGCGAGTATTCGGCTTTCCAGCCCGTGGGGAACAGGAATATGTGTTTCATTTTCATTTCTGAGGTGTTTGTCAAAAGTGATGTTTTTGGGCTGAATTGAGAAATAAGGCGAATGCTGTGTTAGACCTTGGGCTAGCTCTTCAGGGGAAGGTCGGAATCAAAAATCAAGCGAGAATTCGGCTTTCCAGCCTGTGTGGAAAAGGAATATGTGTTTCATTTTCATTTCTGAGGTGTTTGTCAAAAGTCTTGTTTTTTGGCTGAATTGAGAAATAAGGCGAATGCTGGGTTATACCTTGGGCTAGCTCTTCAGGGAAAGGTCGGAATCAAAAATCAAGCGAGAATTCGGCTTTCCAGCCTGTGGGGAACAGGAATATGTGTTTCTTTTTCATTTCTGAGGTGTTTGTCAAAAGTGATGTTTTTGGGCTGAATTGAGAAATAAGGCGAATGCTGTGTTAGACCTTGGGCTAGCTCTTCAGGGAAAGGTCGGAATCAAAAATCGAGCGTGAATTCGTCTTTCCAGCCCGTGGGGAACAGGAATATGTGTTTCTTTTTCATTTCTGAGGTGTTTGTCAAAAGTGATGTTTTTGGGCTGAATTGAGAAATAAGGCGAATACTGTGTTAGACCTTGGGTAGCTCTTCAGGGAAAGGTCAGAATCAATAATCAAGCGAGAATTCGGCTTTCCAGCCCATGGGGAACAGGAATGTGTGTTTCTTTTTCATTTCTGAGGTGTTTGTCAAAAGTGATGTTTTTGGGCTGAATTGAATCCTAAGGGGAATGCTGTGTTAGACTTTGGGCTAGCTCTTCAGGGTAGGCTGGGAATCAAAAATCAAGCGAGAATTCAGCTTTCCAGCCTGTGGGGAACAGGAATATGTGTTTCATTTTCATTTCTGAGGTGTTTGTCAAAAGTGATGTTTTTGGGCTGAATTGAGAAATAAGGCGAATGCTGTGTTAGACGTTGGGCTAGCTCTTCAGGGAAAGGTTGGAATCAAAAATCAAGCGAGAATTCGGCTTTCCAGCCTGTGCGGAAAAGGAATATGTGTTTCATTTTCATTTCTGAGGTGTTTGTCAAAAGTCATGTTTTTTGGCTGAATTGAGAACTGAGGCAAATTCTGTGTTAGACCTTGGGCTAGCTCTTCAGGGAAGGCTTGGAATCGAAAATCAAGCGAGAATTCGGCTTTCCAGCCCGTGGGGAACAGGAATATGTGTTTCTTTTTCATTTCTGAGCTGTTTGTCAAAAGTGATATTTTTGGACTGAATTGAATCCTAAGGCGAATGCTGTGTTAGACTTTGGGCTAGCTCTTCAGGGTAGGATCGGAATCAAAAATCAAGCAAGAATTCAGCTTTCCAGCCTGTGGGGAACAGGAATATGTGTTTCATTTTCATTTCTGAGGTGTTTGTCAAAAGTGATGTTTTTGGGCTGAATTGAGAAATAAGGTGAATGCTGTGTTAGACCTTGGGCTAGCTCTTCAGGGAACGGTCAGAATCAAAAATTGAGCGAGAATTCGGCTTTCCAGCCCGTGGGGAACAGGAATATGTGTTTCTTTTTCATTTCTGAGGTGTTTGCCAAAAGTGATGTTTTTGGGCTGAATTGAGAAATAAGGCGAATGCTGTGTTAGACCTTGGGCTAGCTCTTCAGGGAAAGGTCGGAATCAAAAATCGAGCGAGAATTCGGCTTTCCAGCCCGTGGGGAACAGGAATATGTGTTTCTTTTTCATTTCTGAGGTGTTTGTCAAAAGTGATGTTTTTGGGCTGAATTGAGAAATAAGGCGAATGCTGTGTTAGACCTTGGGCTAGCTCTTAAGGGAAAGGTCGGAATCAAAAATTGAGCGTGAATTCGGCTTTCCAGCCCGTGGGGAACAGGAATATGTGTTTCTTTTTCATTTCTGAGGTGTTTGTCAAAAGTGATGTTTTTGGGCTGAATTGAGAAATAAGGCGAATACTGTGTTAGACCTTGGGCTAGCTCTTCAGGGAAAGGTCAGAATCAATAATCAAGCGAGAATTCGGGTTTCCAGCCCATGGGGAACAGGAATATGTGTTTCTTTTTCATTTCTGAGGTGTTTGTCAAAAGTGATGTTTTTGGGCTGAATTGAATCCTAAGGCGAATGCTGTGTTAGACTTTGGGCTAGCTCTTCAGGGTAGGCTCGGAATCAAAAATCAAGCGAGAATTCAGCTTTCCAGCCTGTGGGGAACAGGAATATGTGTTTCATTTTCATTTCTGAGGTGTTTGTCAAAAGTGATGTTTTTGGGCTGAATTGAGAAATAAGGCGAATGCTGTGTTAGACCTTGGGCTAGCTCTTCAGGGGAAGGTCGGAATCAAAAATCAAGCGAGAATTCGGCTTTCCAGCCTGTGTGGAAAAGGAATATGTGTTTCATTTTCATTTCTGAGGTGTTTGTCAAAAGTCTTGTTTTTTGGCTGAATTGAGAAATAAGGCGAATGCTGGGTTATACCTTGGGCTAGCTCTTCAGGGAAAGGTCGGAATCAAAAATCAAGCGAGAATTCGGCTTTCCAGCCTGTGGGGAACAGGAATATGTGTTTCTTTTTCATTTCTGAGGTGTTTGTCAAAAGTGATGTTTTTGGGCTGAATTGAGAAATAAGGCGAATGCTGTGTTAGACCTTGGGCTAGCTCTTCAGGGAAAGGTCGGAATCAAAAATCGAGCGTGAATTCGGCTTTCCAGCCCGTGGGGAACAGGAATATGTGTTTCTTTTTCATTTCTGAGGTGTTTGTCAAAAGTGATGTTTTTGGGCTGAATTGAGAAATAAGGCGAATGCTGTGTTAGACCTTGGGCTAGCTCTTCAGGGAAAGGTCGGAATCAAAAATTGAGCGTGAATTCGGCTTTCCAGCCCGTGGGGAACAGGAATATGTGTTTCTTTTTCATTTCTGAGGTGTTTGTCAAAAGTGATGTTTTTGGGCTGAATTGAGAAATAAGGCGAATGCTGGGTTCGACCTTGGGCTAGCTCTTCAGGGTAGGCTCAGAATCGAAAATCAAGCGAGAATTCGGCTTTCCAGCCTGTGGGAAACAGGAATATGTGTTTCATTTTCATTTCTGAGGTGTTTGTCAAAAGTCATGTTTTTTGGCTGTATTGAGTCCTAAGGAGAATGCTGTGTTAGACTTTGGGCTAGCTCTTCAGGGTAGGCTCGGAATCGAAAATCAAGCGAGAATTCGGCTTTCCAGCCCGTGGGGAACAGGAATATGTATTTCTTTTTCATTTCTGAGGTGTTTGTCAAAAGTGATGTTTTTGGGCTGAATTGAGAAATAAGGCGAATGCTGTGTTAGACCTTGAGCTAGCTCTTCAGGGAAAGGTCGGAATCAAAAATCAAGCGAGAATTCAGCTTTCCAGCTTGTGGGGAACAGGAATATGTGTTTCGTTTTCATTTCTGAGGTGTTTGTCAAAAGTCATGTTTTTTGGCTGTATTCAGTCCTAAGGCGAATGCTGTGTTAGACTTTGGGCTAGCTCTTCAGGGTAGGCTCGGAATCGAAAATCAAGCGAGAATTCGGCTTTCCAGCCCGTGGGGAACAGGAATATGTGTTTCTTTTTCATTTCTGAGGTGTTTGTCAAAAGTGATGTTTTTGGGCTGAATTGAGAAATAAGGCGAATGCTGTGATAGACTTTGGGCAAGCTCTTCAGGGTAGGCTCGGAATCGAAAATGAAGCGAGAATTCGGCTTTCCAGCCTGTGGGAAACAGGAATATGTGTTTCATTTTCATTTCTGAGGTGTTTGTCAAAAGTCATGTTTTTTGGCTGTATTCAGTCCTAAGGCGAATGCTGTGTTAGACTTTGGGCTAGCTCTTCAGGGTAGGCTCGGAATCGAAAATCAAGCGAGAATTCAGCTTTCCAGCCTGTGGGGAACAGGAATATGTGTTACTTTTTCATTTCTGAGGTGTTTGTCAAAAGTGATGTTTTTGGGCTGAATTGAGAAATAAGGCGAATGCTGTGTTAGACCTTGAGCTAGCTCTTCAGGGTAGGCTTGGAATCGAAAATCAAGCGAGAATTCAGCTGTCCAGCCATTGGGGAATAGGGATATGTGTTTCTTTTTCATTTCTGAGGTGTTTGTCAAAAGTGATGTTTTTGGGCTGAATTCAATCCTAAGGCGAATGCTGGGTTAGACCTTGGGCTAGCTCTTCAGGGAAAGGTCGGAATCAAAAATCAAGCGAGAATTCGGCTTTCCAGCCTGTGGGGAACAGGAATATGTGTTTCTTTTTCATTTCTGAGGTGTTTGTCAAAAGTGATGTTTTTGGGCTGAATTGAGAAATAAGGCGAATGCTGTGATAGACTTTGGGCAAGCTCTTCAGGGTAGGCTCGGAATCGAAAATGAAGCGAGAATTCGGCTTTCCAGCCTGTGGGAAACAGGAATATGTGTTTCATTTTCATTTCTGAGGTGTTTGTCAAAAGTCATGTTTTTTGGCTGTATTGAGTCCTAAGGAGAATGCTGTGTTAGACTTTGGGCTAGCTCTTCAGGGTAGGCTCGGAATCGAAAATCAAGCGAGAATTCGGCTTTCCAGCCCGTGGGGAACAGGAATATATATTTGTTTTTCATTTCTGAGGTGTTTGTCAAAAGTGATGTTTTTGGGCTGAATTGAGAAATAAGGCGAATGCTGTGTTAGACCTTGAGCTAGCTCTTCAGGGTAGGCTCGGAATCGAAAATCAAGCGAGAATTCGGCTTTCCAGCCTGTGGGGAACAGGAATATGTGTTTCATTTTCATTTCTGAGGTGTTTGTCAAAAGTCATGTTTTTTAGCTGTATTGAGTCCTAAGGCGAATGCAGTGTTAGACTTTGGGCTAGCTCTTCAGGGTAGGCTCGGAATTGAAAATCAAGCGAGAATTCGGCTTTCCAGCCCGTGGGGAACAGGAATATGTGTTTCTTTTTCATTTCTGAGGTGTTTGTCAAAAGTGATGTTTTTGGGCTGAATTGAGAAATAAGGCGAATGCGGTGTTAGACCTTGGGCTAGGTCTTCAGGGAAAGGTCGGAATCAAAAATCAAGCGAGAATTCGGCTTTCCAGCCCATGGGGAACAGGAATATGTGTTTCTTTTTCATTTCTGAGGTGTTTGTCAAAAGTGATGTTTTTGGCTGTATTGAGTCCTAAGGCGAATGCTGTGTTAGACCTTGGGCTAGCTCTTCAGGGAAAGGTCGGAATCAAAAATCAAGCGAGAATTCAGCTTTCCAGCCTGTGGGGAACAGGAATATGTGTTTCATTTTCATTTCTGAGGTGTTTGTCAAAAGTCATGTTTTTTGGCTGTATTGAGTCCTAAGGAGAATGCTGTGTTAGACTTTGGGCTAGCTCTTCAGGGAAAGGTCGGAATCGAAAATCAAGCGAGAATTTGGCTTTCCAGCCCATGGGGAACAGGAATATGTATTTCTTTTTCATTTCTGAGGTGTTTGTCAAAAGTGATGTTTTTGGGCTGAATTGAGAAATAAGGCAAATGCTGTGTTAGACCTTGAGCTAGCTCTTCAGGGTAGGCTCGGAATTGAAAATCAAGCGAGAATTCGGCTTTCCAGCCCGTGGGGAACAGGAATATGTGTTTCTTTTTCATTTCTGAGGTGTTTGTCAAAAGTGATGTTTTTGGGCTGAATTGAGAAATAAGGCGAATGCGGTGTTAGACCTTGGGCTAGCTCTTCAGGGAAAGGTCGGAATCAAAAATTAAGCGAGAATTCGGCTTTCCAGCCCGTGGGGAACAGGAATATGTGTTTCTTTTTCATTTCTGAGGTGTTTGTCAAAAGTGATGTTTTTGGCTGTATTGAGTCCTAAGGCGAATGCTGTGTTAGACTTTGGGCTAGCTCTTCAGGGAAAGGTCGGAATCAAAAATCAAGCGAGAATTCGGCTTTCCAGCCTGTGGGGAACAGGAATATGTGTTTCATTTTCATTTCTTAGGTGTTTGTCAAAAGTCATGTTTTTTGGCTGTATTCAGTCCTAAGGCGAATGCTGTGTTAGACTTTGGGCTAGCTCTTCAGGGTAGGCTCGGAATCGAAAATCAAGTGAGAATTCGGCTTTCCAGCCCGTGGGGAACAGGAATATGTGTTTCTTTTTCATTTCTGAGGTGTTTGTCAAAAGTGATGTTTTTGGGCTGAATTGAGAAATAAGGCGAATGCTGTGTTAGACCTTGGACTAGCTCTTCAGGGTAGGCTCGGAATCAAAAATCAAGCGAGAATTCAGCTTTCCAGCCTGTGGGGAACAGGAATATGTGTTTCTTTTTCATTTCTGAGGTGTTTGTCAAAAGTGATGTTTTTGGGCTGAATTGAGAAATAAGGCGAATGCTGTGTTAGACCTTTGGCTAGCTCTTCAGGGAAAGGTCGGAATCAAAAATCAAGCGAGCATTCGGCTTTCCAGCCTGTGGGGAACAGGAAAATGTGTTTCATTTTCATTTCTGAGGTGTTTGTCAAAAGTAATGTTTTTGGGCTGAATTGAGAAATAAGGCGAATGCTGTGATAGACTTTGGGCAAGCTCTTCAGGGTAGGCTCGGAATCGAAAATGAAGCGAGAATTCGGCTTTCCAGCCTCTGGGAAACAGGAATATGTGTTTCATTTTCATTTCTGAGGTGTTTGTCAAAAGTCATGTTTTTTGGCTGTATTGAGTCCTAAGGAGAATGCTGTGTTAGACTTTGGGCTAGCTCTTCAGGGTAGGCTCGGAATCGAAAATCAAGCGAGAATTCGGCTTTCCAGCCTGTGGGGAACAGGAATATGTGTTTCATTTTCATTTCTGAGGTGTTTGTCAAAAGTGATGTTTTTGGGCTGAATTGAGAAATAAGGCGAATGCTGTGTTAGACCTTGAGCTAGCTCTTCAGGGTAGGCTCGGAATCGAAAATCAAGCGAGAATTCGGCTTTCCAGCCCGTGGGGAACAGGAATATGTGTTTCTTTTTCATTTCTGAGGTGTTTGTCAAAAGTGATGTTTTTGGCTGTATTGAGTCCTAAGGCGAATGCTGTGTTAGACCTTGGGCTAGCTCTTCAGGGAAAGGTCGGAATCAAAAATCAAGCGAGAATTCGGCTTTCCAGCCTGTGGGGAACAGGAATATGTGTTTCATTTTCATTTCTGTTTGTCAAAAGTCATGTTTTTTGGCTGTATTCAGTCCTAAGGCGAATGCTGTGTTAGACTTTGGGCTAACTCTTCAGGGTAGGCTCGGAATCGAAAATCAAGCGAGAATTCGGCTTTCCAGCCCGTGGGGAACAGGAATATGTGTTTCCTTTTCATTTCTGAGGTGTTTGTCAAAAGTGATGTTTTTGGGCTGAATTCAGTCCTAAGGCGAATGCTGTGTTAGACTTTGGGCTGGCTCTTCAGGGTAGGCTCGGAATTGAAAATCAAGCGAGAATTCGGCTTTCCAGCCCGTGGGGAACAGGAATATGTGTTTCTTTTTCATTTCTGAGGTGTTTGTCAAAAGTGATGTTTTTGGGCTGAATTGAGAAATAAGGCGAATGCTGTGTTAGACCTTGGGCTAGCTCTTCAGGGTAGGCTCGGAATCAAAAATCAAGCGAGAATTCAGCTTTCCAGCCTGTGGGGAACAGGAATATGTGTTTCTTTTTCATTTCTGAGGTGTTTGTCAAAAGTCATGTTTTTTGGCTGTATTGAGTCCTAAGGAGAATGCTGTGTTAGACTTTGGGCTAGCTCTTCAGGGTAGGCTCGGAATCGAAAATCAAGCGAGAATTCAGCTTTCCAGCCTGTGGGAAACAGGAATATGTGTTTCATTTTCATTTCTGAGGTGTTTGTCAAAAGTCATGTTTTTTGGCTGTATTGAGTCCTAAGGAGAATGCTGTGTTAGACCTTGGGCTAGCTCTTCAGGGAAAGGTCGGAATCAAAAATCAAGCGAGAATTCGGCTTTCCAGGCTGTGGGGAACAGGAATATGTGTTTCATTTTCATTTCTGAGGTGTTTGTCAAAAGTGATGTTTTTGGGCTGAATTGAGAAATAAGGCGAATGCTGTGTTAGACCTTGAGCTAGCTCTTCAGGGTAGGCTCGGAATCGAAAATCAAGCGAGAATTTGGCTTTCCAGGCTGTGGGGAACAGGAATATGTGTTTCATTTTCATTTCTGAGGTGTTTGTCAAAAGTGATGTTTTTGGGCTGAATTGAGAAATAAGGCGAATGCGGTGTTAGACCTTGGGCTAGGTCTTCAGGGAAAGGTCGGAATCAAAAATCAAGCGAGAATTTGGCTTTCCAGCCTGTGGGGAACAGGAATATGTGTTTCATTTTCATTTCTGAGGTTGTATTTCTGAGCCCTATCAAAAGTGATGGTTATGGGCTGATTTGAGTCCACAGGAGAATGCTGTTAGACGTTGGACTAGCTCTTCAGGGAAAGCGAAAATTTGAAAATAAAGCGAGAATTCGGCTTTCTAGGCCGTGCGGAACAGGAATGAGTGTTTCTTTTTCATTTCTGAGCTCTTTGTCTAAAGTGTTGTTTTTGGGCTGAATTGAGTCCTAAGGCCAATGCAGGGTTAAATCTTGGGCTAGCTCTTCAGGAAAAGCTCGGATTTGAAAATCAAGTGAGAATTCGGCTTTCCTGGACTTGGGGAAAAGGAATATGTGTTTCTTTTTCATTTCTGAGCTCCTTGTCTAAAGTGCTGGTCTTGGGCTTATTTGAGTCCGAAGATCAATGCTGGGTTAAATCTTGGGCTAGCTCATTAGGGGAAGCTCGGATTTGAAAATGTAAGAATTCGGCTTTCTAGACCATGAAGAACAGGAATATTTGTTTCTTTTTCATTTCTGACGTCTTTGTCAAAAGTGATGTTTTTGGGCTGAATTGAGTCCTAGGGCGAATACTGTGTTGGACCTTGGGCTAGCTCTTTAGGGAAAGATTGGAATCGAAAATCGACCTAGAAATCGGCTTTCCAGCCCGTGGGGAACAGGAATATGTTTCTTTTTCATTTCTGAGCTCTTTGTCTAAAGTGATGTTTTTGGGCTGAATTGAGTCCGAAGGCAAATTGTGTGTTAAACCTTGGGCTAGCTCTTCAGGAAAAGCTCGGATTTGAAAATGTAAGAATTCGGCTTTCTAGACCGTGAAGAACAGGAATATTTGTTTCTTTTTCATTTCTGACGTCTTTGTCAAAAGTGATGTTTTTGGGCTGAATTGAGTCCTAGGGCGAATACTGTGTTGGACCTTGGGCTAGCTCTTTAGGGACAGATTGGAATCGAAAATCGACCTAGAAATCGGCTTTCCAGCCCGTGGGGAACAGGAATATGTTTCTTTTTCATTTCTGAGCTCTTTGTCTAAAGTGATGTTTTTGGGCTGAATTGAGTCCGAAGGCAAATTGTGTGTTAAACCTTGGGCTAGCTCTTCAGGAAAAGCTCGGATTTGAAAATGTAAGAATTCGGCTTTCTAGACCGTGAAGAACAGGAATATGTTTCTTTTTCATTTCTGACGTCTTTGTCAAAAGTGATGTTTTGGGGCTGAATTGAGTCCGAAGGCAAATTGTGTATTAAACCTTGGGCTAGCTCTTCAGGAAAAGCTCGGATTTGAAAATGTAAGAATTCGGCTTTCTAGACCGTAAAGAACAGGAATATTTGTTTCTTTTTCATTTCTGACGTCTTTGTCAAAAGTGATGTTTTTCGGCTGAATTGAGTCCTAGGGCGAATACTGTGTTGGACCTTGGGCTAGCTCTTAAGAAAAAGCTCGGATTTGAAAATGTTAGAATTCGCCTTTCTAGACCGTAAAGAACAGGAATATTTGTTTCTTTTTCATTTCTGACGTCTTTGTCAAAAGTGATGTTTTTGGGCTGAATTGAGTCCTAGGGCGAATACTGTGTTGGACCTTGGGCTAGCTCTTTAGGGAAAGATTGGAATCGAAAATCGACCTAGAAATCGGCTTTCCAGCCTGTGGGGAACAGGAATATGTTTCTTTTTCATTTCTGAGCTCTTTGTCTAAAGTGATGTTTTTGGACTGAATTGAGTCCGAAGGCAAATTGTGTACTAAACCTTGGGCTAGCTCTTCAGGAAAAGCTCGGATTTGAAAATGTAAGAATTCGGCTTTCTAGACCGTAAAGAACAGGAATATTTGTTTCTTTTTCATTTCTGACGTCTTTGTCAAAAGTGATGTTTTTCGGCTGAATTGAGTCCTAGGGCGAATACTGTGTTGGACCTTGGGCTAGCTCTTCAGGGAAAGGTTGGAATCGAAAAAAGACCTAGAAATCGGTTTCCAGCCCGTGGGGAACAGGAATATGTGTTTCTTTTTAATTTCTGATGTTTTTCTGAAAAGTGAACTTTTTCGCTGAATTGAGTCCGAATTGTGTGTTAAACCTTGAGCTAGCTCTTCAGGGAAAGCTCCGATATGAAAATCAAGCGGGAATTCGGCTTTCCTGGACATGGTGAACAGGAACATGTGTTTCTTTTTCATTTCTGAGCTCCTTGTCTAAAGTGATGTTTTTGGGCTGAATTGAGTCCGAATTGTGTGTTAAACCTTGGGCTAGCTCTTCAGGGAAAGCTCGGATTTGAAAATGTAAGAATTCGGCTTTCCAGCCCGTGGGGAACAGGAATGTGTTTCTTTTTCATTTCTGAGCTCTTTGTCTAAAGTGATGTTTTTGCGCTGAATTGAGTCCGAATTGTGTGTTAAACCTTGGGCTAGCTCTTCAGGAAAAGTTCGGATTTGAAATTGTAAGAATTCGGCTTTCCAGCCCGTGGGGAACAGGAATGTATTTCTTTTTCATTTCTGAGCTCATTGTCAAAAGTGATGTTTTTCGGCTGAATTGAGTCCGAAGGCAAATTGTGTGTTAAACCTTGGGCTAGCTCTTCAGGAAAAGTTCGGATTTGAAAATGTAAGAATTCGGCTTTCTAGACCGTGAAGAACAGGAATATTTGTTTCTATTTCATTTCTGACGTCTTTGTCAAAAGTGATGTTTTTGGGCTGAAATGAGTCCTAAGGAGAATGCTATATTAAACCTTGGGCTAGCTGTTCAGGGAAAGCTCGGATTTGAAAATGTAAGAATTCGGCTTTCCAGCCCGTGGGGAGCAGGAATATGTGTTTCTTTTTCATTTCTGAGGTTTTTGTGAAAAGTGATCTTTTCCGCTGAATTGAGTCAGAAGGCAAATAGTGTGTTAAACCTTGGGCTAGCAGTTCAGGGAAAGCTCGAATTTGAAAATCGACCTAGAATTCGGCTTTCCAGCCCGTGGGGAACAGGAATATACCATTTCTGAGCTCTCTCAAAAGTGATGTATTTGGTCTAAGTCAAAGTTCAAAGTCTGAGTCAAAGGTCAAGTTGGGGTCAAAGGTCAAGTTGGGGTCAAAGGTCATGATGGGGTCAAAGGTCTAGTTGGGGTCAATGGTCAAGTTGGGGGTCAAAGGTCAAAGGTCAAGATGGGGTCAAAGGTCAAAAGCCAAGTTGGGGTCAAAGGTCAAGTTGTGGGCAAAGGTCAAAGGTCAAGTTGGGGTCAAAGGTCAAGTTGGGGTCAAAGGTCATGATGGGGTCAAAGGTCATGATGGGGTCAAAGGTCAAAGGTCACAATGGGGTCAGAGGTCAAAGGTCACAATGGGGTCAAAGGTCAAGATGGGGTCAAAGGTCAAGTTGGGGTCAAAGGTCAAAGGTCAAGTTGGGGTCAAATGTCAAGTTGAGCTCATTGTCAAAAGTGATGTTTTTGGGCTGAAATGAGTCCTAAGGAGAATGCTATATTAAACCTTGGGCTAGCTGTTCAGGGAAAGCTCGGATTTGAAAATGTAAGAATTCGGCTTTCCAGCCCGTGGGGAACAGGAATATACCATTTCAGAGCTCTCTCAAAAGTGATGTTTTTGGTCTGAGTCAAAGTTCAAAGTCTGAGCCAAAGGTCAAGTTGGGGTCAAAGGTCAAGTTGGGGTCAAAGGTCATGATGGGGTCAAAGGTCAAAGGTCACAATGGGGTCAAAGGTCAAAGGTCAAGATGGTGTCAAAGGTCAAGATGGGGTCAAAGGTCAAGATGGGGTCAAATGTCAAGTTGGAGTCAAAGGTCAAGTTGGGGTCAAAGGTCAAGTTGGGGTCAAAGGTCAAAGGTCACAATTGGGTCAAAGGTCAAGATGGGGTCAAAGGTCAAAGGCCAAGTTGGGGTCAAAGGTCAAAGGTCAAGTTAGGGTCAAAGGTCAAGATGGTGGGTCAAAGGTCAAAGGTCAAGTTGGGGTCAAAGGTCAAAGGTCAAGTTGGGGTCAAAGGTCAAGTTGGGGATCAAAGGTCAAGTTGGGGTCAAAGGTCAAGTTGGGGTCAAAGGTCAAAGGTCAAGTTGGGGTCAAAGGTCAAAGGCCAAGTTGGGGTCAAAGGCCAAGTTGGGGTCAAGGGTCAAAGGTCAAGTTGGGGTCAAAGGTCAAAGGTCAAGTGTGGGTCAAAGGTCATGATGGGGTCAAAGGTCATGATGGGGTCAAAGTTCACAATGGGGTCAAAGGTCAAGTTGGGGGTCAAAGGTCAAGTTTGGGTCAAAGGTCAAAGGTCAAGTTGGGGTCAAAGGTCAAAGGCCAAGTTGGGGTCAAAGGCCAAGTTGGGGTCAAGGGTCAAAGGTCAAGTGTGGGTGAAAGGTCAAGTGGGTAGCAAAGGTCAAAGGTCAAGTTGGGGTCAAAGGTCAAAGGTCAAGTTGGGGTCAAAGGTCAAAGGCCAAGTTGGGGTCAAAGGTCAAAGGTCAAGCTGGAATTAAAGGTCAAGTTGGGGTCAAAGGTCAAAGGTCAAGTTGGGGTCAAAGGTCAAGATGGGGTCAAAGGTCATGATGGGGTCAAAGGTCAAGTTGGGGGTCAAAGGTCAAGTTTGAGTCAAAGGTCAAGCTGGGGTCAAAGGTCAAAGGTCAAGTTGACCTTCGAAAATCAAGCGTGAATTCGGCTTTCCTGGACATGGCGAACAGGAATATGTATTTCTTTTCCATTTCTGAGCTCTTTGTCAAAAGTGATGTTTTGGGCTGAATTGAGTCCTAAGGTCAATGCTGGGTTAAATCTTGGGCTAGCTCTTTAGGGAAAGCTCGGAATCGATAATCAAGCGATAATTCGGCTTTCCAGCCCGTGGGGAACAGGAATATGTGTTTCTTTTGTATTTCTGAGCCCTGTCAAAAGTGATGGTTATGGGCTGATTTGAGTCCACAGGAGAATGCTGTTAGACGTTGGACTAGCTCTTCAGGGAAAGCGAAAATTTGAAAATAAAGCGAGAATTCGGCTTTCTAGACCGTGCGGAACAGGAATGAGTGTTTCTTTTTCATTTCTGAGCTCTTTGTCAAAAGTGTTGTTTTTGGGCTGAATTGAGTCCTAAGGCCAATGCAGGGTTAAATCTTGGGCTAGCTCTTCAGGAAAAGCTCGGATTTGAAAATCAAGTGAGAATTCGGCTTTCCTGGACTTGGGGAAAAGGAATATGTGTTTCTTTTTCATTTCTGAGCTCCTTGTCTAAAGTGATGTTCTTGGGCTTATTTGAGTCCGAAGATCAATGCTGGGTTAAATCTTGGGCTCTTAGTTCATTAGGGGAAGCTCGGATTTGAAAATGTAAGAATTCGGCTTTCTAGACCGTGAAGAACAGGAATATTTGTTTCTTTTTCATTTCTGACGTCTTTGTCAAAAGTGATGTTTTTGGGCTGAATTGAGTCCTAGGGCGAATACTGTGTTGGACCTTGGGCTAGCTCTTTAGGGAAAGATTAGAATCGAAAATCGACCTAGAAATCGGCTTTCCAGCCCGTGGGGAACAGGAATATGTTTCTTTTTCATTTCTGAGCTCTTTGTCTAAAGTGATGTTTTGGGGCTGAATTGAGTCCGAAGGCAAATTGTGTGTTAAACCTTGGGCTAGCTCTTCAGGAAAAGCTCGGATTTGAAAATGTAAGAATTCGGCTTTCTAGACCGTGAAGAACAGGAATATTTGTTTCTTTTACATTTCTGACGTCTTTGTCAAAAGTGATGTTTTTGGGCTGAATTGAGTCCTAGGGCGAATACTGTGTTGGACCTTGGGCTAGCTCTTTAGGGAAAGATTGGAATCGAAAATCGACCTAGAAATCGGCTTTCCAGCCCGTGGGGAACAGGAATATGTTTCTTTTTCATTTCTGAGCTCTTTGTCTAAAGTGATGTTTTTGGGCTGAATTGAGTCCGAAGGCAAATTGTGGGTTAAACCTTGGGCTAGCTCTTCAGGAAAAGCTCGGATTTGAAAATGTAAGAATTCGGCTTTCTAGATCGTGAAGAACAGGAATATTTGTTTCTTTTTCATTTCTGACGTCTTTGTCAAAAGTGATGTTTTGGGGCTGAATTGAGTCCTAGGGCGAATACTGTGTTAAACCTTGGGCTAGCTCTTCAGGAAAAGCTCGGATTTGAAAATGTTAGAATTCGCCTTTCTAGACCGTAAAGAACAGGAATATTTGTTTCTTTTTCATTTCTGACGTCTTTGTCAAAAGTGATGTTTTTGGGCTGAATTGAGTCCTAGGGCGAATACTGTGTTGGACCTTGGGCTAGCTCTTTAGGGAAAGATTGGAATCGAAAATCGACCTAGAAATCGGCTTTCCAGCCTGTGGGGAACAGGAATATGTTTCTTTTTCATTTCTGAGCTCTTTGTCTAAAGTGATGTTTTTGGACTGAATTGAGTCCGAAGGCAAATTGTGTATTAAACCTTGGGCTAGCTCTTCAGGAAAAGCTCGGATTTGAAAATGTAAGAATTCGGCTTTCTAGACCGTAAAGAACAGGAATATTTGTTTCTTTTTCATTTCTGACGTCTTTGTCAAAAGTGATGTTTTTCGGCTGAATTGAGAAATAAGGCGAATGCTGTGTTAGACCTTGGGCTAGCTCTTCAGGGAAAGGTTGGAATCAAAAATCAAGCGAGAATTCGGCTTTCCAGCCTGTGCGGAAAAGGAATATGTGTTTCATTTTCATTTCTGAGGTGTTTGTCAAAAGTCATGTTTTTTGGCTGAATTGAGAACTGAGGCAAATTCTGTGTTAGACCTTGGGCTAGCTCTTCAGGGAAGGCTTGGAATCGAAAATCAAGCGAGAATTCGGCTTTCCAGCCCGTGGGGAACAGGAATATGTGTTTCTTTTTCATTTCTGAGGTGTTTGTCAAAAGTGATATTTTTGGACTGAATTGAATCCTAAGGCGAATGCTGTGTTAGACTTTGGGCTAGCTCTTCAGGGTAGGATCGGAATCAAAAATCAAGCAAGAATTCAGCTTTCCAGCCTGTGGGGAACAGGAATATGTGTTTCATTTTCATTTCTGAGGTGTTTGTCAAAAGTGATGTTTTTGGGCTGAATTGAGAAATAAGGTGAATGCTGTGTTAGACCTTGGGCTAGCTCTTCAGGGAACGGTCAGAATCAAAAATTGAGCGAGAATTCGGCTTTCCAGCCCGTGGGGAACAGGAATATGTGTTTCTTTTTCATTTCTGAGGTGTTTGTCAAAAGTGATGTTTTTGGGCTGAATTGAGAAATAAGGCGAATGCTGTGTTAGACCTTGGGCTAGCTCTTAAGGGAAAGGTCGGAATCAAAAATAGAGCGTGAATTCGGCTTTCCAGCCCGTGGGGAACAGGAATATGTGTTTCTTTTTCATTTCTGAGGTGTTTGTCAAAAGTGATGTTTTTGGGCTGAATTGAGAAATAAGGCGAATACTGTGTTAGACCTTGGGCTAGCTCTTCAGGGAAAGGTCAGAATCAATAATCAAGCGAGAATTCGGGTTTCCAGCCCATGGGGAACAGGAATATGTGTTTCTTTTTCATTTCTGAGGTGTTTGTCAAAAGTGATGTTTTTGGGCTGAATTGAATCCTAAGGCGAATGCTGTGTTAGACTTTGGGCTAGCTCTTCAGGGTAGGCTCGGAATCAAAAATCAAGCGAGAATTCAGCTTTCCAGCCTGTGGGGAACAGGAATATGTGTTTCATTTTCATTTCTGAGGTGTTTGTCAAAAGTGATGTTTTTGGGCTGAATTGAGAAATAAGGCGAATGCTGTGTTAGACCTTGGGCTAGCTCTTCAGGGGAAGGTCAGAATCAAAAATCAAGCGAGAATTCGGCTTTCCAGCCTGTGTGGAAAAGGAATATGTGTTTCATTTTCATTTCTGAGGTGTTTGTCAAAAGTCTTGTTTTTTGGCTGAATTGAGAAATAAGGCGAATGCTGGGTTATACCTTGGGCTAGCTCTTCAGGGAAAGGTCGGAATCAAAAATCAAGCGAGAATTCGGCTTTCCAGCCTGTGGGGAACAGGAATATGTGTTTCTTTTTCATTTCTGAGGTGTTTGTCAAAAGTGATGTTTTTGGGCTGAATTGAGAAATAAGGCGAATGCTGTGTTAGACCTTGGGCTAGCTCTTCAGGGAAAGGTCGGAATCAAAAATCGAGCGTGAATTCGGCTTTCCAGCCCGTGGGGAACAGGAATATGTGTTTCTTTTTCATTTCTGAGGTGTTTGTCAAAAGTGATGTTTTTGGGCTGAATTGAGAAATAAGGCGAATGCTGTGTTAGACCTTGGGCTAGCTCTTCAGGGAACGGTCAGAATCAAAAATCGAGCGAGAATTCGGCTTTCCAGCCCGTGGGGAACAGGAATATGTGTTTCTTTTTCATTTCTGAGGTGTTTGTCAAAAGTGATGTTTTTGGGCTGAATTGAGAAATAAGGCGAATACTGTGTTAGACCTTGGGCTAGCTCTTCAGGGAAAGGTCAGAATCAATAATCAAGCGAGAATTCGGCTTTCCAGCCCATGGGGAACAGGAATGTGTGCTTCTTTTTCATTTCTGAGGTGTTTGTCAAAAGTGATGTTTTTGGGCTGAATTGAATCCTAAGGGGAATGCTGTGTTAGACTTTGGGCTAGCTCTTCAGGGTAGGCTGGGAATCAAAAATCAAGCGAGAATTCAGCTTTCCAGCCTGTGGGGAACAGGAATATGTGTTTCATTTTCATTTCTGAGGTGTTTGTCAAAAGTGATGTTTTTGGGCTGAATTGAGAAATAAGGCGAATGCTGTGTTAGACGTTGGGCTAGCTCTTCAGGGAAAGGTTGGAATCAAAAATCAAGCGAGAATTCGGCTTTCCAGCCTGTGCGGAAAAGGAATATGTGTTTCATTTTCATTTCTGAGGTGTTTGTCAAAAGTCATGTTTTTTGGCTGAATTGAGAACTGAGGCAAATTCTGTGTTAGACCTTGGGCTAGCTCTTCAGGGAAGGCTTGGAATCGAAAATCAAGCGAGAATTCGGCTTTCCAGCCCGTGGGGAACAGGAATATGTGTTTCTTTTTCATTTCTGAGGTGTTTGTCAAAAGTGATATTTTTGGACTGAATTGAATCCTAAGGCGAATGCTGTGTTAGACTTTGGGCTAGCTCTTCAGGGTAGGATCGGAATCAAAAATCAAGCAAGAATTCAGCTTTCCAGCCTGTGGGGAACAGGAATATGTGTTTCATTTTCATTTCTGAGGTGTTTGTCAAAAGTGATGTTTTTGGGCTGAATTGAGAAATAAGGTGAATGCTGTGTTAGACCTTGGGCTAGCTCTTCAGGGAACGGTCAGAATCAAAAATTTGAGCGAGAATTCGGCTTTCCAGCCTGTGGGGAACAGGAATATGTGTTTCTTTTTCATTTCTGAGGTGTTTGCCAAAAGTGATGTTTTTGGGCTGAATTGAGAAATAAGGCGAATGCTGTGTTAGACCTTGGGCTAGCTCTTCAGGGAAAGGTCGGAATCAAAAATCGAGCGAGAATTCGGCTTTCCAGCCTGTGGGGAACAGGAATATGTGTTTCTTTTTCATTTCTGAGGTGTTTGTCAAAAGTGATGTTTTTGGGCTGAATTGAGAAATAAGGCGAATGCTGTGTTAGACCTTGGGCTAGCTCTTCAGGGAAAGGTCAGAATCAATAATCAAGCGAGAATTCGGGTTTCCAGCCCATGGGGAACAGGAATATGTGTTTCTTTTTCATTTCTGAGGTGTTTGTCAAAAGTGATGTTTTTGGGCTGAATTGAATCCTAAGGCGAATGCTGTGTTAGACTTTGGGCTAGCTCTTCAGGGTAGGCTCGGAATCAAAAATCAAGCGAGAATTCAGCTTTCCAGCCTGTGGGGAACAGGAATATGTGTTTCATTTTCATTTCTGAGGTGTTTGTCAAAAGTAATGTTTTTGGGCTGAATTGAGAAATAAGGCGAATGCTGTGTTAGACCTTGGGCTAGCTCTTCAGGGGAAGGTCGGAATCAAAAATCAAGCGAGAATTCGGCTTTCCAGCCTGTGTGGAAAAGGAATATGTGTTTCATTTTCTTTTCTGAGGTGTTTGTCAAAAGTCTTGTTTTTTGGCTGAATTGAGAAATAAGGCGAATGCTGGGTTATACCTTGGGCTAGCTCTTCAGGGAAAGGTCGGAATCAAAAATCAAGCGAGAATTCGGCTTTCCAGCCTGTGGGGAACAGGAATATGTGTTTCTTTTTCATTTCTGAGGTGTTTGTCAAAAGTGATGTTTTTGGGCTGAATTGAGAAATAAGGCGAATGCTGTGTTAGACCTTGGGCTAGCTCTTCAGGGAAAGGTCGGAATCAAAAATCGAGTGTGAATTCGGCTTTCCAGCCCGTGGGGAACAGGAATATGTGTTTCTTTTTCATTTCTGAGGTGTTTGCCAAAAGTGATGTTTTTGGGCTGAATTGAGAAATAAGGCGAATGCTGTGTTAGACCTTGGGCTAGCTCTTCAGGGAAAGGTCGGAATCAAAAATTGAGCGTGAATTCGGCTTTCCAGCCCGTGGGGAACAGGAATATGTGTTTCTTTTTCATTTCTGAGGTGTTTGTCAAAAGTGATGTTTTTGGGCTGAATTGAGAAATAAGGCGAATGCTGGGTTAGACCTTGGGTAGCTTTTCAGGGAAAGGTCGGAATCAAAAATCAAGCGAGAATTCGGCTTTCTAGCCTGTGGGGAACAGGAATATGTGTTTCATTTTCATTTCTGAGGTGATTGTCAAAAGTCATGTTTTTTGGCTGTATTGAGTCCTAAGGCGAATGCTGTGTTAGACTTTGGGCTAGCTCTTCAGGGTAGGCTCGGAATCAAAAATCAAGCGAGAATTCAGCTTTCCAGCCTGTGGGGAACAGGAATATGTGTTTCATTTTCATTTCTGAGGTGTTTGTCAAAAGTGATGTTTTTGGGCTGAATTGAGAAATAAGGCGAATGCTGTGTTAGACCTTGGGCTAGCTCTTCAGGGGAAGGTCGGAATCAAAAATCAAGCGAGAATTCGGCTTTTCAGCCTGTGTGGAAAAGGAATATGTGTTTCATTTTCATTTCTGAGGTGTTTGTCAAAAGTCTTGTTTTTTGGCTGAATTGAGAACTGAGGCGAATTCTGTGTTAGACCTTGGGCTAGCTCTTCAGGGAAGGCTTGGAATCGAAAATCAAGCGAGAATTCGGCTTTCCAGCCCGTGGGGAACAGGAATATGTGTTTTTTTTTTCATTTCTGAGGTGTTTGTCAAAAGTGATGTTTTTGGGCTGAATTGAGAAATAAGGCGAATGCTGGGTTATACCTTGGGCTAGCTCTTCAGGGAAAGGTCGGAATCAAAAATCAAGCGAGAATTCGGCTTTCCAGCCTGTGGGGAACAGGAATATGTGTTTCTTTTTCATTTCTGAGGTGTTTGTCAAAAGTGATGTTTTTGGGCTGAATTGAGAAATAAGGCGAATGCTGTGTTAGACCTTGGGCTAGCTCTTCAGGGAAAGGTCGGAATCAAAAATCGAGCGTGAATTCGGCTTTCCAGCCCGTGGGGAACAGGAATATGTGTTTCTTTTTCATTTCTGAGGTGTTTGTCAAAAGTGATGTTTTTGGGCTGAATTGAGAAATAAGGCGAATGCTGGGTTCGACCTTGGGCTAGCTCTTCAGGGTAGGCTCGGAATCGAAAATGAAGCGAGAATTCGGCTTTCCAGCCTGTGGGAAACAGGAATATGTGTTTCATTTTCATTTCTGAGGTGTTTGTCAAAAGTCATGTTTTTTGGCTGAATTGAGAACTGAGGCAAATTCTGTGTTAGACCTTGGGCTAGCTCTTCAGGGAAGGCTTGGAATCGAAAATCAAGCGAGAATTCGGCTTTCCAGCCCGTGGGGAACAGGAATATGTGTTTCTTTTTCATTTCTGAGGTGTTTGTCAAAAGTGATATTTTTGGACTGAATTGAATCCTAAGGCGAATGCTGTGTTAGACTTTGGGCTAGCTCTTCAGGGTAGGATCGGAATCAAAAATCAAGCAAGAATTCAGCTTTCCAGCCTGTGGGGAACAGGAATATGTGTTTCATTTTCATTTCTGAGGTGTTTGTCAAAAGTGATGTTTTTGGGCTGAATTGAGAAATAAGGTGAATGCTGTGTTAGACCTTGGGCTAGCTCTTCAGGGAACGGTCAGAATCAAAAATTTGAGCGAGAATTCGGCTTTCCAGCCTGTGGGGAACAGGAATATGTGTTTCTTTTTCATTTCTGAGGTGTTTGCCAAAAGTGATGTTTTTGGGCTGAATTGAGAAATAAGGCGAATGCTGTGTTAGACCTTGGGCTAGCTCTTCAGGGAAAGGTCGGAATCAAAAATCGAGCGAGAATTCGGCTTTCCAGCCTGTGGGGAACAGGAATATGTGTTTCTTTTTCATTTCTGAGGTGTTTGTCAAAAGTGATGTTTTTGGGCTGAATTGAGAAATAAGGCGAATGCTGTGTTAGACCTTGGGCTAGCTCTTCAGGGAAAGGTCAGAATCAATAATCAAGCGAGAATTCGGGTTTCCAGCCCATGGGGAACAGGAATATGTGTTTCTTTTTCATTTCTGAGGTGTTTGTCAAAAGTGATGTTTTTGGGCTGAATTGAATCCTAAGGCGAATGCTGTGTTAGACTTTGGGCTAGCTCTTCAGGGTAGGCTCGGAATCAAAAATCAAGCGAGAATTCAGCTTTCCAGCCTGTGGGGAACAGGAATATGTGTTTCATTTTCATTTCTGAGGTGTTTGTCAAAAGTAATGTTTTTGGGCTGAATTGAGAAATAAGGCGAATGCTGTGTTAGACCTTGGGCTAGCTCTTCAGGGGAAGGTCGGAATCAAAAATCAAGCGAGAATTCGGCTTTCCAGCCTGTGTGGAAAAGGAATATGTGTTTCATTTTCTTTTCTGAGGTGTTTGTCAAAAGTCTTGTTTTTTGGCTGAATTGAGAAATAAGGCGAATGCTGGGTTATACCTTGGGCTAGCTCTTCAGGGAAAGGTCGGAATCAAAAATCAAGCGAGAATTCGGCTTTCCAGCCTGTGGGGAACAGGAATATGTGTTTCTTTTTCATTTCTGAGGTGTTTGTCAAAAGTGATGTTTTTGGGCTGAATTGAGAAATAAGGCGAATGCTGTGTTAGACCTTGGGCTAGCTCTTCAGGGAAAGGTCGGAATCAAAAATCGAGTGTGAATTCGGCTTTCCAGCCCGTGGGGAACAGGAATATGTGTTTCTTTTTCATTTCTGAGGTGTTTGCCAAAAGTGATGTTTTTGGGCTGAATTGAGAAATAAGGCGAATGCTGTGTTAGACCTTGGGCTAGCTCTTCAGGGAAAGGTCGGAATCAAAAATTGAGCGTGAATTCGGCTTTCCAGCCCGTGGGGAACAGGAATATGTGTTTCTTTTTCATTTCTGAGGTGTTTGTCAAAAGTGATGTTTTTGGGCTGAATTGAGAAATAAGGCGAATGCTGGGTTAGACCTTGGGTAGCTTTTCAGGGAAAGGTCGGAATCAAAAATCAAGCGAGAATTCGGCTTTCTAGCCTGTGGGGAACAGGAATATGTGTTTCATTTTCATTTCTGAGGTGATTGTCAAAAGTCATGTTTTTTGGCTGTATTGAGTCCTAAGGCGAATGCTGTGTTAGACTTTGGGCTAGCTCTTCAGGGTAGGCTCGGAATCAAAAATCAAGCGAGAATTCAGCTTTCCAGCCTGTGGGGAACAGGAATATGTGTTTCATTTTCATTTCTGAGGTGTTTGTCAAAAGTGATGTTTTTGGGCTGAATTGAGAAATAAGGCGAATGCTGTGTTAGACCTTGGGCTAGCTCTTCAGGGGAAGGTCGGAATCAAAAATCAAGCGAGAATTCGGCTTTTCAGCCTGTGTGGAAAAGGAATATGTGTTTCATTTTCATTTCTGAGGTGTTTGTCAAAAGTGATGTTTTTGGGCTGAATTGAGAAATAAGGCGAATGCTGGGTTATACCTTGGGCTAGCTCTTCAGGGAAAGGTCGGAATCAAAAATCAAGCGAGAATTCGGCTTTCCAGCCTGTGGGGAACAGGAATATGTGTTTCTTTTTCATTTCTGAGGTGTTTGTCAAAAGTGATGTTTTTGGGCTGAATTGAGAAATAAGGCGAATGCTGTGTTAGACCTTGGGCTAGCTCTTCAGGGAAAGGTCGGAATCAAAAATCGAGCGTGAATTCGGCTTTCCAGCCCGTGGGGAACAGGAATATGTGTTTCTTTTTCATTTCTGAGGTGTTTGTCAAAAGTGATGTTTTTGGGCTGAATTGAGAAATAAGGCGAATGCTGGGTTCGACCTTGGGCTAGCTCTTCAGGGTAGGCTCGGAATCGAAAATGAAGCGAGAATTCGGCTTTCCAGCCTGTGGGAAACAGGAATATGTGTTTCATTTTCATTTCTGAGGTGTTTGTCAAAAGTCATGTTTTTTGGCTGTATTGAGTCCTAAGGAGAATGCTGTGTTAGACTTTGGGCTAGCTCTTCAGGGTAGGCTCAGAATCGAAAATCAAGCGAGAATTCGGCTTTCCAGCCTGTGGGGAACAGGAATATGTATTTCTTTTTCATTTCTGAGGTGTTTGTCAAAAGTGATGTTTTTGGGCTGAATTGAGAAATAAGGCGAATGCTGTGTTAGACCTTGAGCTAGCTCTTCAGGGTAGGCTCGGAATCGAAAATCAAGCGAGAATTCGGCTTTCCAGCCTGTGGGGAACAGGAATATGTGTTTCATTTTCATTTCTGAGGTGTTTGTCAAAAGTCATGTTTTTTAGCTGTATTGAGTCCTAAGGCGAATGCAGTGTTAGACTTTGGGCTAGCTCTTCAGGGTAGGCTCGGAATAGAAAATCAAGCGAGAATTCAGCTTTCCAGGCTGTGGGGAACAGGAATATGTGTTTCATTTTCATTTCTGAGGTGTTTGTCAAAAGTGATGTTTTTGGGCTGAATTGAGAAATAAGGCGAATGCTGTGTTAGACCTTGAGCTAGCTCTTCAGGGTAGGCTCGGAATCGAAAATCAAGCGAGAATTTGGCTTTCCAGCCTGTGGGGAACAGGAATATGTGTTTCATTTTCATTTCTGAGGTGTTTGTCAAAAGTCATGTTTTTTGGCTGTATTGAGTCCTAAGGCGAATGCAGTGTTAGACTTTGGGCTAGCTCTTCAGGGTAGGCTCGGAATCAAAAATCAAGCGAGAATTCGGCTTTCCAGCCCATGGGGAACAGGAATATGTGTTTCATTTTCATTTCTGAGGTGTTTGTCAAAAGTGATGTTTTTGGGCTGAATTGAGAAATAAGGCGAATGCGGTGTTAGACCTTGGGCTAGGTCTTCAGGGAAAGGTCGGAATCAAAAATCAAGCGAGAATTCGGCTTTCCAGCCCATGGGGAGCAGGAATATGTGTTTCTTTTTCATTTCTGAGGTGTTTGTCAAAAGTGATGTTTTTGGCTGTATTGAGTCCTAAGGCGAATGCTGTGTTAGACCTTGGGCTAGCTCTTCAGGGAAAGGTCGGAATCAAAAATCAAGCGAGAATTCAGCTTTCCAGCCTGTGGGGAACAGGAATATGTGTTTCATTTTCATTTCTGAGGTGTTTGTCAAAAGTCATGTTTTTTTGGCTGTATTCAGTCCTAAGGCGAATGCTGTGTTAGACTTTGGGCTAGCTCTTCAGGGTAGGCTCGGAATCGAAAATCAAGCGAGAATTCGGCTTTCCAGCCTGTGGGGAACAGGAATATGTGTTTCTTTTTCATTTCTGAGGTGTTTGTCAAAAGTGATGTTTTTGGGCTGAATTGAGAAATAAGGCGAATGCTGTGATAGACTTTGGGCAAGCTCTTCAGGGTAGGCTCGGAATCGAAAATGAAGCGAGAATTCGGCTTTCCAGCCTGTGGGAAACAGGAATATGTGTTTCATTTTCATTTCTGAGGTGTTTGTCAAAAGTCATGTTTTTTGGCTGTATTGAGTCCTAAGGAGAATGCTGTGTTAGACTTTGGGCTAGCTCTTCAGGGTAGGCTCGGAATCGAAAATCAAGCGAGAATTCGGCTTTCCAGCCCGTGGGGAACAGGAATATGTATTTCTTTTTCATTTCTGAGGTGTTTGTCAAAAGTGATGTTTTTGGGCTGAATTGAGAAATAAGGCGAATGCTGTGTTAGACCTTGAGCTAGCTCTTCAGGGTAGGCTCGGAATCGAAAATCAAGCGAGAATTCGGGTTTCCAGCCTGTGGGGAACAGGAATATGTGTTTCATTTTCATTTCTGAGGTGTTTGTCAAAAGTCATGTTTTTTAGCTGTATTGAGTCCTAAGGCGAATGCAGTGTTAGACTTTGGGCTAGCTCTTCAGGGTAGGCTCGGAATTGAAAATCAAGCGAGAATTCGGCTTTCCAGCCCGTGGGGAACAGGAATATGTGTTTCTTTTTCATTTCTGAGGTGTTTGTCAAAAGTGATGTTTTTGGGCTGAATTGAGAAATAAGGCGAATGCGGTGTTAGACCTTGGGCTAGCTCTTCAGGGAAAGGTCGGAATCAAAAATTAAGCGAGAATTCGGATTTCCAGCCCGTGGGGAACAGGAATATGTATTTCTTTTTCATTTCTGAGGTGTTTGTCAAAAGTGATGTTTTTGGGCTGAATTGAGAAATAAGGCGAATGCTGTGTTAGACCTTGAGCTAGCTCTTCAGGGTAGGCTCGGAATCGAAAATCAAGCGAGAATTCGGCTTTCCAGCCTGTGGGGAACAGGAATATGTGTTTCATTTTCATTTCTGAGGTGTTTGTCAAAAGTCATGTTTTTTGGCTGTATTGAGTCCTAAGGCGAATGCAGTGTTAGACTTTGGGCTAGCTCTTCAGGGTAGGCTCGGAATCGAAAATCAAGCGAGAATTCGGCTTTCCAGCCCATGGGGAACAGGAATATGTGTTTCATTTTCATTTCTGAGGTGTTTGTCAAAAGTGATGTTTTTGGGCTGAATTGAGAAATAAGGCGAATGCGGTGTTAGACCTTGGGCTAGGTCTTCAGGGAAAGGTCGGAATCAAAAATCAAGCGAGAATTCAGCTTTCCAGCCTGTGGGGAACAGGAATATGTGTTTCATTTTCATTTCTGAGGTGTTTGTCAAAAGTCATGTTTTTTGGCTGAATTGAGAACTGAGGCAAATTCTGTGTTAGACCTTGGGCTAGCTCTTCAGGGAAGGCTTGGAATCGAAAATCAAGCGAGAATTCGGCTTTCCAGCCCGTGGGGAACAGGAATATGTGTTTCTTTTTCATTTCTGAGGTGTTTGTCAAAAGTGATGTTTTTGGGCTGAATCGAGAAATAAGGCGAATGCTGTGTTAGACCTTGAGCTAGCTCTTCAGGGTAGGCTTGGAATCGAAAATCAAGCGAGAATTCAGCTGTCCAGCCATTGGGGAATAGGGATATGTGTTTCTTTTTCATTTCTGAGGTGTTTGTCAAAAGTGATGTTTTTGGGCTGAATTCAATCCTAAGGCGAATGCTGGGTTAGACCTTGGGCTAGCTCTTCAGGGAAAGGTCGGAATCAAAAATCAAGCGAGAATTCGGCTTTCCAGCCTTTGGGGAACAGGAATATGTGTTTCTTTTTCATTTCTGAGGTGTTTGTCAAAAGTGATGTTTTTGGGCTGAATTGAGAAATAAGGCGAATGCTGTGATAGACTTTGGGCAAGCTCTTCAGGGTAGGCTCGGAATCGAAAATGAAGCGAGAATTCGGCTTTCCAGCCTGTGGGAAACAGGAATATGTGTTTCATTTTCATTTCTGAGGTGTTTGTCAAAAGTCATGTTTTTTGGCTGTATTGAGTCCTAAGGAGAATGCTGTGTTAGACTTTGGGCTAGCTCTTCAGGGTAGGCTCGGAATCGAAAATCAAGCGAGAATTCGGCTTTCCAGCCCGTGGGGAACAGGAATATGTATTTCTTTTTCATTTCTGAGGTGTTTGTCAAAAGTGATGTTTTTGGGGCTGAATTGAGAAATAAGGCGAATGCTGTGTTAGACCTTGAGCTAGCTCTTCAGGGTAGGCTCGGAATCGAAAATCAAGCGAGAATTCGGCTTTCCAGCCTGTGGGGAACAGGAATATGTGTTTCATTTTCATTTCTGAGGTGTTTGTCAAAAGTCATGTTTTTTAGCTGTATTGAGTCCTAAGGCGAATGCAGTGTTAGACTTTGGGCTAGCTCTTCAGGGGTAGGCTCGGAATTGAAAATCAAGCGAGAATTCGGCTTTCCAGCCCGTGGGGAACAGGAATATGTGTTTCTTTTTCATTTCTGAGGTGTTTGTCAAAAGTGATGTTTTTGGGCTGAATTGAGAAATAAGGCGAATGCTGTGTTAGACCTTGAGCTAGCTCTTCAGGGTAGGCTCGGAATCGAAAATCAAGCGAGAATTTGGCTTTCCAGCCTGTGGGGAACAGGAATATGTGTTTCATTTTCATTTCTGAGGTGTTTGTCAAAAGTCATGTTTTTTGGCTGTATTGAGTCCTAAGGCGAATGCAGTGTTAGACTTTGGGCTAGCTCTTCAGGGTAGGCTCGGAATCGAAAATCAAGCGAGAATTCGGATTTCCAGCCCATGGGGAACAGGAATATGTGTTTCTTTTTCATTTCTGAGGTGTTTGTCAAAAGTTATGTTTTTGGGCTGAATTGAGAAATAAGGCGAATGCGGTGTTAGACCTTGGGGCTAGGTCTTCAGGGAAAGGTCGGAATCAAAAATCAAGCGAGAATTCGGCTTTCCAGCCCATGGGGAACAGGAATATGTGTTTCTTTTTCATTTCTGAGGTGTTTGTCAAAAGTGATGTTTTTGGCTGTATTGAGTCCTAAGGCGAATGCTGTGTTAGACCTTGGGCTAGCTCTTCAGGGAAAGGTCGGAATCAAAAATCAAGCGAGAATTCAGCTTTCCCAGCCTGTGGGGAACAGGAATATGTGTTTCATTTTCATTTCTGAGGTGTTTGTCAAAAGTCATGTTTTTTGGGTGTATTCAGTCCTAAGGCGAATGCTGTGTTAGACTTTGGGCTAGCTCTTCAGGGTAGGCTCGGAATCGAAAATCAAGCGAGAATTTGGCTTTCCAGCCCGTGGGGGAACAGGAATATGTGTTTCTTTTTCATTTCTGAGGTGTTTGTCAAAAAGTGATGTTTTTGGGCTGAATTGAGAAATAAGGCGAGTGCTGTGTTAGACCTTGAGCTAGCTCTTCAGGGTAGGCTTGGAATCGAAAATCAAGCGAGAATTCAGCTGTCCAGCCATTGGGGAATAGGGATATGTGTTTCTTTTTCATTTCTGAGGTGTTTGTCAAAAGTGATGTTTTTGGGCTGAATTCAATCCTAAGGCGAATGCTGGATTAGACCTTGGGCTAGCTCTTCAGGGAAAGGTCGGAATCAAAAATCAAGCGATAATTCGGCTTTCCAGCCTGTGGGGAACAGGAATATGTGTTTCTTTTTCATTTCTGAGGTGTTTGTCAAAAGTGATGTTTTTGGGCTGAATTGAGAAATAAGGCGAATGCTGTGTTAGACCTTGAGCTAGCTCTTCAGGGTAGGCTCGGAATCGAAAATCAAGCGAGAATTCGGCTTTCCAGTCTGTGGGGAACAGGAATATGTGTTTCATTTTCATTTCTGAGGTGTTTGTCAAAAGTCATGTTTTTTAGCTGTATTGAGTCCTAAGGCGAATGCAGTGTTAGACTTTGGGGCTAGCTCTTCAGGGTAGGCTCGGAATTGAAAATCAAGCAAGAATTCGGCTTTCCAGCCCGTGGGGAACAGGAATATGTGTTTCTTTTTCATTTCTGAGGTGTTTGTCAAAAGTGATGTTTTTTAGCTGTATTGAGTCCTAAGGCGAATGCAGTGTTAGACTTTGGGCTAGCTCTTCAGGGTAGGCTCGGAATCGAAAATCAAGCGAGAATTCGGCTTTCCAGCCCATGGGGAACAGGAATATGTGTTTCATTTTCATTTCTGAGGTGTTTGTCAAAAGTTATGTTTTTGGGCTGAATTGAGAAATAAGGCGAATGCGGTGTTAGACCTTGGGCTAGGTCTTCAGGGAAAGGTCGGAATCAAAAATCAAGCGAGAATTCGGCTTTCTATCCCATGGGGAACAGGAATATGTGTTTCTTTTTCATTTCTGAGGTGTTTGTCAAAAGTGATGTTTTTGGCTGTATTGAATCCTAAGGCGAATGCTGTGTTAGACCTTGGGCTAGCTCTTCAGGGAAAGGTCGGAATCAAAAATCAAGCGAGAATTCAGCTTTCCAGGCTGTGGGGAACAGGAATATGTGTTTCATTTTCATTTCTGAGGTGTTTGTCAAAAGTCATGTTTTTTGGCTGTATTCAGTCCTAGGGCGAATGCTGTGTTAGACTTTGGGCTAGCTCTTCAGGGTAGGCTCGGAATCGAAAATCAAGCGAGAATTCAGCTTTCCAGCCCGTGGGGAACAGGAATATGTGTTTCTTTTTCATTTCTGAGGTGTTTGTCAAAAGTGATGTTTTTGGGCTGAATTGAGAAATAAGGCGAATGCTGTGTTAGACCTTGAGCTAGCTCTTCAGGGTAGGCTTGGAATCGAAAATCAAGCGAGAATTCAGCTGTCCAGCCATTGGGGAATAGGGATATGTGTTTCTTTTTCATTTCTGAGGTGTTTGTCAAAAGTGATGTTTTTGGGCTGAATTCAATCCTAAGGCGAATGCTGGGTTAGACCTTGGGCTAGCTCTTCAGGGAAAGGTCGGAATCAAAAATCAAGCGAGAATTCGGCTTTCCAGCCTGTGGGGAACAGGAATATGTGTTTCTTTTTCATTTCTGAGGTGTTTGTCAAAAGTGATGTTTTTGGGCTGAATTGAGAAATAAGGCGAATGCTGTGATAGACTTTGGGCAAGCTCTTCAGGGTAGGCTCGGAATCGAAAATGAAGCGAGAATTTGGCTTTCCAGCCTGTGGGAAACAGGAATATGTGTTTCATTTTCATTTCTGAGGTGTTTGTCAAAAGTCATGTTTTTTGGCTGTATTGAGTCCTAAGGAGAATGCTGTGTTAGACTTTGGGCTAGCTCTTCAGGGTAGGCTCGGAATCGAAAATCAAGCGAGAATTTGGCTTTCCAGCCCGTGGGGAACAGGAATATGTATTTCTTTTTCATTTCTGAGGTGTTTGTCAAAAGTGATGTTTTTGGGCTGAATTGAGAAATAAGGCGAATGCTGTGTTAGACCTTGAGCTAGCTCTTCAGGGTAGGCTCGGAATCGAAAATAAAGCGAGAATTCGGCTTTCCAGCCTGTGGGGAACAGGAATATGTGTTTCATTTTCATTTCTGAGGTGTTTGTCAAAAGTCATGTTTTTTAGCTGTATTGAGTCCTAAGGCGAATGCAGTGTTAGACTTTGGGCTAGCTCTTCAGGGTAGGCTCGGAATTGAAAATCAAGCGAGAATTCGGCTTTCCAGCCCGTGGGGAACAGGAATATGTGTTTCTTTTTCATTTCTGAGTTGTTTGTCAAAAGTGATGTTTTTGGGCTGAATTGAGAAATAAGGCGAATGCGGTGTTAGACCTTGGGCTAGGTCTTCAGGGAAAGGTCGGAATCAAAAATCAAGCGAGAATTCGGCTTTCTATCCCATGGGGAACAGGAATATGTGTTTCTTTTTCATTTCTGAGGTGTTTGTCAAAAGTGATGTTTTTGGCTGTATTGAATCCTAAGGCGAATGCTGTGTTAGACCTTGGGCTAGCTCTTCAGGGAAAGGTCGGAATCAAAAATCAAGCGAGAATTCAGCTTTCCAGGCTGTGGGGAACAGGAATATGTGTTTCATTTTCATTTCTGTGGTGTTTGTCAAAAGTCATGTTTTTTGGCTGTATTCAGTCCTAGGGCGAATGCTGTGTTAGACTTTGGGCTAGCTCTTCAGGGTAGGCTCGGAATCGAAAATCAAGCGAGAATTCAGCTTTCCAGCCCGTGGGGAACAGGAATATGTGTTTCTTTTTCATTTCTGAGGTGTTTGTCAAAAGTGATGTTTTTGGGCTGAATTGAGAAATAAGGCGAATGCTGTGTTAGACCTTGAGCTAGCTCTTCAGGGTAGGCTTGGAATCGAAAATCAAGCGAGAATTCAGCTGTCCAGCCATTGGGGAATAGGGATATGTGTTTCTTTTTCATTTCTGAGGTGTTTGTCAAAAGTGATGTTTTTGGGCTGAATTCAATCCTAAGGCGAATGCTGGGTTAGACCTTGGGCTAGCTCTTCAGGGAAAGGTCGGAATCAAAAATCAAGCGAGAATTCGGCTTTCCAGCCTGTGGGGAACAGGAATATGTGTTTCTTTTTTCATTTCTGAGGTGTTTGTCAAAAGTGATGTTTTTGGGCTGAATTGAGAAATAAGGCGAATGCTGTGATAGACTTTGGGCAAGCTCTTCAGGGTAGGCTCGGAATCGAAAATGAAGCGAGAATTTGGCTTTCCAGCCTGTGGGAAACAGGAATATGTGTTTCATTTTCATTTCTGAGGTGTTTGTCAAAAGTCATGTTTTTTGGCTGTATTGAGTCCTAAGGAGAATGCTGTGTTAGACTTTGGGCTAGCTCTTCAGGGTAGGCTCGGAATCGAAAATCAAGCGAGAATTTGGCTTTCCAGCCCGTGGGAACAGGAATATGTATTTCTTTTTCATTTCTGAGGTGTTTGTCAAAAGTGATGTTTTTGGGCTGAATTGAGAAATAAGGCGAATGCTGTGTTAGACCTTGAGCTAGCTCTTCAGGGTAGGCTCGGAATCGAAAATAAAGCGAGAATTCGGCTTTCCAGCCTGTGGGGAACAGGAATATGTGTTTCATTTTCATTTCTGAGGTGTTTGTCAAAAGTCATGTTTTTTAGCTGTATTGAGTCCTAAGGCGAATGCAGTGTTAGACTTTGGGCTAGCTCTTCAGGGTAGGCTCGGAATTGAAAATCAAGCGAGAATTCGGCTTTCCAGCCCGTGGGGAACAGGAATATGTGTTTCTTTTTCATTTCTGAGTTGTTTGTCAAAAGTGATGTTTTTGGGCTGAATTGAGAAATAAGGCGAATGCGGTGTTAGACCTTGGGCTAGCTCTTCAGGGAAAGGTCGGAATCAAAAATTAAGCGAGAATTCGGATTTCCAGCCCGTGGGGAACAGGAATATGTATTTCTTTTTCATTTCTGAGGTGTTTGTCAAAAGTGATGTTTTTGGGCTGAATTGAGAAATAAGGCGAATGCTGTGTTAGACCTTGAGCTAGCTCTTCAGGGTAGGCTCGGAATCGAAAATCAAGCGAGAATTCGGCTTTCCAGCCTGTGGGGAACAGGAATATGTGTTTCATTTTCATTTCTGAGGTGTTTGTCAAAAGTCATGTTTTTTGGCTGTATTGAGTCCTAAGGCGAATGCAGTGTTAGACTTTGGGCTAGCTCTTCAGGGTAGGCTCGGAATCGAAAATCAAGCGAGAATTCGGCTTTCCAGCCCATGGGGAACAGGAATATGTGTTTCATTTTCATTTCTGAGGTGTTTGTCAAAAGTGATGTTTTTGGGCTGAATTGAGAAATAAGGCGAATGCGGTGTTAGACCTTGGGCTAGGTCTTCAGGGAAAGGTCGGAATCAAAAATCAAGCGAGAATTCGGCTTTCCAGCCCATGGGGAACAGGAATATGTGTTTCTTTTTCATTTCTGACGTCTTTGTCAAAAGTGATGTTTTTGGGCTGAAATGAGTCCTAAGGAGAATGCTATATTAAACCTGGGCTAGCTGTTCAGGGAAAGCTCGGATTTGAAAATGTAAGAATTCGGCTTTCCAGCCCGTGGGGAGCAGGAATATGTGTTTCTTTTTCATTTCTGAGGTTTTTGTGAAAAGTGATCTTTTCCGCTGAATTGAGTCAGAAGGCAAATAGTGTGTTAAACCTTGGGCTAGCAGTTCAGGGAAAGCTCGAATTTGAAAATCGACCTAGAATTCGGCTTTCCAGCCCGTGGGGAACAGGAATATACCATTTCTGAGCTCTCTCAAAAGTGATGTATTTGGTCTAAGTCAAAGTTCAAAGTCTGAGTCAAAGGTCAAGTTGGGGTCAAAGGTCAAGTTGGGGTCAAAGGTCATGATGGGGGTCAAAGGTCTAGTTGGGGTCAAGGGTCAAGTTGGGGGTCAAAGGTCAAAGGTCAAGATGGGGTCAAAAGTCAAAAGCCAAGTTGGGGTCAAAGGTCAAGTTGTGGGCAAAGGTCAAAGGTCAAGTTGGGGTCAAAGGTCAAGTTGGGGTCAAAGGTCATGATGGGGTCAAAGGTCCTGATGGGGTCAAAGGTCAAAGGTCACAATGGGGTCAGAGGTCAAAGGTCACAATGGGGTCAAAGGTCAAGATGGGGTCAAAGGTCAAGTTGGGGTCAAAGGTCAAAGGTCAAGTTGGGGTCAAAGGTCAAGTTGAGCTCATTGTCAAAAGTGATGTTTTTGGGCTGAAATGAGTCCTAAGGAGAATGCTATATTAAACCTTGGGCTAGCTGTTCAGGGAAAGCTCGGATTTGAAAATGTAAGAATTCGGCTTTCCAGCCCGTGGAGAACAGGAATATACCATTTCAGAGCTCTCTCAAAAGTGATGTTTTTGGTCTGAGTCAAAGTTCAAAGTCTGAGCCAAAGGTCAAGTTGGGGTCAAAGGTCAAGTTGGGGTCAAAGGTCATGATGGGGTCAAAGGTCAAAGGTCACAATGGGGTCAAAGGTCAAAGGTCAAGATGGTGTCAAAGGTCAAGATGGGGTCAAAGGTCAAGATGGGGTCAAATGTCAAATGTCAAGTTGGAGTCAAAGGTCAAGTTGGGGTCAAAGGTCAAGTTGGGGTCAAAGGTCAAAGGTCACAATTGGGTCAAAGGTCAAGATGGGGTCAAAGGTCAAAGGCCAAGTTGGGGGTCAAAGGTCAAAGGTCAAGTTAGGGTCAAAGGTCAAGATGGTGGGTTAAAGGTCAAAGGTCAAGTTGGGGTCAAAGGTCAAAGGTCAAGTTGGGGTCAAAGGTCAAGTTGGGGGTCAAAGGTCAAGTTGGGGTCAAAGGTCAAGTTGGGGTCAAAGGTCAAAGGTCAAGTTGGGGGTCAAAGGTCAAAGGCCAAGTTGGGGGTCAAAGGCCAAGTTGGGGTCAAGGGTCAAAGGTCAAGTTGGGGTCAAAGGTCAAAGGTCAATTGTGGGTCAAATGTCATGATGGGGTCAAAGGTCATGATGGGGTCAAAGGTCACAATGGGGTCAAAGGTCAAGTTGGGGGTCAAAGGTCAAGTTTGGGTCAAAGGTCAAAGGTCAAGTTGGGGTCAAAGGTCAAAGGCCAAGTTGGGGTCAAAGGCCAAGTTGGGGTCAAGGGTCAAAGGTCAAGTGTGGGTGAAAGGTCAAGTGTGTAGCAAAGGTCAAAGGTCAAGTTGGGGTCAAAGGTCAAAGGTCAAGCTGGAATTAAAGGTCAAGTTGGGGTCAAAGGTCAAAGGTCAAGTTGGGGTCAAAGGTCATGATGTGGTCAAAGGTCATGATGGGGTCAAAGGTCAAGTTGGGGGGTCAAAGGTCAAGTTTGAGTCAAAGGTCAAGCTGGGGTCAAAGGTCAAAGGTCAAGTTGACCTTCAAAAATCAAGCGTGAATTCGGCTTTCCTGGACATGGCGAACAGGAATATGTATTTCTTTTCCATTTCTGAGCTCTTTGTCAAAAGTGATGTTTTGGGCTGAATTGAGTCCTAAGGTCAATGCTGGGTTAAATCTTGGGCTAGCTCTTTAGGGAAAGCTCGGAATCGATAATCAAGCGATAATTCGGCCTTTCAGCCCGTGGGGAACAGGAATATGTGTTTCTTTTGTATTTCTGAGCCCTGTCAAAAGTGATGGTTATGGGCTGATTTGAGTCCACAGGAGAATGCTGTTAGACGTTGGACTAGCTCTTCAGGGAAAGCGAAAATTTGAAAATAAAGCGAGAATTCGGCTTTCTAGACCGTGCGGAACAGGAATGAGTGTTTCTTTTTCATTTCTGAGCTCTTTGTCAAAAGTGTTGTTTTTTGGGCTGAATTGAGTCCTAAGGCCAATGCAGGGTTAAATCTTGGGCTAGCTCTTCAGGAAAAGCTCGGATTTGAAAATCAAGTGAGAATTCGGCTTTCCTGGACTTGGGGAAAAGGAATATGTGTTTCTTTTTCATTTCTGAGCTCCTTGTCTAAAGTGATGTTCTTGGGCTTATTTGAGTCCGAAGATCAATGCTGGTTAAATCTTGGGCTCTTAGCTCATTAGGGGAAGCTCGGATTTGAAAATGTAAGAATTCGGCTTTCTAGACCGTGAAGAACAGGAATATTTGTTTCTTTTCATTTCTGACGTCTTTGTCAAAAGTGATGTTTTTGGGCTGAATTGAGTCCTAGGGCGAATACTGTGTTGGACCTTGGGCTAGCTCTTTAGGGAAAGATTAGAATCGAAAATCGACCTAGAAATCGGCTTTCCAGCCCGTGGGGAACAGGAATATGTTTCTTTTTCATTTCTGAGCTCTTTGTCTAAAGTGATGTTTTGGGGCTGAATTGAGTCCGAAGGCAAATTGTGTGTTAAACCTTGGGCTAGCTCTTCAGGAAAAGCTCGGATTTGAAAATGTAAGAATTCGGCTTTCTAGACCGTGAAGAACAGGAATATTTGTTTCTTTTACATTTCTGACGTCTTTGTCAAAAGTGATGTTTTTGGGCTGAATTGAGTCCTAGGGCGAATACTGTGTTGGACCTTGGGCTAGCTCTTTAGGGAAAGATTGGAATCGAAAATCGACCTAGAAATCGGCTTTCCAGCCCGTGGGGAACAGGAATATGTTTCTTTTTCATTTCTGAGCTCTTTGTCTAAAGTGATGTTTTTGGGCTGAATTGAGTCCGAAGGCAAATTGTGGGTTAAAACTTGGGCTAGCTCTTCAGGAAAAGCTCGGATTTGAAAATGTAAGAATTCGGCTTTCTAGACCGTGAAGAACAGGAATATTTGTTTCTTTTTCATTTCTGACGTCTTTGTCAAAAGTGATGTTTTGGGGCTGAATTGAGTCCTAGGGCGAATACTGTGTTAAACCTTGGGCTAGCTCTTCAGGAAAAGCTCGGATTTGAAAATGTTAGAATTCGCCTTTCTAGACCGTAAAGAACAGGAATATTTGTTTCTTTTTCATTTCTGACGTCTTTGTCAAAAGTGATGTTTTTGGGCTGAATTGAGTCCTAGGGCGAATACTGTGTTGGACCTTGGGCTAGCTCTTTAGGGAAAGATTGGAATCGAAAATCGACCTAGAAATCGGCTTTCCAGCCTGTGGGGAACAGGAATATGTTTCTTTTCATTTCTGAGCTCTTTGTCTAAAGTGATGTTTTTGGACTTTATTGAGTCCGAAGGCAAATTGTGTATTAAACCTTGGGCTACCTCTTCAGGAAAAGCTCGATTTGAAAATGTAAGAATTCGGCTTTCTAGACCGTAAAGAACAGGAATATTTGTTTCTTTTCATTTCTGACGTCTTTGTCAAAAGTGATGTTTTTCGGCTGAATTGAGAAATAAGGCGAATGCTGTGTTAGACCTTGCGCTAGCTCTTCAGGGAAAGGTCAGAATCAATAATCAAGCGAGAATTCGGCTTTCCAGCCCATGGGGAACAGGAATATGTGTTTCTTTTTCATTTCTGAGGTGTTTGTCAAAAGTGATGTTTTTGGGCTGAATTGAATCCTAGGGCGAATGCTGTGTTAGACTTTGGGCTAGCTCTTCAGGGTAGGCTCGGAATCAAAAATCAAGCGAGAATTCAGCTTTCCAGCCTGTGGGGAACAGGAATATGTGTTTCATTTTCATTTCTGAGGTATTTGTCAAAAGTGATGTTTTTGGGCTGAATTGAGAAATAAGGCGAATGCTGTGTTAGACCTTGGGCTAGCTCTTCAGGGAAAGGTCGGAATCAAAAATCAAGCGAGAATTCGGCTTTCCAGCCTGTGCGGAAAAGGAATATGTGTTTCATTTTCATTTCTGAGGTGTTTGTCAAAAGTCATGTTTTTTGGCTGAATTGAGAACTGAGGCGAATTCTGCGTTAGACCTTGGGCTAGCTCTTCAGGGAACGGTCAGAATCAAAAATTGAGCGAGAATTCGGCTTTCCAGCCCGTGGGGAACAGGAATATGTGTTTCTTTTTTCATTTCTGAGGTGTTTGTCAAAAGTGATGTTTTTGGGCTGAATTGAGAAATAAGGCGAATACTGTGTTAGACCTTGGGCTAGCTCTTCAGGGAAAGGTCAGAATCAATAATCAAGCGAGAATTCGGCTTTCCAGCCCATGGGGAACAGGAATGTGTGTTTCTTTTTCATTTCTGAGGTGTTTGTCAAAAGTGATGTTTTTGGGCTGAATTGAATCCTAAGGCGAATGCTGTGTTAGACTTTGGGCTAGCTCTTCAGGGTAGGCTGGGAATCAAAAATCAAGCGAGAATTCAGCTTTCCAGCCTGTGGGGAACAGGAATATGTGTTTCATTTTCATTTCTGAGGTGTTTGTCAAAAGTGATGTTTTTGGGCTGAATTGAGAAATAAGGCGAATGCTGTGTTAGACATTGGGCTAGCTCTTCAGGGAAAGGTTGGAATCAAAAATCAAGCGAGAATTCGGCTTTCCAGCCTGTGCGGAAAAGGAATATGTGTTTCATTTTCATTTCTGAGGTGTTTGTCAAAAGTCATGTTTTTTGGCTGAATTGAGAACTGAGGCGAATTCTGCGTTAGACCTTGGGCTAGCTCTTCAGGGAACGGTCAGAATCAAAAATTGAGCGAGAATTCGGCTTTCCAGCCCGTGGGGAATAGGAATATGTGTTTCTTTTTCATTTCTGAGGTGTTTGTCAAAAGTGATGTTTTTGGGCTGAATTGAGAAATAAGGCGAATACTGTGTTAGACCTTGGGCTAGCTCTTCAGGGAATGCTTGGAATCGAAAATCAAGCGAGAATTCGGCTTTCCAGCCCATGGGGAACAGGAATATGTGTTTCTTTTTCATTTCTGAGGTGTTTATCAAAAGTGATATTTTTGGACTGAATTGAATCCTAAGGCGAATGCTGTGTTAGACTTTGGGCTAGCTCTTCAGGGTAGGATCGGAATCAAAAATCAAGCAAGAATTCAGCTTTCCAGCCTGTGGGGAACAGGAATATGTGTTTCATTTTCATTTCTGAGGTGTTTGTCAAAAGTGATGTTTTTGGGCTGAATTGAGAAATAAGGTGAATGCTGTGTTAGACCTTGGGCTAGCTCTTCAGGGAACGGTCAAAATCAAAAATTGAGCGAGAATTCGGCTTTCCAGCCCGTGGGGAACAGGAATATGTGTTTCTTTTTCATTTCTGAGGTGTTTGTCAAAAGTGATGTTTTTGGGCTGAATCGAGAAATAAGGCGAATGCTGTGTTAGACCTTGAGCTAGCTCTTCAGGGTAGGCTTGGAATCGAAAATCAAGCGAGAATTCAGCTGTCCAGCCATTGGGGAATAGGGATATGTGTTTCTTTTTCATTTCTGAGGTGTTTGTCAAAACTGATGTTTTTGGGCTGAATTCAATCCTAAGGCGAATGCTGGGTTAGACCTTGGGCTAGCTCTTCAGGGAAAGGTCGGAATCAAAAATCAAGCGAGAATTCGGCTTTCCAGCCTGTGGGGAACAGGAATATGTTTTTCTTTTTCATTTCTGAGGTGTTTGTCAAAAGTGATGTTTTTGGGCTGAATTGAGAAATAAGGCGAATGCTGTGATAGACTTTGGGCAAGCTCTTCAGGGTAGGCTCGGAATCGAAAATGAAGCGAGAATTCTGCTTTCCAGCCTGTGGGAAACAGGAATATGTGTTTCATTTTCATTTCTGAGGTGTTTGTCAAAAGTCATGTTTTTTGGCTGTATTGAGTCCTAAGGAGAATGCTGTGTTAGACTTTGGGCTAGCTCTTCAGGGTAGGCTCGGAATCGAAAATCAAGCGAGAATTCGGCTTTCCAGCCCGTGGGGAACAGGAATATGTATTTCTTTTTCATTTCTGAGGTGTTTGTCAAAAGTGATGTTTTTGGGCTGAATTGAGAAATAAGGCGAATGCTGTGTTAGACCTTGAGCTAGCTCTTCAGGGTAGGCTCGGAATCGAAAATCAAGCGAGAATTCGGCTTTCCAGCCTGTGGGGAACAGGAATATGTGTTTCATTTTCATTTCTGAGGTGTTTGTCAAAAGTCATGTTTTTTAGCTGTATTGAGTCCTAAGGCGAATGCAGTGTTAGACTTTGGGCTAGCTCTTCAGGGTAGGCTCGGAATTGAAAATCAAGCGAGAATTCGGCTTTCCAGCCCGTGGGGAACAGGAATATGTGTTTCTTTTTCATTTCTGAGGTGTTTGTCAAAAGTGATGTTTTTGGGCTGAATTGAGAAATAAGGCGAATGCTGTGTTAGACCTTGAGCTAGCTCTTCAGGGTAGGCTCGGAATCGAAAATCAAGCGAGAATTTGGCTTTCCAGCCTGTGGGGAACAGGAATATGTGTTTCATTTTCATTTCTGAGGTGTTTGTCAAAAGTCATGTTTTTTGGCTGTATTGAGTCCTAAGGCGAATGCAGTGTTAGACTTTGGGCTAGCTCTTCAGGGTAGGCTCGGAATCGAAAATCAAGCGAGAATTCGGCTTTCCAGCCCATGGGGAACAGGAATATGTGTTTCATTTTCATTTCTGAGGTGTTTGTCAAAAGTTATGTTTTTGGGCTGAATTGAGAAATAAGGCGAATGCGGTGTTAGACCTTGGGCTAGGTCTTCAGGGAAAGGTCGGAATCAAAAATCAAGCGAGAATTCGGCTTTCCAGCCCATGGGGAACAGGAATATGTGTTTCTTTTTCATTTCTGAGGTGTTTGTCAAAAGTGATGTTTTTGGCTGTATTGAGTCCTAAGGCGAATGCTGTGTTAGACCTTGGGCTAGCTCTTCAGGGAAAGGTCGGAATCAAAAATCAAGCGAGAATTCGGCTTTCCAGCCCGTGGGGAACAGGAATATGTGTTTCTTTTTCATTTCTGAGGTGTTTGTCAAAAGTGATGTTTTTGGGCTGAATTGAGAAATAAGGCGAATACTGTGTTAGACCTTGGGCTAGCTCTTCAGGGAAGGCTTGGAATCGAAAATCAAGCGAGAATTCGGCTTTCCAGCCCATGGGGAACAGGAATATGTGTTTCTTTTTCATTTCTGAGGTGTTTGTCAAAAGTGATATTTTTGGACTGAATTGAATCCTAAGGCGAATGCTGTGTTAGACTTTGGGCTAGCTCTTCAGGGTAGGATCGGAATCAAAAATCAAGCAAGAATTCAGCTTTCCAGCCCGTGGGGAACAGGAATATGTGTTTCATTTTCATTTCTGAGGTGTTTGTCAAAAGTGATGTTTTTGGGCTGAATTGAGAAATAAGGTGAATGCTGTGTTAGACCTTGGGCTAGCTCTTCAGGGAACGGTCAGAATCAAAAATTGAGCGAGAATTTGGCTTTCCAGCCCGTGGGGAACAGGAATATGTGTTTCTTTTTCATTTCTGAGGTGTTTGTCAAAAGTGATGTTTTTGGGCTGAATCGAGAAATAAGGCGAATGCTGTGTTAGACCTTGAGCTAGCTCTTCAGGGTAGGCTTGGAATCGAAAATCAAGCGAGAATTCAGCTGTCCAGCCATTGGGGAATAGGGATATGTGTTTCTTTTTCATTTCTGAGGTGTTTGTCAAAACTGATGTTTTTGGGCTGAATTCAATCCTAAGGCGAATGCTGGGTTAGACCTTGGGCTAGCTCTTCAGGGAAAGGTCGGAATCAAAAATCAAGCGAGAATTCGGCTTTCCAGCCTGTGGGGAACAGGAATATGTTTTTCTTTTTCATTTCTGAGGTGTTTGTCAAAAGTGATGTTTTTGGGCTGAATTGAGAAATAAGGTGAATGCTGTGATAGACTTTGGGCAAGCTCTTCAGGGTAGGCTCGGAATCGAAAATGAAGCGAGAATTCGGCTTTCCAGCCTGTGGGAAACAGGAATATGTGTTTCATTTTCATTTCTGAGGTGTTTGTCAAAAGTCATGTTTTTTGGCTGTATTGAGTCCTAAGGAGAATGCTGTGTTAGACTTTGGGCTAGCTCTTCAGGGTAGGCTCGGAATCGAAAATCAAGCGAGAATTCGGCTTTCCAGCCCGTGGGGAACAGGAATATGTATTTCTTTTTCATTTCTGAGGTGTTTGTCAAAAGTGATGTTTTTGGGCTGAATTGAGAAATAAGGCGAATGCTGTGTTAGACCTTGAGCTAGCTCTTCAGGGTAGGCTCGGAATCGAAAATCAAGCGAGAATTCGGCTTTCCAGCCTGTGGGGAACAGGAATATGTGTTTCATTTTCATTTCTGAGGTGTTTGTCAAAAGTCATGTTTTTTAGCTGTATTGAGTCCTAAGGCGAATGCAGTGTTAGACTTTGGGCTAGCTCTTCAGGGTAGGCTCGGAATTGAAAATCAAGCGAGAATTCGGCTTTCCAGCCCGTGGGGAACAGGAATATGTGTTTCTTTTTCATTTCTGAGGTGTTTGTCAAAAGTGATGTTTTTGGGCTGAATTGAGAAATAAGGCGAATGCTGTGTTAGACCTTGAGCTAGCTCTTCAGGGTAGGCTCGGAATCGAAAATCAAGCGAGAATTTGGCTTTCCAGCCTGTGGGGAACAGGAATATGTGTTTCATTTTCATTTCTGAGGTGTTTGTCAAAAGTCATGTTTTTTGGCTGTATTGAGTCCTAAGGCGAATGCAGTGTTAGACTTTGGGCTAGCTCTTCAGGGTAGGCTCGGAATCGAAAATCAAGCGAGAATTCGGCTTTCCAGCCCATGGGGAACAGGAATATGTGTTTCATTTTCATTTCTGAGGTGTTTGTCAAAAGTTATGTTTTTGGGCTGAATTGAGAAATAAGGCGAATGCGGTGTTAGACCTTGGGCTAGGTCTTCAGGGAAAGGTCGGAATCAAAAATCAAGCGAGAATTCGGCTTTCCAGCCCATGGGGAACAGGAATATGTGTTTCTTTTTGATTTCTGAGGTGTTTGTCAAAAGTGATGTTTTTGGCTGTATTGAGTCCTAAGGCGAATGCTGTGTTAGACCTTGGGCTAGCTCTTCAGGGAAAGGTCGGAATCAAAAATCAAGCGAGAATTCAGCTTTCCAGCCTGTGGGGAACAGGAATATGTGTTTCATTTTCATTTCTGAGGTGTTTGTCAAAAGTCATGTTTTTTGGGTGTATTCAGTCCTAAGGCGAATGCTGTGTTAGACTTTGGGCTAGCTCTTCAGGGTAGGCTCGGAATCGAAAATCAAGCGAGAATTTGGCTTTCCAGCCCGTGGGGAACAGGAATATGTGTTTCTTTTTCATTTCTGAGGTGTTTGTCAAAAGTGATGTTTTTGGGCTGAATTGAGAAATAAGGCGAGTGCTGTGTTAGACCTTGAGCTAGCTCTTCAGGGTAGGCTTGGAATCGAAAATCAAGCGAGAATTCAGCTGTCCAGCCATTGGGGAATAGGGATATGTGTTTCTTTTTCATTTCTGAGGTGTTTGTCAAAAGTGATGTTTTTGGGCTGAATTCAATCCTAAGGCGAATGCTGGATTAGACCTTGGGCTAGCTCTTCAGGGAAAGGTCGGAATCAAAAATCAAGCGATAATTCGGCTTTCCAGCCTGTGGGGAACAGGAATATGTGTTTCTTTTTCATTTCTGAGGTGTTTGTCAAAAGTGATGTTTTTGGGCTGAATTGAGAAATAAGGCGAATGCTGTGTTAGACCTTGAGCTAGCTCTTCAGGGTAGGCTCGGAATCGAAAATCAAGCGAGAATTCGGCTTTCCAGCCTGTGGGGAACAGGAATATGTGTTTCATTTTCATTTCTGAGGTGTTTGTCAAAAGTCATGTTTTTTAGCTGTATTGAGTCCTAAGGCGAATGCAGTGTTAGACTTTGGGCTAGCTCTTCAGGGTAGGCTCGGAATTGAAAATCAAGCGAGAATTCGGCTTTCCAGCCCGTGGGGAACAGGAATATGTGTTTCTTTTTCATTTCTGAGGTGTTTGTCAAAAGTGATGTTTTTTAGCTGTATTGAGTCCTAAGGCGAATGCAGTGTTAGACTTTGGGCTAGCTCTTCAGGGTAGGCTCGGAATCGAAAATCAAGCGAGAATTCGGCTTTCCAGCCCATGGGGAACAGGAATATGTGTTTCATTTTCATTTCTGAGGTGTTTGTCAAAAGTTATGTTTTTGGGCTGAATTGAGAAATAAGGCGAATGCGGTGTTAGACCTTGGGCTAGGTCTTCAGGGAAAGGTCGGAATCAAAAATCAAGCGAGAATTCGGCTTTCTATCCCATGGGGAACAGGAATATGTGTTTCTTTTTCATTTCTGAGGTGTTTGTCAAAAGTGATGTTTTTGGCTGTATTGAGTCCTAAGGCGAATGCTGTGTTAGACCTTGGGCTAGCTCTTCAGGGAAAGGTCGGAATCAAAAATCAAGCGAGAATTCAGCTTTCCAGGCTGTGGGGAACAGGAATATGTGTTTCATTTTCATTTCTGAGGTGTTTGTCAAAAGTCATGTTTTTTGGCTGTATTCAGTCCTAGGGCGAATGCTGTGTTAGACTTTGGGCTAGCTCTTCAGGGTAGGCTCGGAATCGAAAATCAAGCGAGAATTCAGCTTTCCAGCCCGTGGGGAACAGGAATATGTGTTTCTTTTTCATTTCTGAGGTGTTTGTCAAAAGTGATGTTTTTGGGCTGAATTGAGAAATAAGGCGAATACTGTGTTAGACCTTGGGCTAGCTCTTCAGGGAAGGCTTGGAATCGAAAATCAAGCGAGAATTCGGCTTTCCAGCCCATGGGGAACAGGAATATGTGTTTCTTTTTCATTTCTGAGGTGTTTGTCAAAAGTGATATTTTTGGACTGAATTGAATCCTAAGGCGAATGCTGTGTTAGACTTTGGGCTAGCTCTTCAGGGTAGGATCGGAATCAAAAATCAAGCAAGAATTCAGCTTTCCAGCCTGTGGGGAACAGGAATATGTGTTTCATTTTCATTTCTGAGGTGTTTGTCAAAAGTGATGTTTTTGGGCTGAATTGAGAAATAAGGTGAATGCTGTGTTAGACCTTGGGCTAGCTCTTCAGGGAACGGTCAAAATCAAAAATTGAGCGAGAATTCGGCTTTCCAGCCCGTGGGGAACAGGAATATGTGTTTCTTTTTCATTTCTGAGGTGTTTGTCAAAAGTGATGTTTTTGGGCTGAATCGAGAAATAAGGCGAATGCTGTGTTAGACCTTGAGCTAGCTCTTCAGGGTAGGCTTGGAATCGAAAATCAAGCGAGAATTCAGCTGTCCAGCCATTGGGGAATAGGGATATGTGTTTCTTTTTCATTTCTGAGGTGTTTGTCAAAACTGATGTTTTTGGGCTGAATTCAATCCTAAGGCGAATGCTGGGTTAGACCTTGGGCTAGCTCTTCAGGGAAAGGTCGGAATCAAAAATCAAGCGAGAATTCGGCTTTCCAGCCTGTGGGGAACAGGAATATGTTTTTCTTTTTCATTTCTGAGGTGTTTGTCAAAAGTGATGTTTTTGGGCTGAATTGAGAAATAAGGCGAATGCTGTGATAGACTTTGGGCAAGCTCTTCAGGGTAGGCTCGGAATCGAAAATGAAGCGAGAATTCGGCTTTCCAGCCTGTGGGAAACAGGAATATGTGTTTCATTTTCATTTCTGAGGTGTTTGTCAAAAGTCATGTTTTTTGGCTGTATTGAGTCCTAAGGAGAATGCTGTGTTAGACTTTGGGCTAGCTCTTCAGGGTAGGCTCGGAATCGAAAATCAAGCGAGAATTCGGCTTTCCAGCCCGTGGGGAACAGGAATATGTATTTCTTTTTCATTTCTGAGGTGTTTGTCAAAAGTGATGTTTTTGGGCTGAATTGAGAAATAAGGCGAATGCTGTGTTAGACCTTGAGCTAGCTCTTCAGGGTAGGCTCGGAATCGAAAATCAAGCGAGAATTCGGCTTTCCAGCCTGTGGGGAACAGGAATATGTGTTTCATTTTCATTTCTGAGGTGTTTGTCAAAAGTCATGTTTTTTAGCTGTATTGAGTCCTAAGGCGAATGCAGTGTTAGACTTTGGGCTAGCTCTTCAGGGTAGGCTCGGAATTGAAAATCAAGCGAGAATTCGGCTTTCCAGCCCGTGGGGAACAGGAATATGTGTTTCTTTTTCATTTCTGAGGTGTTTGTCAAAAGTGATGTTTTTGGGCTGAATTGAGAAATAAGGCGAATGCTGTGTTAGACCTTGAGCTAGCTCTTCAGGGTAGGCTCGGAATCGAAAATCAAGCGAGAATTTGGCTTTCCAGCCTGTGGGGAACAGGAATATGTGTTTCATTTTCATTTCTGAGGTGTTTGTCAAAAGTCATGTTTTTTGGCTGTATTGAGTCCTAAGGCGAATGCAGTGTTAGACTTTGGGCTAGCTCTTCAGGGTAGGCTCGGAATCGAAAATCAAGCGAGAATTCGGCTTTCCAGCCCATGGGGAACAGGAATATGTGTTTCATTTTCATTTCTGAGGTGTTTGTCAAAAGTTATGTTTTTGGGCTGAATTGAGAAATAAGGCGAATGCGGTGTTAGACCTTGGGCTAGGTCTTCAGGGAAAGGTCGGAATCAAAAATCAAGCGAGAATTCGGCTTTCCAGCCCATGGGGAACAGGAATATGTGTTTCTTTTTCATTTCTGAGGTGTTTGTCAAAAGTGATGTTTTTGGCTGTATTGAGTCCTAAGGCGAATGCTGTGTTAGACCTTGGGCTAGCTCTTCAGGGAAAGGTCGGAATCAAAAATCAAGCGAGAATTCGGCTTTCCAGCCCGTGGGGAACAGGAATATGTGTTTCTTTTTCATTTCTGAGGTGTTTGTCAAAAGTGATGTTTTTGGGCTGAATTGAGAAATAAGGCGAATACTGTGTTAGACCTTGGGCTAGCTCTTCAGGGAAGGCTTGGAATCGAAAATCAAGCGAGAATTCGGCTTTCCAGCCCATGGGGAACAGGAATATGTGTTTCTTTTTCATTTCTGAGGTGTTTGTCAAAAGTGATATTTTTGGACTGAATTGAATCCTAAGGCGAATGCTGTGTTAGACTTTGGGCTAGCTCTTCAGGGTAGGATCGGAATCAAAAATCAAGCAAGAATTCAGCTTTCCAGCCTGTGGGGAACAGGAATATGTGTTTCATTTTCATTTCTGAGGTGTTTGTCAAAAGTGATGTTTTTGGGCTGAATTGAGAAATAAGGTGAATGCTGTGTTAGACCTTGGGCTAGCTCTTCAGGGAACGGTCAGAATCAAAAATTGAGCGAGAATTTGGCTTTCCAGCCCGTGGGGAACAGGAATATGTGTTTCTTTTTCATTTCTGAGGTGTTTGTCAAAAGTGATGTTTTTGGGCTGAATCGAGAAATAAGGCGAATGCTGTGTTAGACCTTGAGCTAGCTCTTCAGGGTAGGCTTGGAATCGAAAATCAAGCGAGAATTCAGCTGTCCAGCCATTGGGGAATAGGGATATGTGTTTCTTTTTCATTTCTGAGGTGTTTGTCAAAACTGATGTTTTTGGGCTGAATTCAATCCTAAGGCGAATGCTGGGTTAGACCTTGGGCTAGCTCTTCAGGGAAAGGTCGGAATCAAAAATCAAGCGAGAATTCGGCTTTCCAGCCTGTGGGGAACAGGAATATGTTTTTCTTTTTCATTTCTGAGGTGTTTGTCAAAAGTGATGTTTTTGGGCTGAATTGAGAAATAAGGCGAATGCTGTGATAGACTTTGGGCAAGCTCTTCAGGGTAGGCTCGGAATCGAAAATGAAGCGAGAATTCGGCTTTCCAGCCTGTGGGAAACAGGAATACGTGTTTCATTTTCATTTCTGAGGTGTTTGTCAAAAGTCATGTTTTTTGGCTGTATTGAGTCCTAAGGAGAATGCTGTGTTAGACTTTGGGCTAGCTCTTCAGGGTAGGCTCGGAATCGAAAATCAAGCGAGAATTCGGCTTTCCAGCCCGTGGGGAACAGGAATATGTATTTCTTTTTCATTTCTGAGGTGTTTGTCAAAAGTGATGTTTTTGGGCTGAATTGAGAAATAAGGCGAATGCTGTGTTAGACCTTGAGCTAGCTCTTCAGGGTAGGCTCGGAATCGAAAATCAAGCGAGAATTCGGCTTTCCAGCCTGTGGGGAACAGGAATATGTGTTTCATTTTCATTTCTGAGGTGTTTGTCAAAAGTCATGTTTTTTAGCTGTATTGAGTCCTAAGGCGAATGCAGTGTTAGACTTTGGGCTAGCTCTTCAGGGTAGGCTCGGAATTGAAAATCAAGCGAGAATTCGGCTTTCCAGCCCGTGGGGAACAGGAATATGTGTTTCTTTTTCATTTCTGAGGTGTTTGTCAAAAGTGATGTTTTTGGGCTGAATTGAGAAATAAGGCGAATGCTGTGTTAGACCTTGAGCTAGCTCTTCAGGGTAGGCTCGGAATCGAAAATCAAGCGAGAATTTGGCTTTCCAGCCTGTGGGGAACAGGAATATGTGTTTCATTTTCATTTCTGAGGTGTTTGTCAAAAGTCATGTTTTTTGGCTGTATTGAGTCCTAAGGCGAATGCAGTGTTAGACTTTGGGCTAGCTCTTCAGGGTAGGCTCGGAATCGAAAATCAAGCGAGAATTCGGCTTTCCAGCCCATGGGGAACAGGAATATGTGTTTCATTTTCATTTCTGAGGTGTTTGTCAAAAGTTATGTTTTTGGGCTGAATTGAGAAATAAGGCGAATGCGGTGTTAGACCTTGGGCTAGGTCTTCAGGGAAAGGTCGGAATCAAAAATCAAGCGAGAATTCGGCTTTCCAGCCCATGGGGAACAGGAATATGTGTTTCTTTTTCATTTCTGAGGTGTTTGTCAAAAGTGATGTTTTTGGCTGTATTGAGTCCTAAGGCGAATGCTGTGTTAGACCTTGGGCTAGCTCTTCAGGGAAAGGTCGGAATCAAAAATCAAGCGAGAATTCAGCTTTCCAGCCTGTGGGGAACAGGAATATGTGTTTCATTTTCATTTCTGAGGTGTTTGTCAAAAGTCATGTTTTTTGGGTGTATTCAGTCCTAAGGCGAATGCTGTGTTAGACTTTGGGCTAGCTCTTCAGGGTAGGCTCGGAATCGAAAATCAAGCGAGAATTTGGCTTTCCAGCCCGTGGGGAACAGGAATATGTGTTTCTTTTTCATTTCTGAGGTGTTTGTCAAAAGTGATGTTTTTGGGCTGAATTGAGAAATAAGGCGAGTGCTGTGTTAGACCTTGAGCTAGCTCTTCAGGGTAGGCTTGGAATCGAAAATCAAGCGAGAATTCAGCTGTCCAGCCATTGGGGAATAGGGATATGTGTTTCTTTTTCATTTCTGAGGTGTTTGTCAAAAGTGATGTTTTTGGGCTGAATTCAATCCTAAGGCGAATGCTGGATTAGACCTTGGGCTAGCTCTTCAGGGAAAGGTCGGAATCAAAAATCAAGCGATAATTCGGCTTTCCAGCCTGTGGGGAACAGGAATATGTGTTTCTTTTTCATTTCTGAGGTGTTTGTCAAAAGTGATGTTTTTGGGCTGAATTGAGAAATAAGGCGAATGCTGTGTTAGACCTTGAGCTAGCTCTTCAGGGTAGGCTCGGAATCGAAAATCAAGCGAGAATTCGGCTTTCCAGCCTGTGGGGAACAGGAATATGTGTTTCATTTTCATTTCTGAGGTGTTTGTCAAAAGTCATGTTTTTTAGCTGTATTGAGTCCTAAGGCGAATGCAGTGTTAGACTTTGGGCTAGCTCTTCAGGGTAGGCTCGGAATTGAAAATCAAGCGAGAATTCGGCTTTCCAGCCCGTGGGGAACAGGAATATGTGTTTCTTTTTCATTTCTGAGGTGTTTGTCAAAAGTGATGTTTTTTAGCTGTATTGAGTCCTAAGGCGAATGCAGTGTTAGACTTTGGGCTAGCTCTTCAGGGTAGGCTCGGAATCGAAAATCAAGCGAGAATTCGGCTTTCCAGCCCATGGGGAACAGGAATATGTGTTTCATTTTCATTTCTGAGGTGTTTGTCAAAAGTTATGTTTTTGGGCTGAATTGAGAAATAAGGCGAATGCGGTGTTAGACCTTGGGCTAGGTCTTCAGGGAAAGGTCGGAATCAAAAATCAAGCGAGAATTCGGCTTTCTATCCCATGGGGAACAGGAATATGTGTTTCTTTTTCATTTCTGAGGTGTTTGTCAAAAGTGATGTTTTTGGCTGTATTGAGTCCTAAGGCGAATGCTGTGTTAGACCTTGGGCTAGCTCTTCAGGGAAAGGTCGGAATCAAAAATCAAGCGAGAATTCAGCTTTCCAGGCTGTGGGGAACAGGAATATGTGTTTCATTTTCATTTCTGAGGTGTTTGTCAAAAGTCATGTTTTTTGGCTGTATTCAGTCCTAGGGCGAATGCTGTGTTAGACTTTGGGCTAGCTCTTCAGGGTAGGCTCGGAATCGAAAATCAAGCGAGAATTCAGCTTTCCAGCCCGTGGGGAACAGGAATATGTGTTTCTTTTTCATTTCTGAGGTGTTTGTCAAAAGTGATGTTTTTGGGCTGAATTGAGAAATAAGGCGAATGCTGTGTTAGACCTTGAGCTAGCTCTTCAGGGTAGGCTTGGAATCGAAAATCAAGCGAGAATTCAGCTGTCCAGCCATTGGGGAATAGGGATATGTGTTTCTTTTTCATTTCTGAGGTGTTTGTCAAAAGTGATGTTTTTGGGCTGAATTCAATCCTAAGGCGAATGCTGGATTAGACCTTGGGCTAGCTCTTCAGGGAAAGGTCGGAATCAAAAATCAAGCGATAATTCGGCTTTCCAGCCTGTGGGGAACAGGAATATGTGTTTCTTTTTCATTTCTGAGGTGTTTGTCAAAAGTGATGTTTTTGGGCTGAATTGAGAAATAAGGCGAATGCTGTGTTAGACCTTGAGCTAGCTCTTCAGGGTAGGCTCGGAATCGAAAATCAAGCGAGAATTCGGCTTTCCAGCCTGTGGGGAACAGGAATATGTGTTTCATTTTCATTTCTGAGGTGTTTGTCAAAAGTCATGTTTTTTAGCTGTATTGAGTCCTAAGGCGAATGCAGTGTTAGACTTTGGGCTAGCTCTTCAGGGTAGGCTCGGAATTGAAAATCAAGCGAGAATTCGGCTTTCCAGCCCGTGGGGAACAGGAATATGTGTTTCTTTTTCATTTCTGAGGTGTTTGTCAAAAGTGATGTTTTTTAGCTGTATTGAGTCCTAAGGCGAATGCAGTGTTAGACTTTGGGCTAGCTCTTCAGGGTAGGCTCGGAATCGAAAATCAAGCGAGAATTCGGCTTTCCAGCCCATGGGGAACAGGAATATGTGTTTCATTTTCATTTCTGAGGTGTTTGTCAAAAGTTATGTTTTTGGGCTGAATTGAGAAATAAGGCGAATGCGGTGTTAGACCTTGGGCTAGGTCTTCAGGGAAAGGTCGGAATCAAAAATCAAGCGAGAATTCGGCTTTCTATCCCATGGGGAACAGGAATATGTGTTTCTTTTTCATTTCTGAGGTGTTTGTCAAAAGTGATGTTTTTGGCTGTATTGAGTCCTAAGGCGAATGCTGTGTTAGACCTTGGGCTAGCTCTTCAGGGAAAGGTCGGAATCAAAAATCAAGCGAGAATTCAGCTTTCCAGGCTGTGGGGAACAGGAATATGTGTTTCATTTTCATTTCTGAGGTGTTTGTCAAAAGTCATGTTTTTTGGCTGTATTCAGTCCTAGGGCGAATGCTGTGTTAGACTTTGGGCTAGCTCTTCAGGGTAGGCTCGGAATCGAAAATCAAGCGAGAATTCAGCTTTCCAGCCCGTGGGGAACAGGAATATGTGTTTCTTTTTCATTTCTGAGGTGTTTGTCAAAAGTGATGTTTTTGGGCTGAATTGAGAAATAAGGCGAATGCTGTGTTAGACCTTGAGCTAGCTCTTCAGGGTAGGCTTGGAATCGAAAATCAAGCGAGAATTCAGCTGTCCAGCCATTGGGGAATAGGGATATGTGTTTCTTTTTCATTTCTGAGGTGTTTGTCAAAAGTGATGTTTTTGGGCTGAATTCAATCCTAAGGCGAATGCTGGGTTAGACCTTGGGCTAGCTCTTCAGGGAAAGGTCGGAATCAAAAATCAAGCGAGAATTCGGCTTTCCAGCCTGTGGGGAACAGGAATATGTGTTTCTTTTTCATTTCTGAGGTGTTTGTCAAAAGTGATGTTTTTGGGCTGAATTGAGAAATAAGGCGAATGCTGTGATAGACTTTGGGCAAGCTCTTCAGGGTAGGCTCGGAATCGAAAATGAAGCGAGAATTCGGCTTTCCAGCCTGTGGGAAACAGGAATATGTGTTTCATTTTCATTTCTGAGGTGTTTGTCAAAAGTCATGTTTTTTGGCTGTATTGAGTCCTAAGGAGAATGCTGTGTTAGACTTTGGGCTAGCTCTTCAGGGTAGGCTCGGAATCGAAAATCAAGCGAGAATTTGGCTTTCCAGCCCGTGGGGAACAGGAATATGTATTTCTTTTTCATTTCTGAGGTGTTTGTCAAAAGTGATGTTTTTGGGCTGAATTGAGAAATAAGGCGAATGCTGTGTTAGACCTTGAGCTAGCTCTTCAGGGTAGGCTCGGAATCGAAAATCAAGCGAGAATTCGGCTTTCCAGCCTGTGGGGAACAGGAATATGTGTTTCATTTTCATTTCTGAGGTGTTTGTCAAAAGTCATGTTTTTTAGCTGTATTGAGTCCTAAGGCGAATGCAGTGTTAGACTTTGGGCTAGCTCTTCAGGGTAGGCTCGGAATTGAAAATCAAGCGAGAATTCGGCTTTCCAGCCCGTGGGGAACAGGAATATGTGTTTCTTTTTCATTTCTGAGGTGTTTGTCAAAAGTGATGTTTTTGGGCTGAATTGAGAAATAAGGCGAATGCGGTGTTAGACCTTGGGCTAGCTCTTCAGGGAAAGGTCGGAATCAAAAATTAAGCGAGAATTCGGATTTCCAGCCCGTGGGGAACAGGAATATGTATTTCTTTTTCATTTCTGAGGTGTTTGTCAAAAGTGATGTTTTTGGGCTGAATTGAGAAATAAGGCGAATGCTGTGTTAGACCTTGAGCTAGCTCTTCAGGGTAGGCTCGGAATCGAAAATCAAGCGAGAATTCAGCTTTCCAGCCTGTGGGGAACAGGAATATGTGTTTCATTTTCATTTCTGAGGTGTTTGTCAAAAGTCATGTTTTTTGGCTGTATTGAGTCCTAAGGCGAATGCAGTGTTAGACTTTGGGCTAGCTCTTCAGGGTAGGCTCGGAATCGAAAATCAAGCGAGAATTCGGCTTTCCAGCCCATGGGGAACAGGAATATGTGTTTCATTTTCATTTCTGAGGTGTTTGTCAAAAGTGATGTTTTTGGGCTGAATTGAGAAATAAGGCGAATGCGGTGTTAGACCTTGGGCTAGGTCTTCAGGGAAAGGTCGGAATCAAAAATCAAGCGAGAATTCGGCTTTCCAGCCCATGGGGAACAGGAATATGTGTTTCTTTTTCATTTCTGACGTCTTTGTCAAAAGTGATGTTTTTGGGCTGAAATGAGTCCTAAGGAGAATGCTATATTAAACCTTGGGCTAGCTGTTCAGGGAAAGCTCGGATTTGAAAATGTAAGAATTCGGCTTTCCAGCCCGTGGGGAGCAGGAATATGTGTTTCTTTTTCATTTCTGAGGTTTTTGTGAAAAGTGATCTTTTCCGCTGAATTGAGTCAGAAGGCAAATAGTGTGTTAAACCTTGGGCTAGCAGTTCAGGGAAAGCTCGAATTTGAAAATCGACCTAGAATTCGGCTTTCCAGCCCGTGGGGAACAGGAATATACCATTTCTGAGCTCTCTCAAAAGTGATGTATTTGGTCTAAGTCAAAGTTCAAAGTCTGAGTCAAAGGTCAAGTTGGGGTCAAAGGTCAAGTTGGGGTCAAAGGTCATGATGGGGTCAAAGGTCTAGTTGGGGTCAATGGTCAAGTTGGGGGTCAAAGGTCAAAGGTCAAGATGGGGTCAAAAGTCAAAAGCCAAGTTGGGGTCAAAGGTCAAGTTGTGGGCAAAGGTCAAAGGTCAAGTTGGGGTCAAAGGTCAAGTTGGGGTCAAAGGTCATGATGGGGTCAAAGGTCATGATGGGGTCAAAGGTCAAAGGTCACAATGGGGTCAGAGGTCAAAGGTCACAATGGGGTCAAAGGTCAAGATGGGGTCAAAGGTCAAGTTGGGGTCAAAGGTCAAAGGTCAAGTTGGGGTCAAAGGTCAAGTTGAGCTCATTGTCAAAAGTGATGTTTTTGGGCTGAAATGAGTCCTAAGGAGAATGCTATATTAAACCTTGGGCTAGCTGTTCAGGGAAAGCTCGGATTTGAAAATGTAAGAATTCGGCTTTCCAGCCCGTGGAGAACAGGAATATACCATTTCAGAGCTCTCTCAAAAGTGATGTTTTTGGTCTGAGTCAAAGTTCAAAGTCTGAGCCAAAGGTCAAGTTGGGGTCAAAGGTCAAGTTGGGGTCAAAGGTCATGATGGGGTCAAAGGTCAAAGGTCACAATGGGGTCAAAGGTCAAAGGTCAAGATGGTGTCAAAGGTCAAGATGGGGTCAAAGGTCAAGATGGGGTCAAATGTCAAATGTCAAGTTGGAGTCAAAGGTCAAGTTGGGGTCAAAGGTCAAGTTGGGGTCAAAGGTCAAAGGTCACAATTGGGTCAAAGGTCAAGATGGGGTCAAAGGTCAAAGGCCAAGTTGGGGTCAAAGGTCAAAGGTCAAGTTAGGGTCAAAGGTCAAGATGGTGGGTTAAAGGTCAAAGGTCAAGTTGGGGTCAAAGGTCAAAGGTCAAGTTGGGGTCAAAGGTCAAAGGTCAATTGTGGGTCAAAGGTCATGATGGGGTCAAAGGTCATGATGGGGTCAAAGGTCACAATGGGGTCAAAGGTCAAGTTGGGGGTCAAAGGTCAAGTTTGGGTCAAAGGTCAAAGGTCAAGTTGGGGTCAAAGGTCAAAGGCCAAGTTGGGGTCAAAGGCCAAGTTGGGGTCAAGGGTCAAAGGTCAAGTGTGGGTGAAAGGTCAAGTGTGTAGCAAAGGTCAAAGGTCAAGTTGGGGTCAAAGGTCAAAGGTCAAGTTGGGGTCAAAGGTCAAAGGCCAAGTTGGGGTCAAAGGTCAAAGGTCAAGCTGGAATTAAAGGTCAAGTTGGGGTCAAAGGTCAAAGGTCAAGTTGGGGTCAAAGGTCATGATGTGGTCAAAGGTCATGATGGGGTCAAAGGTCAAGTTGGGGGGTCAAAGGTCAAGTTTGAGTCAAAGGTCAAGCTGGGGTCAAAGGTCAAAGGTCAAGTTGACCTTCGAAAATCAAGCGTGAATTCGGCTTTCCTGGACATGGCGAACAGGAATATGTATTTCTTTTCCATTTCTGAGCTCTTTGTCAAAAGTGATGTTTTGGGCTGAATTGAGTCCTAAGGTCAATGCTGGGTTAAATCTTGGGCTAGCTCTTTAGGGAAAGCTCGGAATCGATAATCAAGCGATAATTCGGCTTTCCAGCCCGTGGGGAACAGGAATATGTGTTTCTTTTGTATTTCTGAGCCCTGTCAAAAGTGATGGTTATGGGCTGATTTGAGTCCACAGGAGAATGCTGTTAGACGTTGGACTAGCTCTTCAGGGAAAGCGAAAATTTGAAAATAAAGCGAGAATTCGGCTTTCTAGACCGTGCGGAACAGGAATGAGTGTTTCTTTTTCATTTCTGAGCTCTTTGTCAAAAGTGTTGTTTTTGGGCTGAATTGAGTCCTAAGGCCAATGCAGGGTTAAATCTTGGGCTAGCTCTTCAGGAAAAGCTCGGATTTGAAAATCAAGTGAGAATTCGGCTTTCCTGGACTTGGGGAAAAGGAATATGTGTTTCTTTTTCATTTCTGAGCTCCTTGTCTAAAGTGATGTTCTTGGGCTTATTTGAGTCCGAAGATCAATGCTGGGTTAAATCTTGGGCTCTTAGCTCATTAGGGGAAGCTCGGATTTGAAAATGTAAGAATTCGGCTTTCTAGACCGTGAAGAACAGGAATATTTGTTTCTTTTTTATTTCTGACGTCTTTGTCAAAAGTGATGTTTTTGGGCTGAATTGAGTCCTAGGGCGAATACTGTGTTGGACCTTGGGCTAGCTCTTTAGGGAAAGATTAGAATCGAAAATCGACCTAGAAATCGGCTTTCCAGCCCGTGGGGAACAGGAATATGTTTCTTTTTCATTTCTGAGCTCTTTGTCTAAAGTGATGTTTTGGGGCTGAATTGAGTCCGAAGGCAAATTGTGTGTTAAACCTTGGGCTAGCTCTTCAGGAAAAGCTCGGATTTGAAAATGTAAGAATTCGGCTTTCTAGACCGTGAAGAACAGGAATATTTGTTTCTTTTACATTTCTGACGTCTTTGTCAAAAGTGATGTTTTTGGGCTGAATTGAGTCCTAGGGCGAATACTGTGTTGGACCTTGGGCTAGCTCTTTAGGGAAAGATTGGAATCGAAAATCGACCTAGAAATCGGCTTTCCAGCCCGTGGAGAACAGGAATATACCATTTCAGAGCTCTCTCAAAAGTGATGTTTTTGGTCTGAGTCAAAGTTCAAAGTCTGAGCCAAAGGTCAAGTTGGGGTCAAAGGTCAAGTTGGGGTCAAAGGTCATGATGGGGTCAAAGGTCAAAGGTCACAATGGGGTCAAAGGTCAAAGGTCAAGATGGTGTCAAAGGTCAAGATGGGGTCAAAGGTCAAGATGGGGTCAAATGTCAAATGTCAAGTTGGAGTCAAAGGTCAAGTTGGGGTCAAAGGTCAAGTTGGGGTCAAAGGTCAAAGGTCACAATTGGGTCAAAGGTCAAGATGGGGTCAAAGGTCAAAGGCCAAGTTGGGGTCAAAGGTCAAAGGTCAAGTTAGGGTCAAAGGTCAAGATGGTGGGTTAAAGGTCAAAGGTCAAGTTGGGGTCAAAGGTCAAAGGTCAAGTTGGGGGTCAAAGGTCAAGTTGGGGGTCAAAGGTCAAGTTGGGGTCAAAGGTCAAGTTGGGGTCAAAGGTCAAAGGTCAAGTTGGGGTCAAAGGTCAAAGGCCAAGTTGGGGTCAAAGGCCAAGTTGGGGTCAAGGGTCAAAGGTCAAGTTGGGGTCAAAGGTCAAAGGTCAATTGTGGGTCAAAGGTCATGATGGGGTCAAAGGTCATGATGGGGTCAAAGGTCACAATGGGGTCAAAGGTCAAGTTGGGGGTCAAAGGTCAAGTTTGGGTCAAAGGTCAAAGGTCAAGTTGTGGGCAAAGGTCAAAGGTCAAGTTGGGGTCAAAGGTCAAGTTGGGGTCAAAGGTCATGATGGGGTCAAAGGTCATGATGGGGTCAAAGGTCAAAGGTCACAATGGGGTCAGAGGTCAAAGGTCACAATGGGGTCAAAGGTCAAGTTGGGGTCAAAGGTCAAGTTGGGGTCAAAGGTCAAAGGTCAAGTTGGGGTCAAAGGTCAAGTTGAGCTCATTGTCAAAAGTGATGTTTTTGGGCTGAAATGAGTCCTAAGGAGAATGCTATATTAAACCTTGGGCTAGCTGTTCAGGGAAAGCTCGGATTTGAAAATGTAAGAATTCGGCTTTCCAGCCCGTGGAGAACAGGAATATACCATTTCAGAGCTCTCTCAAAAGTGATGTTTTTGGTCTGAGTCAAAGTTCAAAGTCTGAGCCAAAGGTCAAGTTGGGGTCAAAGGTCAAGTTGGGGTCAAAGGTCATGATGGGGTCAAAGGTCAAAGGTCACAATGGGGTCAAAGGTCAAAGGTCACAATGGGGTCAAAGGTCAAGATGGTGTCAAAGGTCAAGATGGGGTCAAATGTCAAATGTCAAGTTGGAGTCAAAGGTCAAGTTGGGGTCAAAGGTCAAGTTGGGGTCAAAGGTCAAAGGTCACAATTGGGTCAAAGGTCAAGATGGGGTCAAAGGTCAAAGGCCAAGTTGGGGTCAAAGGTCAAAGGTCAAGTTAGGGTCAAAGGTCAAGATGGTGGGTTAAAGGTCAAAGGTCAAGTTGGGGTCAAAGGTCAAAGGTCAAGTTGGGGTCAAAGGTCAAAGGTCAATTGTGGGTCAAAGGTCATGATGGGGTCAAAGGTCATGATGGGGTCAAAGGTCACAATGGGGTCAAAGGTCAAGTTGGGGGTCAAAGGTCAAGTTTGGGTCAAAGGTCAAAGGTCAAGTTGGGGTCAAAGGTCAAAGGCCAAGTTGGGGTCAAAGGCCAAGTTGGGGTCAAGGGTCAAAGGTCAAGTGTGGGTGAAAGGTCAAGTGTGTAGCAAAGGTCAAAGGTCAAGTTGGGGTCAAAGGTCAAAGGTCAAGTTGGGGTCAAAGGTCAAAGGCCAAGTTGGGGTCAAAGGTCAAAGGTCAAGCTGGAATTAAAGGTCAAGTTGGGGTCAAAGGTCAAAGGTCAAGTTGGGGTCAAAGGTCATGATGTGGTCAAAGGTCATGATGGGGTCAAAGGTCAAGTTGGGGGGTCAAAGGTCAAGTTTGAGTCAAAGGTCAAGCTGGGGTCAAAGGTCAAAGGTCAAGTTGACCTTCGAAAATCAAGCGTGAATTCGGCTTTCCTGGACATGGCGAACAGGAATATGTATTTCTTTTCCATTTCTGAGCTCTTTGTCAAAAGTGATGTTTTGGGCTGAATTGAGTCCTAAGGTCAATGCTGGGTTAAATCTTGGGCTAGCTCTTTAGGGAAAGCTCGGAATCGATAATCAAGCGATAATTCGGCTTTCCAGCCCGTGGGGAACAGGAATATGTGTTTCTTTTGTATTTCTGAGCCCTGTCAAAAGTGATGGTTATGGGCTGATTTGAGTCCACAGGAGAATGCTGTTAGACGTTGGACTAGCTCTTCAGGGAAAGCGAAAATTTGAAAATAAAGCGAGAATTCGGCTTTCTAGACCGTGCGGAACAGGAATGAGTGTTTCTTTTTCATTTCTGAGCTCTTTGTCAAAAGTGTTGTTTTTGGGCTGAATTGAGTCCTAAGGCCAATGCAGGGTTAAATCTTGGGCTAGCTCTTCAGGAAAAGCTCGGATTTGAAAATCAAGTGAGAATTCGGCTTTCCTGGACTTGGGGAAAAGGAATATGTGTTTCTTTTTCATTTCTGAGCTCCTTGTCTAAAGTGATGTTCTTGGGCTTATTTGAGTCCGAAGATCAATGCTGGGTTAAATCTTGGGCTCTTAGCTCATTAGGGGAAGCTCGGATTTGAAAATGTAAGAATTCGGCTTTCTAGACCGTGAAGAACAGGAATATTTGTTTCTTTTTTATTTCTGACGTCTTTGTCAAAAGTGATGTTTTTGGGCTGAATTGAGTCCTAGGGCGAATACTGTGTTGGACCTTGGGCTAGCTCTTTAGGGAAAGATTAGAATCGAAAATCGACCTAGAAATCGGCTTTCCAGCCCGTGGGGAACAGGAATATGTTTCTTTTTCATTTCTGAGCTCTTTGTCTAAAGTGATGTTTTGGGGCTGAATTGAGTCCGAAGGCAAATTGTGTGTTAAACCTTGGGCTAGCTCTTCAGGAAAAGCTCGGATTTGAAAATGTAAGAATTCGGCTTTCTAGACCGTGAAGAACAGGAATATTTGTTTCTTTTACATTTCTGACGTCTTTGTCAAAAGTGATGTTTTTGGGCTGAATTGAGTCCTAGGGCGAATACTGTGTTGGACCTTGGGCTAGCTCTTTAGGGAAAGATTGGAATCGAAAATCGACCTAGAAATCGGCTTTCCAGCCCGTGGAGAACAGGAATATACCATTTCAGAGCTCTCTCAAAAGTGATGTTTTTGGTCTGAGTCAAAGTTCAAAGTCTGAGCCAAAGGTCAAGTTGGGGTCAAAGGTCAAGTTGGGGTCAAAGGTCATGATGGGGTCAAAGGTCAAGATGGGGTCAAAGGTCAAGATGGGGTCAAATGTCAAATGTCAAGTTGGAGTCAAAGGTCAAGTTGGGGTCAAAGGTCAAGTTGGGGTCAAAGGTCAAAGGTCACAATTGGGTCAAAGGTCAAGATGGGGTCAAAGGTCAAAGGCCAAGTTGGGGTCAAAGGTCAAAGGTCAAGTTAGGGTCAAAGGTCAAGATGGTGGGTTAAAGGTCAAAGGTCAAGTTGGGGTCAAAGGTCAAAGGTCAAGTTGGGGGTCAAAGGTCAAGTTGGGGGTCAAAGGTCAAGTTGGGGTCAAAGGTCAAGTTGGGGTCAAAGGTCAAAGGTCAAGTTGGGGTCAAAGGTCAAAGGCCAAGTTGGGGTCAAAGGCCAAGTTGGGGTCAAGGGTCAAAGGTCAAGTTGGGGTCAAAGGTCAAAGGTCAATTGTGGGTCAAAGGTCATGATGGGGTCAAAGGTCATGATGGGGTCAAAGGTCACAATGGGGTCAAAGGTCAAGTTGGGGGTCAAAGGTCAAGTTTGGGTCAAAGGTCAAAGGTCAAGTTGTGGGCAAAGGTCAAAGGTCAAGTTGGGGTCAAAGGTCAAGTTGGGGTCAAAGGTCATGATGGGGTCAAAGGTCATGATGGGGTCAAAGGTCAAAGGTCACAATGGGGTCAGAGGTCAAAGGTCACAATGGGGTCAAAGGTCAAGTTGGGGTCAAAGGTCAAGTTGGGGTCAAAGGTCAAAGGTCAAGTTGGGGTCAAAGGTCAAGTTGAGCTCATTGTCAAAAGTGATGTTTTTGGGCTGAAATGAGTCCTAAGGAGAATGCTATATTAAACCTTGGGCTAGCTGTTCAGGGAAAGCTCGGATTTGAAAATGTAAGAATTCGGCTTTCCAGCCCGTGGAGAACAGGAATATACCATTTCAGAGCTCTCTCAAAAGTGATGTTTTTGGTCTGAGTCAAAGTTCAAAGTCTGAGCCAAAGGTCAAGTTGGGGTCAAAGGTCAAGTTGGGGTCAAAGGTCATGATGGGGTCAAAGGTCAAAGGTCACAATGGGGTCAAAGGTCAAAGGTCACAATGGGGTCAAAGGTCAAGATGGTGTCAAAGGTCAAGATGGGGTCAAATGTCAAATGTCAAGTTGGAGTCAAAGGTCAAGTTGGGGTCAAAGGTCAAGTTGGGGTCAAAGGTCAAAGGTCACAATTGGGTCAAAGGTCAAGATGGGGTCAAAGGTCAAAGGCCAAGTTGGGGTCAAAGGTCAAAGGTCAAGTTAGGGTCAAAGGTCAAGATGGTGGGTCAAAGGTCAAAGGTCAAGTTGGGGTCAAAGGTCAAAGGTCAAGTTGGGGTCAAAGGTCAAGTTGGGGGTCAAAGGTCAAGTTGGGGTCAAAGGTCAAGTTGGGGTCAAAGGTCAAAGGTCAAGTTGGGGTCAAAGGTCAAAGGCCAAGTTGGGGTCAAAGGCCAAGTTGGGGTCAAGGGTCAAAGGTCAAGTTGGGGTCAAAGGTCAAAGGTCAATTGTGGGTCAAAGGTCATGATGGGGTCAAAGGTCATGATGGGGTCAAAGGTCACAATGGGGTCAAAGGTCAAGTTGGGGGTCAAAGGTCAAGTTTGGGTCAAAGGTCAAAGGTCAAGTTGGGGTCAAAGGTCAAAGGCCAAGTTGGGGTCAAAGGCCAAGTTGGGGTCAAGGGTCAAAGGTCAAGTGTGGGTGAAAGGTCAAGTGTGTAGCAAAGGTCAAAGGTCAAGTTGGGGTCAAAGGTCAAAGGTCAAGTTGGGGTCAAAGGTCAAAGGCCAAGTTGGGGTCAAAGGTCAAAGGTCAAGCTGGAATTAAAGGTCAAGTTGGGGTCAAAGGTCAAAGGTCAAGTTGGGGTCAAAGGTCATGATGTGGTCAAAGGTCATGATGGGGTCAAAGGTCAAGTTGGGGGGGGTCAAAGGTCAAGTTTGAGTCAAAGGTCAAGCTGGGGTCAAAGGTCAAAGGTCAAGTTGACCTTCGAAAATCAAGCGTGAATTCGGCTTTCCTGGACATGGCGAACAGGAATATGTATTTCTTTTCCATTTCTGAGCTCTTTGTCAAAAGTGATGTTTTGGGCTGAATTGAGTCCTAAGGTCAATGCTGGGTTAAATCTTGGGCTAGCTCTTTAGGGAAAGCTCGGAATCGATAATCAAGCGATAATTCGGCTTTCCAGCCCGTGGGGAACAGGAATATGTGTTTCTTTTGTATTTCTGAGCCCTGTCAAAAGTGATGGTTATGGGCTGATTTGAGTCCACAGGAGAATGCTGTTAGACGTTGGACTAGCTCTTCAGGGAAAGCGAAAATTTGAAAATAAAGCGAGAATTCGGCTTTCTAGACCGTGCGGAACAGGAATGAGTGTTTCTTTTTCATTTCTGAGCTCTTTGTCAAAAGTGTTGTTTTTGGGCTGAATTGAGTCCTAAGGCCAATGCAGGGTTAAATCTTGGGCTAGCTCTTCAGGAAAAGCTCGGATTTGAAAATCAAGTGAGAATTCGGCTTTCCTGGACTTGGGGAAAAGGAATATGTGTTTCTTTTTCATTTCTGAGCTCCTTGTCTAAAGTGATGTTCTTGGGCTTATTTGAGTCCGAAGATCAATGCTGGGTTAAATCTTGGGCTCTTAGCTCATTAGGGGAAGCTCGGATTTGAAAATGTAAGAATTCGGCTTTCTAGACCGTGAAGAACAGGAATATTTGTTTCTTTTTTATTTCTGACGTCTTTGTCAAAAGTGATGTTTTTGGGCTGAATTGAGTCCTAGGGCGAATACTGTGTTGGACCTTGGGCTAGCTCTTTAGGGAAAGATTAGAATCGAAAATCGACCTAGAAATCGGCTTTCCAGCCCGTGGGGAACAGGAATATGTTTCTTTTTCATTTCTGAGCTCTTTGTCTAAAGTGATGTTTTGGGGCTGAATTGAGTCCGAAGGCAAATTGTGTGTTAAACCTTGGGCTAGCTCTTCAGGAAAAGCTCGGATTTGAAAATGTAAGAATTCGGCTTTCTAGACCGTGAAGAACAGGAATATTTGTTTCTTTTACATTTCTGACGTCTTTGTCAAAAGTGATGTTTTTGGGCTGAATTGAGTCCTAGGGCGAATACTGTGTTGGACCTTGGGCTAGCTCTTTAGGGAAAGATTGGAATCGAAAATCGACCTAGAAATCGGCTTTCCAGCCCGTGGAGAACAGGAATATACCATTTCAGAGCTCTCTCAAAAGTGATGTTTTTGGTCTGAGTCAAAGTTCAAAGTCTGAGCCAAAGGTCAAGTTGGGGTCAAAGGTCAAGTTGGGGTCAAAGGTCATGATGGGGTCAAAGGTCAAAGGTCACAATGGGGTCAAAGGTCAAAGGTCAAGATGGTGTCAAAGGTCAAGATGGGGTCAAAGGTCAAGATGGGGTCAAATGTCAAATGTCAAGTTGGAGTCAAAGGTCAAGTTGGGGTCAAAGGTCAAGTTGGGGTCAAAGGTCAAAGGTCACAATTGGGTCAAAGGTCAAGATGGGGTCAAAGGTCAAAGGCCAAGTTGGGGTCAAAGGTCAAAGGTCAAGTTAGGGTCAAAGGTCAAGATGGTGGGTTAAAGGTCAAAGGTCAAGTTGGGGTCAAAGGTCAAAGGTCAAGTTGGGGTCAAAGGTCAAGTTGGGGTCAAAGGTCAAGTTGGGGTCAAAGGTCAAGTTGGGGTCAAAGGTCAAAGGTCAAGTTGGGGTCAAAGGTCAAAGGCCAAGTTGGGGTCAAAGGCCAAGTTGGGGTCAAGGGTCAAAGGTCAAGTTGGGGTCAAAGGTCAAAGGTCAATTGTGGGTCAAAGGTCATGATGGGGTCAAAGGTCATGATGGGGTCAAAGGTCACAATGGGGTCAAAGGTCAAGTTGGGGGTCAAAGGTCAAGTTTGGGTCAAAGGTCAAAGGTCAAGTTGTGGGCAAAGGTCAAAGGTCAAGTTGGGGTCAAAGGTCAAGTTGGGGTCAAAGGTCATGATGGGGTCAAAGGTCATGATGGGGTCAAAGGTCAAAGGTCACAATGGGGTCAGAGGTCAAAGGTCACAATGGGGTCAAAGGTCAAGTTGGGGTCAAAGGTCAAGTTGGGGTCAAAGGTCAAAGGTCAAGTTGGGGTCAAAGGTCAAGTTGGGGTCAAAGGTCAAAGGTCAAGTTGGGGTCAAAGGTCAAGTTGAGCTCATTGTCAAAAGTGATGTTTTTGGGCTGAAATGAGTCCTAAGGAGAATGCTATATTAAACCTTGGGCTAGCTGTTCAGGGAAAGCTCGGATTTGAAAATGTAAGAATTCGGCTTTCCAGCCCGTGGAGAACAGGAATATACCATTTCAGAGCTCTCTCAAAAGTGATGTTTTTGGTCTGAGTCAAAGTTCAAAGTCTGAGCCAAAGGTCAAGTTGGGGTCAAAGGTCAAGTTGGGGGTCAAAGGTCATGATGGGGTCAAAGGTCAAAGGTCACAATGGGGTCAAAGGTCAAAGGTCAAGATGGTGTCAAAGGTCAAGATGGTGTCAAAGGTCAAGATGGGGTCAAATGTCAAATGTCAAGTTGGAGTCAAAGGTCAAGTTGGGGTCAAAGGTCAAGTTGGGGTCAAAGGTCAAAGGTCACAATTGGGTCAAAGGTCAAGATGGGGTCAAAGGTCAAAGGCCAAGTTGGGGTCAAAGGTCAAAGGTCAAGTTAGGGTCAAAGGTCAAGATGGTGGGTTAAAGGTCAAAGGTCAAGTTGGGGTCAAAGGTCAAAGGTCAAGTTGGGGTCAAAGGTCAAGTTGGGGGTCAAAGGTCAAGTTGGGGTCAAAGGTCAAGTTGGGGTCAAAGGTCAAAGGTCAAGTTGGGGTCAAAGGTCAAAGGCCAAGTTGGGGTCAAAGGCCAAGTTGGGGTCAAGGGTCAAAGGTCAAGTTGGGGTCAAAGGTCAAAGGTCAATTGTGGGTCAAAGGTCATGATGGGGTCAAAGGTCATGATGGGGTCAAAGGTCACAATGGGGTCAAAGGTCAAGTTGGGGGTCAAAGGTCAAGTTTGGGTCAAAGGTCAAAGGTCAAGTTGGGGTCAAAGGTCAAAGGCCAAGTTGGGGTCAAAGGCCAAGTTGGGGTCAAGGGTCAAAGGTCAAGTGTGGGTGAAAGGTCAAGTGTGTAGCAAAGGTCAAAGGTCAAGTTGGGGTCAAAGGTCAAAGGTCAAGTTGGGGTCAAAGGTCAAAGGCCAAGTTGGGGTCAAAGGTCAAAGGTCAAGCTGGAATTAAAGGTCAAGTTGGGGTCAAAGGTCAAAGGTCAAGTTGGGGTCAAAGGTCATGATGTGGTCAAAGGTCATGATGGGGTCAAAGGTCAAGTTGGGGGGGGTCAAAGGTCAAGTTTGAGTCAAAGGTCAAGCTGGGGTCAAAGGTCAAAGGTCAAGTTGACCTTCGAAAATCAAGCGTGAATTCGGCTTTCCTGGACATGGCGAACAGGAATATGTATTTCTTTTCCATTTCTGAGCTCTTTGTCAAAAGTGATGTTTTGGGCTGAATTGAGTCCTAAGGTCAATGCTGGGTTAAATCTTGGGCTAGCTCTTTAGGGAAAGCTCGGAATCGATAATCAAGCGATAATTCGGCTTTCCAGCCCGTGGGGAACAGGAATATGTGTTTCTTTTGTATTTCTGAGCCCTGTCAAAAGTGATGGTTATGGGCTGATTTGAGTCCACAGGAGAATGCTGTTAGACGTTGGACTAGCTCTTCAGGGAAAGCGAAAATTTGAAAATAAAGCGAGAATTCGGCTTTCTAGACCGTGCGGAACAGGAATGAGTGTTTCTTTTTCATTTCTGAGCTCTTTGTCAAAAGTGTTGTTTTTGGGCTGAATTGAGTCCTAAGGCCAATGCAGGGTTAAATCTTGGGCTAGCTCTTCAGGAAAAGCTCGGATTTGAAAATCAAGTGAGAATTCGGCTTTCCTGGACTTGGGGAAAAGGAATATGTGTTTCTTTTTCATTTCTGAGCTCCTTGTCTAAAGTGATGTTCTTGGGCTTTCCAGCCTGTGGGGAACAGGAATATGTTTCTTTTTCATTTCTGACGTCTTTGTCTAAAGTGATGTTTTTGGACTTTATTGAGTCCGAAGGCAAATTGTGTATTAAACCTTGGGCTAGCTCTTCAGGAAAAGCTCGGATTTGAAAATGTAAGAATTCGGCTTTCTAGACCGTAAAGAACAGGAATATTTGTTTCTTTTTCATTTCTGACGTCTTTGTCAAAAGTGATGTTTTTCGGCTGAATTGAGAAATAAGGCGAATGCTGTGTTAGACCTTGCGCTAGCTCTTCAGGGAAAGGTCAGAATCAATAATCAAGCGAGAATTCGGCTTTCCAGCCCATGGGGAACAGGAATATGTGTTTCTTTTTCATTTCTGAGGTGTTTGTCAAAAGTGATGTTTTTGGGCTGAATTGAATCCTAAGGCGAATGCTGTGTTAGACTTTGGGCTAGCTCTTCAGGGTAGGCTCGGAATCAAAAATCAAGCGAGAATTCAGCTTTCCAGCCTGTGGGGAACAGGAATATATGTTTCATTTTCATTTCTGAGGTGTTTGTCAAAAGTGATGTTTTTGGGCTGAATTGAGAAATAAGGCGAATGCTGTGTTAGACCTTGGGCTAGCTCTTCAGGGAAAGGTTGGAATCAAAAATCAAGCGAGAATTCGGCTTTCCAGCCTGTGCGGAAAAGGAATATGTGTTTCATTTTCATTTCTGAGGTGTTTGTCAAAAGTCATGTTTTTTGGCTGAATTGAGAACTGAGGCGAATTCTGCGTTAGACCTTGGGCTAGCTCTTCAGGGAACGGTCAGAATCAAAAATTGAGCGAGAATTCGGCTTTCCAGCCCGTGGGGAACAGGAATATGTGTTTCTTTTTCATTTCTGAGGTGTTTGTCAAAAGTGATGTTTTTGGGCTGAATTGAGAAATAAGGCGAATACTGTGTTAGACCTTGGGCTAGCTCTTCAGGGAAAGGTCAGAATCAATAATCAAGCGAGAATTCGGCTTTCCAGCCCATGGGGAACAGGAATGTGTGTTTCTTTTTCATTTCTGAGGTGTTTGTCAAAAGTGATGTTTTTGGGCTGAATTGAATCCTAAGGCGAATGCTGTGTTAGACTTTGGGCTAGCTCTTCAGGGTAGGCTGGGAATCAAAAATCAAGCGAGAATTCAGCTTTCCAGCCTGTGGGGAACAGGAATATGTGTTTCATTTTCATTTCTGAGGTGTTTGTCAAAAGTGATGTTTTTGGGCTGAATTGAGAAATCAGGCGAATGCTGTGTTAGACATTGGGCTAGCTCTTCAGGGAAAGGTTGGAATCAAAAATCAAGCGAGAATTCGGCTTTCCAGCCTGTGCGAAAAAGGAATATGTGTTTCATTTTCATTTCTGAGGTGTTTGTCAAAAGTCATGTTTTTTGGCTGAATTGAGAACTGAGGCAAATTCTGTGTTAGACCTTGGGCTAGCTCTTCAGGGAAGGCTTGGAATCGAAAATCAAGCAAGAATTCGGCTTTCCAGCCCATGGGGAACAGGAATATGTGTTTCTTTTTCATTTCTGAGGTGTTTGTCAAAAGTGATATTTTTGGACTGAATTGAATCCTAAGGCGAATGCTGTGTTAGACTTTGGGCTAGCTCTTCAGGGTAGGATCGGAATCAAAAATCAAGCAAGAATTCAGCTTTCCAGCCTGTGGGGAACAGGAATATGTGTTTCATTTTCATTTCTGAGGTGTTTGTCAAAAGTGATGTTTTTGGGCTGAATTGAGAAATAAGGTGAATGCTGTGTTAGACCTTGGGCTAGCTCTTCAGGGAACGGTCAGAATCAAAAATTGAGCGAGAATTCGGCTTTCCAGCCCGTGGGGAACAGGAATATGTGTTTCTTTTTCATTTCTGAGGTGTTTGTCAAAAGTGATGTTTTTGGGCTGAATTGAGAAATAAGGCGAATGCTGTGTTAGACCTTGGGCTAGCTCTTAAGGGAAAGGTCGGAATCAAAAATTGAGCGTGAATTCGGCTTTCCAGCCCGTGGGGAACAGGAATATGTGTTTCTTTTTCATTTCTGAGGTGTTTGTCAAAAGTGATGTTTTTGGGCTGAATTGAGAAATAAGGCGAATACTGTGTTAGACCTTGGGCTAGCTCTTCAGGGAAAGGTCAGAATCAATAATCAAGCGAGAATTCGGGTTTCCAGCCCATGGGGAACAGGAATATGTGTTTCTTTTTCATTTCTGAGGTGTTTGTCAAAAGTGATGTTTTTGGGCTGAATTGAATCCTAAGGCGAATGCTGTGTTAGACTTTGGGCTAGCTCTTCAGGGTAGGCTCGGAATCAAAAATCAAGCGAGAATTCAGCTTTCCAGCCTGTGGGGAACAGGAATATGTGTTTCATTTTCATTTCTGAGGTGTTTGTCAAAAGTGATGTTTTTGGGCTGAATTGAGAAATAAGGCGAATGCTGTGTTAGACCTTGGGCTAGCTCTTCAGGGGAAGGTCGGAATCAAAAATCAAGCGAGAATTCGGCTTTCCAGCCTGTGTGGAAAAGGAATATGTGTTTCATTTTCATTTCTGAGGTGTTTGTCAAAAGTCTTGTTTTTTGGCTGAATTGAGAAATAAGGCGAATGCTGGGTTATACCTTGGGCTAGCTCTTCAGGGAAAGGTCGGAATCAAAAATCAAGCGAGAATTCGGCTTTCCAGCCTGTGGGGAACAGGAATATGTGTTTCTTTTTCATTTCTGAGGTGTTTGTCAAAAGTGATGTTTTTGGGCTGAATTGAGAAATAAGGCGAATGCTGTGTTAGACCTTGGGCTAGCTCTTCAGGGAAAGGTCGGAATCAAAAATCGAGCGTGAATTCGGCTTTCCAGCCCGTGGGGAACAGGAATATGTGTTTCTTTTTCATTTCTGAGGTGTTTGTCAAAAGTGATGTTTTTGGGCTGAATTGAGAAATAAGGCGAATGCTGTGTTAGACCTTGGGCTAGCTCTTCAGGGAACGGTCAGAATCAAAAATTGAGCGAGAATTCGGCTTTCCAGCCCGTGGGGAACAGGAATATGTGTTTCTTTTTCATTTCTGAGGTGTTTGTCAAAAGTGATGTTTTTGGGCTGAATTGAGAAATAAGGCGAATACTGTGTTAGACCTTGGGCTAGCTCTTCAGGGAAAGGTCAGAATCAATAATCAAGCGAGAATTCGGCTTTCCAGCCCATGGGGAACAGGAATGTGTGTTTCTTTTTCATTTCTGAGGTGTTTGTCAAAAGTGATGTTTTTGGGCTGAATTGAATCCTAAGGGGAATGCTGTGTTAGACTTTGGGCTAGCTCTTCAGGGTAGGCTGGGAATCAAAAATCAAGCGAGAATTCAGCTTTCCAGCCTGTGGGGAACAGGAATATGTGTTTCATTTTCATTTCTGAGGTGTTTGTCAAAAGTGATGTTTTTGGGCTGAATTGAGAAATAAGGCGAATGCTGTGTTAGACGTTGGGCTAGCTCTTCAGGGAAAGGTTGGAATCAAAAATCAAGCGAGAATTCGGCTTTCCAGCCTGTGCGGAAAAGGAATATGTGTTTCATTTTCATTTCTGAGGTGTTTGTCAAAAGTCATGTTTTTTGGCTGAATTGAGAACTGAGGCAAATTCTGTGTTAGACCTTGGGCTAGCTCTTCAGGGAAGGCTTGGAATCGAAAATCAAGCGAGAATTCGGCTTTCCAGCCCGTGGGGAACAGGAATATGTGTTTCTTTTTCATTTCTGAGGTGTTTGTCAAAAGTGATATTTTTGTACTGAATTGAATCCTAAGGCGAATGCTGTGTTAGACTTTGGGCTAGCTCTTCAGGGTAGGATCGGAATCAAAAATCAAGCAAGAATTCAGCTTTCCAGCCTGTGGGGAACAGGAATATGTGTTTCATTTTCATTTCTGAGGTGTTTGTCAAAAGTGATGTTTTTGGGCTGAATTGAGAAATAAGGTGAATGCTGTGTTAGACCTTGGGCTAGCTCTTCAGGGAACGGTCAGAATCAAAAATTGAGCGAGAATTCGGCTTTCCAGCCCGTGGGGGACAGGAATATGTGTTTCTTTTTCATTTCTGAGGTGTTTGCCAAAAGTGATGTTTTTGGGCTGAATTGAGAAATAAGGCGAATGCTGTGTTAGACCTTGGGCTAGCTCTTCAGGGAAAGGTCGGAATCAAAAATCGAGCGAGAATTCGGCTTTCCAGCCTGTGGGGAACAGGAATATGTGTTTCTTTTTCATTTCTGAGGTGTTTGTCAAAAGTGATGTTTTTGGGCTGAATTGAGAAATAAGGCGAATGCTGTGTTAGACCTTGGGCTAGCTCTTAAGGGAAAGGTCGGAATCAAAAATTGAGCGTGAATTCGGCTTTCCAGCCCGTGGGGAACAGGAATATGTGTTTCTTTTTCATTTCTGAGGTGTTTGTCAAAAGTGATGTTTTTGGGCTGAATTGAGAAATAAGGCGAATACTGTGTTAGACCTTGGGCTAGCTCTTCAGGGAAAGGTCAGAATCAATAATCAAGCGAGAATTCGGGTTTCCAGCCCATGGGGAACAGGAATATGTGTTTCTTTTTCATTTCTGAGGTGTTTGTCAAAAGTGATGTTTTTGGGCTGAATTGAATCCTAAGGCGAATGCTGTGTTAGACTTTGGGCTAGCTCTTCAGGGTAGGCTCGGAATCAAAAATCAAGCGAGAATTCAGCTTTCCAGCCTGTGGGGAACAGGAATATGTGTTTCATTTTCATTTCTGAGGTGTTTGTCAAAAGTGATGTTTTTGGGCTGAATTGAGAAATAAGGCGAATGCTGTGTTAGACCTTGGGCTAGCTCTTCAGGGGAAGGTCGGAATCAAAAATCAAGCGAGAATTCGGCTTTCCAGCCTGTGTGGAAAAGGAATATGTGTTTCATTTTCATTTCTGAGGTGTTTGTCAAAAGTGATGTTTTTGGGCTGAATTGAGAAATAAGGCGAATGCTGTGTTAGACCTTGGGCTAGCTCTTCAGGGAAAGGTCGGAATCAAAAATCGAGCGTGAATTCGGCTTTCCAGCCCGTGGGGAACAGGAATATGTGTTTCTTTTTCATTTCTGAGGTGTTTGTCAAAAGTGATGTTTTTGGGCTGAATTGAGAAATAAGGCGAATGCTGTGTTAGACCTTGGGCTAGCTCTTCAGGGAAAGGTCAGAATCAAAAATTGAGCGAGAATTCGGCTTTCCAGCCCGTGGGGAACAGAAATATGTGTTTCTTTTTCATTTCTGAGGTGTTTGTCAAAAGTGATGTTTTTGGGCTGAATTGAGAAATAAGGCGAATACTGTGTTAGACCTTGGGCTAGCTCTTCAGGGAAAGGTCAGAATCAATAATCAAGCGAGAATTCGGCTTTCCAGCCCGTGGGGAACAGGAATGTGTGTTTCTTTTTCATTTCTGAGGTGTTTGTCAAAAGTGATGTTTTTGGGCTGAATTGAATCCTAAGGGGAATGCTGTGTTAGACTTTGGGCTAGCTCTTCAGGGTAGGCTGGGAATCAAAAATCAAGCGAGAATTCAGCATTCCAGCCTGTGGGGAACAGGAATATGTGTTTCATTTTCATTTCTGAGGTGTTTGTCAAAAGTGATGTTTTTGGGCTGAATTGAGAAATAAGGCGAATGCTGTGTTAGACGTTGGGCTAGCTCTTCAGGGAAAGGTTGGAATCAAAAATCAAGCGAGAATTCGGCTTTCCAGCCTGTGCGGAAAAGGAATATGTGTTTCATTTTCATTTCTGAGGTGTTTGTCAAAAGTCATGTTTTTTGGCTGAATTGAGAACTGAGGCAAATTCTGTGTTAGACCTTGGGCTAGCTCTTCAGGGAAGGCTTGGAATCGAAAATCAAGCGAGAATTCGGCTTTCCAGCCCGTGGGGAACAGGAATATGTGTTTCTTTTTCATTTCTGAGGTGTTTGTCAAAAGTGATGTTTTTGGGCTGAATTGAATCCTAAGGCGAATGCTGTGTTAGACTTTGGGCTAGCTCTTCAGGGTAGGATCGGAATCAAAAATCAAGCAAGAATTCAGCTTTCCAGCCTGTGGGGAACAGGAATATGTGTTTCATTTTCATTTCTGAGGTGTTTGTCAAAAGTGATGTTTTTGGGCTGAATTGAGAAATAAGGTGAATGCTGTGTTAGACCTTGGGCTAGCTCTTCAGGGAACGGTCAGAATCAAAAATTGAGCGAGAATTCGGCTTTCCAGCCCGTGGGGGACAGGAATATGTGTTTCTTTTTCATTTCTGAGGTGTTTGCCAAAAGTGATGTTTTTGGGCTGAATTGAGAAATAAGGCGAATGCTGTGTTAGACCTTGGGCTAGCTCTTCAGGGAAAGGTCGGAATCAAAAATCGAGCGAGAATTCGGCTTTCCAGCCTGTGGGGAACAGGAATATGTGTTTCTTTTTCATTTCTGAGGTGTTTGTCAAAAGTGATGTTTTTGGGCTGAATTGAGAAATAAGGCGAATGCTGTGTTAGACCTTGGGCTAGCTCTTAAGGGAAAGGTCGGAATCAAAAATTGAGCGTGAATTCGGCTTTCCAGCCCGTGGGGAACAGGAATATGTGTTTCTTTTTCATTTCTGAGGTGTTTGTCAAAAGTGATGTTTTTGGGCTGAATTGAGAAATAAGGCGAATACTGTGTTAGACCTTGGGCTAGCTCTTCAGGGAAAGGTCAGAATCAATAATCAAGCGAGAATTCGGGTTTCCAGCCCATGGGGAACAGGAATATGTGTTTCTTTTTCATTTCTGAGGTGTTTGTCAAAAGTGATGTTTTTGGGCTGAATTGAATCCTAAGGCGAATGCTGTGTTAGACTTTGGGCTAGCTCTTCAGGGTAGGCTCGGAATAAAAAATCAAGCGAGAATTCAGCTTTCCAGCCTGTGGGGAACAGGAATATGTGTTTCTTTTTCATTTCTGAGGTGTTTGTCAAAAGTGATGTTTTTGGGCTGAATTGAGAAATAAGGCGAATGCTGTGTTAGACCTTGGGCTAGCTCTTCAGGGGAAGGTCGGAATCAAAAATCAAGCGAGAATTCGGCTTTCCAGCCTGTGTGGAAAAGGAATATGTGTTTCATTTTCATTTCTGAGGTGTTTGTCAAAAGTGTTGTTTTTTGGCTGAATTGAGAAATAAGGCGAATGCTGGGTTATACCTTGGGCTAGCTCTTCAGGGAAAGGTCGGAATCAAAAATCAAGCGAGAATTCGGCTTTCCAGCCTGTGCGGAAAAGGAATATGTGTTTCATTTTCATTTCTGAGGTGTTTGTCAAAAGTCATGTTTTTTGGCTGAATTGAGAACTGAGGCGAATTCTGCGTTAGACCTTGGGCTAGCTCTTCAGGGAACGGTCAGAATCAAAAATTGAGCGAGAATTCGGCTTTCCAGCCCGTGGGGAACAGGAATATGTGTTTCTTTTTCATTTCTGAGGTGTTTGTCAAAAGTGATGTTTTTGGGCTGAATTGAGAAATAAGGCGAATACTGTGTTAGACCTTGGGCTAGCTCTTCAGGGAAAGGTCAGAATCAATAATCAAGCGAGAATTCGGCTTTCCAGCCCATGGGGAACAGGAATGTGTGTTTCTTTTTCATTTCTGAGGTGTTTGTCAAAAGTGATGTTTTTGGGCTGAATTGAATCCTAAGGCGAATGCTGTGTTAGACTTTGGGCTAGCTCTTCAGGGTAGGCTGGGAATCAAAAATCAAGCGAGAATTCAGCTTTCCAGCCTGTGGGGAACAGGAATATGTGTTTCATTTTCATTTCTGAGGTGTTTGTCAAAAGTGATGTTTTTGGGCTGAATTGAGAAATAAGGCGAATGCTGTGTTAGACATTGGGCTAGCTCTTCAGGGAAAGGTTGGAATCAAAAATCAAGCGAGAATTTGGCTTTCCAGCCTGTGCGGAAAAGGAATATGTGTTTCATTTTCATTTCTGAGGTGTTTGTCAAAAGTCATGTTTTTTGGCTGAATTGAGAACTGAGGCAAATTCTGTGTTAGACCTTGGGCTAGCTCTTCAGGGAAGGCTTGGAATCGAAAATCAAGCGAGAATTCGGCTTCCCAGCCCATGGGGAACAGGAATATGTGTTTCTTTTTCATTTCTGAGGTGTTTGTCAAAAGTGATATTTTTGGACTGAATTGAATCCTAAGGCGAATGCTGTGTTAGACTTTGGGCTAGCTCTTCAGGGTAGGATCGGAATCAAAAATCAAGCAAGAATTCAGCTTTCCAGCCTGTGGGGAACAGGAATATGTGTTTCATTTTCATTTCTGAGGTGTTTGTCAAAACTGATGTTTTTGGGCTGAATTGAGAAATAAGGTGAATGCTGTGTTAGACCTTGGGCTAGCTCTTCAGGGAACGGTCAGAATCAAAAATTGAGCGAGAATTCGGCTTTCCAGCCCGTGGGGAACAGGAATATGTGTTTCTTTTTCATTTCTGAGGTGTTTGTCAAAAGTGATGTTTTTGGGCTGAATTGAGAAATAAGGCGAATGCTGTGTTAGACCTTGGGCTAGCTCTTAAGGGAAAGGTCGGAATCAAAAATTGAGCGTGAATTCGGCTTTCCAGCCCGTGGGGAACAGGAATATGTGTTTCTTTTTCATTTCTGAGGTGTTTGTCAAAAGTGATGTTTTTGGGCTGAATTGAATCCTAAGGCGAATGCTGTGTTAGACTTTGGGCTAGCTCTTCAGGGTAGGCTCGGAATCAAAAATCAAGCGAGAATTCAGCTTTCCAGCCTGTGGGGAACAGGAATATGTGTTTCATTTTCATTTCTGAGGTGTTTGTCAAAAGTGATGTTTTTGGGCTGAATTGAGAAATAAGGCGAATGCTGTGTTAGACCTTGGGCTAGCTCTTCAGGGGAAGGTCGGAATCAAAAATCAAGCGAGAATTCGGCTTTCCAGCCTGTGTGGAAAAGGAATATGTGTTTCATTTTCATTTCTGAGGTGTTTGTCAAAAGTCTTGTTTTTTGGCTGAATTGAGAAATAAGGCGAATGCTGGGTTATACCTTGGGCTAGCTCTTCAGGGAAAGGTCGGAATCAAAAATCAAGCGAGAATTCGGCTTTCCAGCCTGTGGGGAACAGGAATATGTGTTTCTTTTTCATTTCTGAGGTGTTTGTCAAAAGTGATGTTTTTGGGCTGAATTGAGAAATAAGGCGAATGCTGTGTTAGACCTTGGGCTAGCTCTTCAGGGAAAGGTCGGAATCAAAAATCGAGCGTGAATTCGGCTTTCCAGCCCGTGGGGAACAGGAATATGTGTTTCTTTTTCATTTCTGAGGTGTTTGTCAAAAGTGATGTTTTTGGGCTGAATTGAGAAATAAGGCGAATGCTGTGTTAGACCTTGGGCTAGCTCTTCAGGGAACGGTCAGAATCAAAAATTGAGCGAGAATTCGGCTTTCCAGCCCGTGGGGAACAGGAATATGTGTTTCTTTTTCATTTCTGAGGTGTTTGTCAAAAGTGATGTTTTTGGGCTGAATTGAGAAATAAGGCGAATACTGTGTTAGACCTTGGGCTAGCTCTTCAGGGAAAGGTCAGAATCAATAATCAAGCGAGAATTCGGCTTTCCAGCCCATGGGGAACAGGAATGTGTGTTTCTTTTTCATTTCTGAGGTGTTTGTCAAAAGTGATGTTTTTGGGCTGAATTGAATCCTAAGGGGAATGCTGTGTTAGACTTTGGGCTAGCTCTTCAGGGTAGGCTGGGAATCAAAAATCAAGCGAGAATTCAGCTTTCCAGCCTGTGGGGAACAGGAATATGTGTTTCATTTTCATTTCTGAGGTGTTTGTCAAAAGTGATGTTTTTGGGCTGAATTGAGAAATAAGGCGAATGCTGTGTTAGACGTTGGGCTAGCTCTTCAGGGAAAGGTTGGAATCAAAAATCAAGCGAGAATTCGGCTTTCCAGCCTGTGCGGAAAAGGAATATGTGTTTCATTTTCATTTCTGAGGTGTTTGTCAAAAGTCATGTTTTTTGGCTGAATTGAGAACTGAGGCAAATTCTGTGTTAGACCTTGGGCTAGCTCTTCAGGGAAGGCTTGGAATCGAAAATCAAGCGAGAATTCGGCTTTCCAGCCCGTGGGGAACAGGAATATGTGTTTCTTTTTCATTTCTGAGGTGTTTGTCAAAAGTGATATTTTTGTACTGAATTGAATCCTAAGGCGAATGCTGTGTTAGACTTTGGGCTAGCTCTTCAGGGTAGGATCGGAATCAAAAATCAAGCAAGAATTCAGCTTTCCAGCCTGTGGGGAACAGGAATATGTGTTTCATTTTCATTTCTGAGGTGTTTGTCAAAAGTGATGTTTTTGGGCTGAATTGAGAAATAAGGTGAATGCTGTGTTAGACCTTGGGCTAGCTCTTCAGGGAACGGTCAGAATCAAAAATTGAGCGAGAATTCGGCTTTCCAGCCCGTGGGGGACAGGAATATGTGTTTCTTTTTCATTTCTGAGGTGTTTGCCAAAAGTGATGTTTTTGGGCTGAATTGAGAAATAAGGCGAATGCTGTGTTAGACCTTGGGCTAGCTCTTCAGGGAAAGGTCGGAATCAAAAATCGAGCGAGAATTCGGCTTTCCAGCCTGTGGGGAACAGGAATATGTGTTTCTTTTTCATTTCTGAGGTGTTTGTCAAAAGTGATGTTTTTGGGCTGAATTGAGAAATAAGGCGAATGCTGTGTTAGACCTTGGGCTAGCTCTTAAGGGAAAGGTCGGAATCAAAAATTGAGCGTGAATTCGGCTTTCCAGCCCGTGGGGAACAGGAATATGTGTTTCTTTTTCATTTCTGAGGTGTTTGTCAAAAGTGATGTTTTTGGGCTGAATTGAGAAATAAGGCGAATACTGTGTTAGACCTTGGGCTAGCTCTTCAGGGAAAGGTCAGAATCAATAATCAAGCGAGAATTCGGGTTTCCAGCCCATGGGGAACAGGAATATGTGTTTCTTTTTCATTTCTGAGGTGTTTGTCAAAAGTGATGTTTTTGGGCTGAATTGAATCCTAAGGCGAATGCTGTGTTAGACTTTGGGCTAGCTCTTCAGGGTAGGCTCGGAATCAAAAATCAAGCGAGAATTCAGCTTTCCAGCCTGTGGGGAACAGGAATATGTGTTTCTTTTTCATTTCTGAGGTGTTTGTCAAAAGTGATGTTTTTGGGCTGAATTGAGAAATAAGGCGAATGCTGTGTTAGACCTTGGGCTAGCTCTTCAGGGGAAGGTCGGAATCAAAAATCAAGCGAGAATTCGGCTTTCCAGCCTGTGTGGAAAAGGAATATGTGTTTCATTTTCATTTCTGAGGTGTTTGTCAAAAGTCTTGTTTTTTGGCTGAATTGAGAAATAAGGCGAATGCTGGGTTATACCTTGGGCTAGCTCTTCAGGGAAAGGTCGGAATCAAAAATCAAGCGAGAATTCGGCTTTCCAGCCTGTGGGGAACAGGAATATGTGTTTCTTTTTCATTTCTGAGGTGTTTGTCAAAAGTGATGTTTTTGGGCTGAATTGAGAAATAAGGCGAATGCTGCGTTAGACCTTGGGCTAGCTCTTCAGGGAAAGGTCGGAATCAAAAATCGAGCGTGAATTCGGCTTTCCAGCCCGTGGGGAACAGGAATATGTGTTTCTTTTTCATTTCTGAGGTGTTTGTCAAAAGTGATGTTTTTGGGCTGAATTGAGAAATAAGGCGAATGCTGTGTTAGACCTTGGGCTAGCTCTTCAGGGAAAGGTCGGAATCAAAAATCGAGCGTGAATTCGGCTTTCCAGCCCGTGGGGAACAGGAATATGTGTTTCTTTTTCATTTCTGAGGTGTTTGTCAAAAGTGATGTTTTTTGGCTGAATTGAGAAATAAGGCGAATGCTGTGTTAGACCTTGGGTAGCTTTTCAGGGAAAGGTCGGAATCAAAAATCAAGCCAGAATTCGGCTTTCTAGCCTGTGGGGAACAGGAATATGTGTTTCTTTTTCATTTCTGAGGTGTTTGTCAAAAGTGATGTTTTTGGGCTGAATTGAATCCTAAGGGGAATGCTGTGTTAGACTTTGGGCTAGCTCTTCAGGGTAGGCTGGGAATCAAAAATCAAGCGAGAATTCAGCTTTCCAGCCTGTGGGGAACAGGAATATGTGTTTCATTTTCATTTCTGAGGTGTTTGTCAAAAGTGATGTTTTTGGGCTGAATTGAGAAATAAGGCGAATGCTGTGTTAGACGTTGGGCTAGCTCTTCAGGGAAGGCTTGGAATCGAAAATCAAGCGAGAATTCGGCTTTCCAGCCCATGGGGAACAGGAATATGTGTTTCTTTTTCATTTCTGAGGTGTTTGTCAAAAGTGATATTTTTGGACTGAATTGAATCCTAAGGCGAATGCTGTGTTAGACTTTGGGCTAGCTCTTCAGGGTAGGATCGGAATCAAAAATCAAGCAAGAATTCAGCTTTCCAGCCTGTGGGGAACAGGAATATGTGTTTCATTTTCATTTCTGAGGTGTTTGTCAAAAGTGATGTTTTTGGGCTGAATTGAGAAATAAGGTGAATGCTGTGTTAGACCTTGGGCTAGCTCTTCAGGGAACGGTCAGAATCAAAAATTGAGCGAGAATTCGGCTTTCCAGCCCGTGGGGAACAGGAATATGTGTTTCTTTTTCATTTCTGAGGTGTTTGTCAAAAGTGATGTTTTTGGGCTGAATTGAGAAATAAGGCGAATGCTGTGTTAGACCTTGGGCTAGCTCTTAAGGGAAAGGTCGGAATCAAAAATTGAGCGTGAATTCGGCTTTCCAGCCCGTGGGGAACAGGAATATGTGTTTCTTTTTCATTTCTGAGGTGTTTGTCAAAAGTGATGTTTTTGGGCTGAATTGAGAAATAAGGCGAATACTGTGTTAGACCTTGGGCTAGCTCTTCAGGGAAAGGTCAGAATCAATAATCAAGCGAGAATTCGGGTTTCCAGCCCATGGGGAACAGGAATATGTGTTTCTTTTTCATTTCTGAGGTGTTTGTCAAAAGTGATGTTTTTGGGCTGAATTGAATCCTAAGGCGAATGCTGTGTTAGACTTTGGGCTAGCTCTTCAGGGTAGGCTCGGAATCAAAAATCAAGCGAGAATTCAGCTTTCCAGCCTGTGTGGAAAAGGAATATGTGTTTCATTTTCATTTCTGAGGTGTTTGTCAAAAGTCTTGTTTTTTGGCTGAATTGAGAAATAAGGCGAATGCTGGGTTATACCTTGGGCTAGCTCTTCAGGGAAAGTTCGGAATCAAAAATCAAGCGAGAATTCGGCTTTCCAGCCTGTGGGGAACAGGAATATGTGTTTCTTTTTCATTTCTGAGGTGTTTGTCAAAAGTGATGTTTTTGGGCTGAATTGAGAAATAAGGCGAATGCTGTGTTAGACCTTGGGCTAGCTCTTCAGGGAAAGGTCGGAATCAAAAATCGAGCGTGAATTCGGCTTTCCAGCCCGTGGGGAACAGGAATATGTGTTTCTTTTTCATTTCTGAGGTGTTTGTCAAAAGTGATGTTTTTGGGCTGAATTGAGAAATAAGGCGAATGCTGTGTTAGACCTTGGGCTAGCTCTTCAGGGAACGGTCAGAATCAAAAATTGAGCGAGAATTCGGCTTTCCAGCCCGTGGGGAACAGGAATATGTGTTTCTTTTTCATTTCTGAGGTGTTTGTCAAAAGTGATGTTTTTGGGCTGAATTGAGAAATAAGGCGAATGCTGTGTTAGACCTTGGGCTAGCTCTTCAGGGAACGGTCAGAATCAAAAATTGAGCGAGAATTCGGCTTTCCAGCCCGTGGGGAACAGGAATATGTGTTTCTTTTTCATTTCTGAGGTGTTTGTCAAAAGTGATGTTTTTGGGCTGAATTGAGAAATAAGGCGAATACTGTGTTAGACCTTGGGCTAGCTCTTCAGGGAAAGGTCAGAATCAATAATCAAGCGAGAATTCGGCTTTCCAGCCCATGGGGAACAGGAATGTGTGTTTCTTTTTCATTTCTGAGGTGTTTGTCAAAAGTGATGTTTTTGGGCTGAATTGAATCCTAAGGGGAATGCTGTGTTAGACTTTGGGCTAGCTCTTCAGGGTAGGCTGGGAATCAAAAATCAAGCGAGAATTCAGCTTTCCAGCCTGTGGGGAACAGGAATATGTGTTTCATTTTCATTTCTGAGGTGTTTGTCAAAAGTGATGTTTTTGGGCTGAATTGAGAAATAAGGCGAATGCTGTGTTAGACGTTGGGCTAGCTCTTCAGGGAAAGGTTGGAATCAAAAATCAAGCGAGAATTCGGCTTTCCAGCCTGTGCGGAAAAGGAATATGTGTTTCATTTTCATTTCTGAGGTGTTTGTCAAAAGTCATGTTTTTTGGCTGAATTGAGAACTGAGGCAAATTCTGTGTTAGACCTTGGGCTAGCTCTTCAGGGAAGGCTTGGAATCGAAAATCAAGCGAGAATTCGGCTTTCCAGCCCGTGGGGAACAGGAATATGTGTTTCTTTTTCATTTCTGAGGTGTTTGTCAAAAGTGATATTTTTGTACTGAATTGAATCCTAAGGCGAATGCTGTGTTAGACTTTGGGCTAGCTCTTCAGGGTAGGATCGGAATCAAAAATCAAGCAAGAATTCAGCTTTCCAGCCTGTGGGGAACAGGAATATGTGTTTCATTTTCATTTCTGAGGTGTTTGTCAAAAGTGATGTTTTTGGGCTGAATTGAGAAATAAGGTGAATGCTGTGTTAGACCTTGGGCTAGCTCTTCAGGGAACGGTCAGAATCAAAAATTGAGCGAGAATTCGGCTTTCCAGCCCGTGGGGGACAGGAATATGTGTTTCTTTTTCATTTCTGAGGTGTTTGCCAAAAGTGATGTTTTTGGGCTGAATTGAGAAATAAGGCGAATGCTGTGTTAGACCTTGGGCTAGCTCTTCAGGGAAAGGTCGGAATCAAAAATCGAGCGAGAATTCGGCTTTCCAGCCTGTGGGGAACAGGAATATGTGTTTCTTTTTCATTTCTGAGGTGTTTGTCAAAAGTGATGTTTTTGGGCTGAATTGAGAAATAAGGCGAATGCTGTGTTAGACCTTGGGCTAGCTCTTAAGGGAAAGGTCGGAATCAAAAATTGAGCGTGAATTCGGCTTTCCAGCCCGTGGGGAACAGGAATATGTGTTTCTTTTTCATTTCTGAGGTGTTTGTCAAAAGTGATGTTTTTGGGCTGAATTGAGAAATAAGGCGAATACTGTGTTAGACCTTGGGCTAGCTCTTCAGGGAAAGGTCAGAATCAATAATCAAGCGAGAATTCGGGTTTCCAGCCCATGGGGAACAGGAATATGTGTTTCTTTTTCATTTCTGAGGTGTTTGTCAAAAGTGATGTTTTTGGGCTGAATTGAATCCTAAGGCGAATGCTGTGTTAGACTTTGGGCTAGCTCTTCAGGGTAGGCTCGGAATCAAAAATCAAGCGAGAATTCAGCTTTCCAGCCTGTGGGGAACAGGAATATGTGTTTCTTTTTCATTTCTGAGGTGTTTGTCAAAAGTGATGTTTTTGGGCTGAATTGAGAAATAAGGCGAATGCTGTGTTAGACCTTGGGCTAGCTCTTCAGGGGAAGGTCGGAATCAAAAATCAAGCGAGAATTCGGCTTTCCAGCCTGTGTGGAAAAGGAATATGTGTTTCATTTTCATTTCTGAGGTGTTTGTCAAAAGTCTTGTTTTTTGGCTGAATTGAGAAATAAGGCGAATGCTGGGTTATACCTTGGGCTAGCTCTTCAGGGAAAGGTCGGAATCAAAAATCAAGCGAGAATTCGGCTTTCCAGCCTGTGGGGAACAGGAATATGTGTTTCTTTTTCATTTCTGAGGTGTTTGTCAAAAGTGATGTTTTTTGGCTGTATTGAGTCCTAAGGCGAATGCTGTGTTAGACTTTGGGCTAGCTCTTCAGGGTAGGCTGCGAATCAAAAATCAAGCGAGAATTCAGCTTTCCAGCCTGTGGGGAACAGGAATATGTGTTTCATTTTCATTTCTGAGGTGTTTGTCAAAAGTGATGTTTTTGGGCTGAATTGAGAAATAAGGCGAATGCTGTGTTAGACGTTGGGCTAGCTCTTCAGGGAAAGGTTGGAATCAAAAATCAAGCGAGAATTCGGCTTTCCAGCCTGTGCGGAAAAGGAATATGTGTTTCATTTTCATTTCTGAGGTGTTTGTCAAAAGTCATGTTTTTTGGCTGAATTGAGAACTGAGGCAAATTCTGTGTTAGACCTTGGGCTAGCTCTTCAGGGAAGGCTTGGAATCGAAAATCAAGCGAGAATTCGGCTTTCCAGCCCGTGGGGAACAGGAATATGTGTTTCTTTTTCATTTCTGAGGTGTTTGTCAAAAGTGATATTTTTGTACTGAATTGAATCCTAAGGCGAATGCTGTGTTAGACTTTGGGCTAGCTCTTCAGGGTAGGATCGGAATCAAAAATCAAGCAAGAATTCAGCTTTCCAGCCTGTGGGGAACAGGAATATGTGTTTCATTTTCATTTCTGAGGTGTTTGTCAAAAGTGATGTTTTTGGGCTGAATTGAGAAATAAGGTGAATGCTGTGTTAGACCTTGGGCTAGCTCTTCAGGGAACGGTCAGAATCAAAAATTGAGCGAGAATTCGGCTTTCCAGCCCGTGGGGGACAGGAATATGTGTTTCTTTTTCATTTCTGAGGTGTTTGCCAAAAGTGATGTTTTTGGGCTGAATTGAGAAATAAGGCGAATGCTGTGTTAGACCTTGGGCTAGCTCTTCAGGGAAAGGTCGGAATCAAAAATCGAGCGAGAATTCGGCTTTCCAGCCTGTGGGGAACAGGAATATGTGTTTCTTTTTCATTTCTGAGGTGTTTGTCAAAAGTGATGTTTTTGGGCTGAATTGAGAAATAAGGCGAATGCTGTGTTAGACATTGGGCTAGCTCTTAAGGGAAAGGTCGGAATCAAAAATTGAGCGTGAATTCGGCTTTCCAGCCCGTGGGGGACAGGAATATGTGTTTCTTTTTCATTTCTGAGGTGTTTGCCAAAAGTGATGTTTTTGGGCTGAATTGAATCCTAAGGCGAATGCTGTGTTAGACTTTGGGCTAGCTCTTCAGGGTAGGCTCGGAATCAAAAATCAAGCGAGAATTCAGCTTTCCAGCCTGTGGGGAACAGGAATATGTGTTTCTTTTTCATTTCTGAGGTGTTTGTCAAAAGTGATGTTTTTGGGCTGAATTGAGAAATAAGGCGAATGCTGTGTTAGACCTTGGGCTAGCTCTTCAGGGGAAGGTCGGAATCAAAAATCAAGCGAGAATTCGGCTTTCCAGCCTGTGTGGAAAAGGAATATGTGTTTCATTTTCATTTCTGAGGTGTTTGTCAAAAGTCTTGTTTTTTGGCTGAATTGAGAAATAAGGCGAATGCTGGGTTATACCTTGGGCTAGCTCTTCAGGGAAAGGTCGGAATCAAAAATCAAGCGAGAATTCGGCTTTCCAGCCTGTGGGGAACAGGAATATGTGTTTCTTTTTCATTTCTGAGGTGTTTGTCAAAAGTGATGTTTTTGGGCTGAATTGAGAAATAAGGCGAATGCTGTGTTAGACCTTGGGCTAGCTCTTCAGGGAAAGGTCGGAATCAAAAATCGAGCGTGAATTCGGCTTTCCAGCCCGTGGGGAACAGGAATATGTGTTTCTTTTTCATTTCTGAGGTGTTTGTCAAAAGTGATGTTTTTTGGCTGAATTGAGAAATAAGGCGAATGCTGTGTTAGACCTTGGGTAGCTTTTCAGGGAAAGGTCGGAATCAAAAATCAAGCGAGAATTTGGCTTTCTAGCCTGTGGGGAACAGGAATATGTGTTTCATTTTCATTTCTGAGGTGATTGTCAAAAGTGATGTTTTTGGGCTGAATTGAGAAATAAGGCGAATGCTGTGTTAGACGTTGGGCTAGCTCTTCAGGGAAAGGTTGGAATCAAAAATCAAGCGAGAATTCGGCTTTCCAGCCTGTGCGGAAAAGGAATATGTGTTTCATTTTCATTTCTGAGGTGTTTGTCAAAAGTCATGTTTTTTGGCTGAATTGAGAACTGAGGCAAATTCTGTGTTAGACCTTGGGCTAGCTCTTCAGGGAAGGCTTGGAATCGAAAATCAAGCGAGAATTCGGCTTTCCAGCCCGTGGGGAACAGGAATATGTGTTTCTTTTTCATTTCTGAGGTGTTTGTCAAAAGTGATATTTTTGTACTGAATTGAATCCTAAGGCGAATGCTGTGTTAGACTTTGGGCTAGCTCTTCAGGGTAGGATCGGAATCAAAAATCAAGCAAGAATTCAGCTTTCCAGCCTGTGGGGAACAGGAATATGTGTTTCATTTTCATTTCTGAGGTGTTTGTCAAAAGTGATGTTTTTGGGCTGAATTGAGAAATAAGGTGAATGCTGTGTTAGACCTTGGGCTAGCTCTTCAGGGAACGGTCAGAATCAAAAATTGAGCGAGAATTCGGCTTTCCAGCCCGTGGGGGACAGGAATATGTGTTTCTTTTTCATTTCTGAGGTGTTTGCCAAAAGTGATGTTTTTGGGCTGAATTGAGAAATAAGGCGAATGCTGTGTTAGACCTTGGGCTAGCTCTTCAGGGAAAGGTCGGAATCAAAAATCGAGCGAGAATTCGGCTTTCCAGCCTGTGGGGAACAGGAATATGTGTTTCTTTTTCATTTCTGAGGTGTTTGTCAAAAGTGATGTTTTTGGGCTGAATTGAGAAATAAGGCGAATGCTGTGTTAGACCTTGGGCTAGCTCTTAAGGGAAAGGTCGGAATCAAAAATTGAGCGTGAATTCGGCTTTCCAGCCCGTGGGGAACAGGAATATGTGTTTCTTTTTCATTTCTGAGGTGTTTGTCAAAAGTGATGTTTTTGGGCTGAATTGAGAAATAAGGCGAATGCTGTGTTAGACCTTGGGCTAGCTCTTCAGGGGAAGGTCGGAATCAAAAATCAAGCGAGAATTCGGCTTTCCAGCCTGTGTGGAAAAGGAATATGTGTTTCATTTTCATTTCTGAGGTGTTTGTCAAAAGTCTTGTTTTTTGGCTGAATTGAGAAATAAGGCGAATGCTGGGTTATACCTTGGGCTAGCTCTTCAGGGAAAGGTCGGAATCAAAAATCAAGCGAGAATTCGGCTTTCCAGCCTGTGGGGAACAGGAATATGTGTTTCTTTTTCATTTCTGAGGTGTTTGTCAAAAGTGATGTTTTTGGGCTGAATTGAGAAATAAGGCGAATGCTGTGTTAGACCTTGGGCTAGCTCTTCAGGGAAAGGTCGGAATCAAAAATCGAGCGTGAATTCGGCTTTCCAGCCCGTGGGGAACAGGAATATGTGTTTCTTTTTCATTTCTGAGGTGTTTGTCAAAAGTGATGTTTTTGGGCTGAATTGAGAAATAAGGCGAATGCTGTGTTAGACCTTGGGCTAGCTCTTCAGGGAAAGGTCGGAATCAAAAATCGAGCGTGAATTCGGCTTTCCAGCCCGTGGGGAACAGGAATATGTGTTTCTTTTTCATTTCTGAGGTGTTTGTCAAAAGTGATGTTTTTTGGCTGAATTGAGAAATAAGGCGAATGCTGTGTTAGACCTTGGGTAGCTTTTCAGGGAAAGGTCGGAATCAAAAATCAAGCGAGAATTCGGCTTTCTAGCCTGTGGGGAACAGGAATATGTGTTTCATTTTCATTTCTGAGGTGATTGTCAAAAGTCATGTTTTTTGGCTGTATTGAGTCCTAAGGCGAATGCTGTGTTAGACTTTGGGCTAGCTCTTCAGGGTAGGCTCGGAATCAAAAATCAAGCGAGAATTCAGCTTTCCAGCCTGTGGGGAACAGGAATATGTGTTTCATTTTCATTTCTGAGGTGTTTGTCAAAAGTGATGTTTTTGGGCTGAATTGAGAAATAAGGCGAATGCTGTGTTAGACCTTGGGCTCGCTCTTCAGGGAAAGGTCGGAATCAAAAATTGAGCGTGAATTCGGCTTTCCAGCCCATGGGGAACAGGAATATGTGTTTCTTTTTCATTTCTGAGGTGTTTGTCAAAAGTGATGTTTTTGGGCTGAATTGAGAAATAAGGCGAATGCTGGGTTCGACCTTGGGCTAGCTCTTCAGGGTAGGCTCGGAATCGAAAATGAAGCGAGAATTCGGCTTTCCAGCCTGTGGGAAACAGGAATATGTGTTTCATTTTCATTTCTGAGGTGTTTGTCAAAAGTCATGTTTTTTGGCTGTATTGAGTCCTAAGGAGAATGCTGTGTTAGACTTTGGGCTAGCTCTTCAGGGTAGGCTCGGAATCGAAAATCAAGCGAGAATTCGGCTTTCCAGCCTGTGGGGAACAGGAATATGTATTTCTTTTTCATTTCTGAGGTGTTTGTCAAAAGTGATGTTTTTGGGCTGAATTGAGAAATAAGGCGAATGCTGTGTTAGACCTTGAGCTAGCTCTTCAGGGTAGGCTCGGAATCGAAAATCAAGCGAGAATTCGGCTTTCCAGCCTGTGGGGAACAGGAATATGTGTTTCATTTTCATTTCTGAGGTGTTTGTCAAAAGTCATGTTTTTTAGCTGTATTGAGTCCTAAGGCGAATGCAGTGTTAGACTTTGGGCTAGCTCTTCAGGGTAGGCTCGGAATAGAAAATCAAGCGAGAATTCAGCTTTCCAGGCTGTGGGGAACAGGAATATGTGTTTCATTTTCATTTCTGAGGTGTTTGTCAAAAGTGATGTTTTTGGGCTGAATTGAGAAATAAGGCGAATGCTGTGTTAGACCTTGAGCTAGCTCTTCAGGGTAGGCTCGGAATCGAAAATCAAGCGAGAATTTGGCTTTCCAGCCTGTGGGGAACAGGAATATGTGTTTCATTTTCATTTCTGAGGTGTTTGTCAAAAGTCATGTTTTTTGGCTGTATTGAGTCCTAAGGCGAATGCAGTGTTAGACTTTGGGCTAGCTCTTCAGGGTAGGCTCGGAATCAAAAATCAAGCGAGAATTCGGCTTTCCAGCCCATGGGGAACAGGAATATGTGTTTCATTTTCATTTCTGAGGTGTTTGTCAAAAGTGATGTTTTTGGGCTGAATTGAGAAATAAGGCGAATGCGGTGTTAGACCTTGGGCTAGGTCTTCAGGGAAAGGTCGGAATCAAAAATCAAGCGAGAATTCGGCTTTCCAGCCCATGGGGAACAGGAATATGTGTTTCTTTTTCATTTCTGAGGTGTTTGTCAAAAGTGATGTTTTTGGCTGTATTGAGTCCTAAGGCGAATGCTGTGTTAGACCTTGGGCTAGCTCTTCAGGAAAGGTCGGAATCAAAAATCAAGCGAGAATTCAGCTTTCCAGCCTGTGGGGAACAGGAATATGTGTTTCATTTTCATTTCTGAGGTGTTTGTCAAAAGTCATGTTTTTTTGGCTGTATTCAGTCCTAAGGCGAATGCTGTGTTAGACTTTGGGCTAGCTCTTCAGGGTAGGCTCGGAATCAAAAATCAAGCGAGAATTCGGCTTTCCAGCCCGTGGGGAACAGGAATATGTGTTTCTTTTTCATTTCTGAGGTGTTTGTCAAAAGTGATGTTTTTGGGCTGAATTGAGAAATAAGGCGAATGCTGTGATAGACTTTGGGCAAGCTCTTCAGGGTAGGCTCGGAATCGAAAATGAAGCGAGAATTCGGCTTTCCAGCCTGTGGGAAACAGGAATATGTGTTTCATTTTCATTTCTGAGGTGTTTGTCAAAAGTCATGTTTTTTGGCTGTATTGAGTCCTAAGGAGAATGCTGTGTTAGACTTTGGGCTAGCTCTTCAGGGTAGGCTCGGAATCGAAAATCAAGCGAGAATTCGGCTTTCCAGCCCGTGGGGAACAGGAATATGTATTTCTTTTTCATTTCTGAGGTGTTTGTCAAAAGTGATGTTTTTGGGCTGAATTGAGAAATAAGGCGAATGCTGTGTTAGACCTTGAGCTAGCTCTTCAGGGTAGGCTCGGAATCGAAAATCAAGCGAGAATTCGGCTTTCCAGCCTGTGGGGAACAGGAATATGTGTTTCATTTTCATTTCTGAGGTGTTTGTCAAAAGTCATGTTTTTTAGCTGTATTGAGTCCTAATGCGAATGCAGTGTTAGACTTTGGGCTAGCTCTTCAGGGTAGGCTCGGAATTGAAAATCAAGCGAGTATTCGGCTTTCCAGCCCGTGGGGAACAGGAATATGTGTTTCTTTTTCATTTCTGAGGTGTTTGTCAAAAGTGATGTTTTTGGGCTGAATTGAGAAATAAGGCGAATGCTGTGTTAGACCTTGAGCTAGCTCTTCAGGGAAAGGTCGGAATCAAAAATCAAGCGAGAATTCGCTTTCTAGCCCATGGGGAACAGGAATATGTGTTTCTTTTTCATTTCTGAGGTGTTTGTCAAAAGTGATGTTTTTGGCTGTATTGAGTCCTAAGGCGAATGCTGTGTTAGACCTTGGGCTAGCTCTTCAGGGAAAGGTCGGAATCAAAAATCAAGCGAGAATTCAGCTTTCCAGGCTGTGGGGAACAGGAATATGTGTTTCATTTTCATTTCTGAGGTGTTTGTCAAAAGTGATGTTTTTGGGCTGAATTGAGAAATAAGGTGAATGCTGTGTTAGACCTTGGGCTAGCTCTTCAGGGAACGGTCAGAATCAAAAATTGAGCGAGAATTCGGCTTTCCAGCCCGTGGGGGACAGGAATATGTGTTTCTTTTTCATTTCTGAGGTGTTTGCCAAAAGTGATGTTTTTGGGCTGAATTGAGAAATAAGGCGAATGCTGTGTTAGACCTTGGGCTAGCTCTTCAGGGAAAGGTCGGAATCAAAAATCGAGCGAGAATTCGGCTTTCCAGCCTGTGGGGAACAGGAATATGTGTTTCTTTTTCATTTCTGAGGTGTTTGTCAAAAGTGATGTTTTTGGGCTGAATTGAGAAATAAGGCGAATGCTGTGTTAGACCTTGGGCTAGCTCTTAAGGGAAAGGTCGGAATCAAAAATTGAGCGTGAATTCGGCTTTCCAGCCCGTGGGGAACAGGAATATGTGTTTCTTTTTCATTTCTGAGGTGTTTGTCAAAAGTGATGTTTTTGGGCTGAATTGAGAAATAAGGCGAATACTGTGTTAGACCTTGGGCTAGCTCTTCAGGGAAAGGTCAGAATCAATAATCAAGCGAGAATTCGGGTTTCCAGCCCATGGGGAACAGGAATATGTGTTTCTTTTTCATTTCTGAGGTGTTTGTCAAAAGTGATGTTTTTGGGCTGAATTGAATCCTAAGGCGAATGCTGTGTTAGACTTTGGGCTAGCTCTTCAGGGTAGGCTCGGAATCAAAAATCAAGCGAGAATTCAGCTTTCCAGCCTGTGGGGAACAGGAATATGTGTTTCTTTTTCATTTCTGAGGTGTTTGTCAAAAGTGATGTTTTTGGGCTGAATTGAGAAATAAGGCGAATGCTGTGTTAGACCTTGGGCTAGCTCTTCAGGGGAAGGTCGGAATCAAAAATCAAGCGAGAATTCGGCTTTCCAGCCTGTGTGGAAAAGGAATATGTGTTTCATTTTCATTTCTGAGGTGTTTGTCAAAAGTCTTGTTTTTTGGCTGAATTGAGAAATAAGGCGAATGCTGGGTTATACCTTGGGCTAGCTCTTCAGGGAAAGGTCGGAATCAAAAATCGAGCGTGAATTCGGCTTTCCAGCCCGTGGGGAACAGGAATATGTGTTTCTTTTTCATTTCTGAGGTGTTTGTCAAAAGTGATGTTTTTGGGCTGAATTGAGAAATAAGGCGAATGCTGTGTTAGACCTTGGGCTAGCTCTTCAGGGAAAGGTCGGAATCAAAAATCGAGCGTGAATTCGGCTTTCCAGCCCGTGGGGAACAGGAATATGTGTTTCTTTTTCATTTCTGAGGTGTTTGTCAAAAGTGATGTTTTTTGGCTGAATTGAGAAATAAGGCGAATGCTGTGTTAGACCTTGGGTAGCTTTTCAGGGAAAGGTCGGAATCAAAAATCAAGCGAGAATTCGGCTTTCTAGCCTGTGGGGAACAGGAATATGTGTTTCATTTTCATTTCTGAGGTGATTGTCAAAAGTCATGTTTTTTGGCTCTATTGAGTCCTAAGGCGAATGCTGTGTTAGACTTTGGGCTAGCTCTTCAGGGTAGGCTCGGAATCAAAAATCAAGCGAGAATTCAGCTTTCCAGCCTGTGGGGAACAGGAATATGTGTTTCATTTTCATTTCTGAGGTGTTTGTCAAAAGTGATGTTTTTGGGCTGAATTGAGAAATAAGGCGAATGCTGTGTTAGACCTTGGGCTCGCTCTTCAGGGAAAGGTCGGAATCAAAAATTGAGCGTGAATTCGGCTTTCCAGCCCGTGGGGAACAGGAATATGTGTTTCTTTTTCATTTCTGAGGTGTTTGTCAAAAGTGATGTTTTTGGGCTGAATTGAGAAATAAGGCGAATGCTGGGTTCGACCTTGGGCTAGCTCTTCAGGGTAGGCTCGGAATCGAAAATGAAGCGAGAATTCGGCTTTCCAGCCTGTGGGAAACAGGAATATGTGTTTCATTTTCATTTCTGAGGTGTTTGTCAAAAGTCATGTTTTTTGGCTGTATTGAGTCCTAAGGAGAATGCTGTGTTAGACTTTGGGCTAGCTCTTCAGGGTAGGCTCGGAATCGAAAATCAAGCGAGAATTCGGCTTTCCAGCCTGTGGGGAACAGGAATATGTATTTCTTTTTCATTTCTGAGGTGTTTGTCAAAAGTGATGTTTTTGGGCTGAATTGAGAAATAAGGCGAATGCTGTGTTAGACCTTGAGCTAGCTCTTCAGGGTAGGCTCGGAATCGAAAATCAAGCGAGAATTCGGCTTTCCAGCCTGTGGGGAACAGGAATATGTGTTTCATTTTCATTTCTGAGGTGTTTGTCAAAAGTCATGTTTTTTAGCTGTATTGAGTCCTAATGCGAATGCAGTGTTAGACTTTGGGCTAGCTCTTCAGGGTAGGCTCGGAATAGAAAATCAAGCGAGAATTCAGCTTTCCAGGCTGTGGGGAACAGGAATATGTGTTTCATTTTCATTTCTGAGGTGTTTGTCAAAAGTGATGTTTTTGGGCTGAATTGAGAAATAAGGCGAATGCTGTGTTAGACCTTGAGCTAGCTCTTCAGGGTAGGCTCGGAATCGAAAATCAAGCGAGAATTTGGCTTTCCAGCCTGTGGGGAACAGGAATATGTGTTTCATTTTCATTTCTGAGGTGTTTGTCAAAAGTCATGTTTTTTAGCTGTATTGAGTCCTAAGGCGAATGCAGTGTTAGACTTTGGGCTAGCTCTTCAGGGTAGGCTCGGAATTGAAAATCAAGCGAGTATTCGGCTTTCCAGCCCGTGGGGAACAGGAATATGTGTTTCTTTTTCATTTCTGAGGTGTTTGTCAAAAGTGATGTTTTTGGGCTGAATTGAGAAATAAGGCGAATGCTGTGTTAGACCTTGAGCTAGCTCTTCAGGGAAAGGTCGGAATCAAAAATCAAGCGAGAATTCGGCTTTCTAGCCCATGGGGAACAGGAATATGTGTTTCTTTTTCATTTCTGAGGTGTTTGTCAAAAGTGATGTTTTTGGCTGTATTGAGTCCTAAGGCGAATGCTGTGTTAGACCTTGGGCTAGCTCTTCAGGGAAAGGTCGGAATCAAAAATCAAGCGAGAATTCAGCTTTCCAGGCTGTGGGGAACAGGAATATGTGTTTCATTTTCATTTCTGAGGTGTTTGTCAAAAGTGATGTTTTTGGGCTGAATTGAGAAATAAGGTGAATGCTGTGTTAGACCTTGGGCTAGCTCTTCAGGGAACGGTCAGAATCAAAAATTGAGCGAGAATTCAGCTTTCCAGCCCGTGGGGGACAGGAATATGTGTTTCTTTTTCATTTCTGAGGTGTTTGCCAAAAGTGATGTTTTTGGGCTGAATTGAGAAATAAGGCGAATGCTGTGTTAGACCTTGGGCTAGCTCTTCAGGGAAAGGTCGGAATCAAAAATCGAGCGAGAATTCGGCTTTCCAGCCTGTGGGGAACAGGAATATGTGTTTCTTTTTCATTTCTGAGGTGTTTGTCAAAAGTGATGTTTTTGGGCTGAATTGAGAAATAAGGCGAATGCTGTGTTAGACCTTGGGCTAGCTCTTAAGGGAAAGGTCGGAATCAAAAATTGAGCGTGAATTCGGCTTTCCAGCCCGTGGGGAACAGGAATATGTGTTTCTTTTTCATTTCTGAGGTGTTTGTCAAAAGTGATGTTTTTGGGCTGAATTGAGAAATAAGGCGAATACTGTGTTAGACCTTGGGCTAGCTCTTCAGGGAAAGGTCAGAATCAATAATCAAGCGAGAATTCGGGTTTCCAGCCCATGGGGAACAGGAATATGTGTTTCTTTTTCATTTCTGAGGTGTTTGTCAAAAGTGATGTTTTTGGGCTGAATTGAATCCTAAGGCGAATGCTGTGTTAGACTTTGGGCTAGCTCTTCAGGGTAGGCTCGGAATCAAAAATCAAGCGAGAATTCAGCTTTCCAGCCTGTGGGGAACAGGAATATGTGTTTCTTTTTCATTTCTGAGGTGTTTGTCAAAAGTGATGTTTTTGGGCTGAATTGAGAAATAAGGCGAATGCTGTGTTAGACCTTGGGCTAGCTCTTCAGGGGAAGGTCGGAATCAAAAATCAAGCGAGAATTCGGCTTTCCAGCCTGTGTGGAAAAGGAATATGTGTTTCATTTTCATTTCTGAGGTGTTTGTCAAAAGTCTTGTTTTTTGGCTGAATTGAGAAATAAGGCGAATGCTGGGTTATACCTTGGGCTAGCTCTTCAGGGAAAGGTCGGAATCAAAAATCGAGCGTGAATTCGGCTTTCCAGCCCGTGGGGAACAGGAATATGTGTTTCTTTTTCATTTCTGAGGTGTTTGTCAAAAGTGATGTTTTTGGGCTGAATTGAGAAATAAGGCGAATGCTGTGTTAGACCTTGGGCTAGCTCTTCAGGGAAAGGTCGGAATCAAAAATCGAGCGTGAATTCGGCTTTCCAGCCCGTGGGGAACAGGAATATGTGTTTCTTTTTCATTTCTGAGGTGTTTGTCAAAAGTGATGTTTTTTGGCTGAATTGAGAAATAAGGCGAATGCTGTGTTAGACCTTGGGTAGCTTTTCAGGGAAAGGTCGGAATCAAAAATCAAGCGAGAATTCGGCTTTCTAGCCTGTGGGGAACAGGAATATGTGTTTCATTTTCATTTCTGAGGTGATTGTCAAAAGTCATGTTTTTTGGCTGTATTGAGTCCTAAGGCGAATGCTGTGTTAGACTTTGGGCTAGCTCTTCAGGGTAGGCTCGGAATCAAAAATCAAGCGAGAATTCAGCTTTCCAGCCTGTGGGGAACAGGAATATGTGTTTCATTTTCATTTCTGAGGTGTTTGTCAAAAGTGATGTTTTTGGGCTGAATTGAGAAATAAGGCGAATGCTGTGTTAGACCTTGGGCTCGCTCTTCAGGGAAAGGTCGGAATCAAAAATTGAGCGTGAATTCGGCTTTCCAGCCCGTGGGGAACAGGAATATGTGTTTCTTTTTCATTTCTGAGGTGTTTGTCAAAAGTGATGTTTTTTGGGCTGAATTGAGAAATAAGGCGAATGCTGGGTTCGACCTTGGGCTAGCTCTTCAGGGTAGGCTCGGAATCGAAAATGAAGCGAGAATTCGGCTTTCCAGCCTGTGGGAAACAGGAATATGTGTTTCATTTTCATTTCTGAGGTGTTTGTCAAAAGTCATGTTTTTTGGCTGTATTGAGTCCTAAGGAGAATGCTGTGTTAGACTTTGGGCTAGCTCTTCAGGGTAGGCTCGGAATCGAAAATCAAGCGAGAATTCGGCTTTCCAGCCTGTGGGGAACAGGAATATGTATTTCTTTTTCATTTCTGAGGTGTTTGTCAAAAGTGATGTTTTTGGGCTGAATTGAGAAATAAGGCGAATGCTGTGTTAGACCTTGAGCTAGCTCTTCAGGGTAGGCTCGGAATCGAAAATCAAGCGAGAATTCGGCTTTCCAGCCTGTGGGGAACAGGAATATGTGTTTCATTTTCATTTCTGAGGTGTTTGTCAAAAGTCATGTTTTTTAGCTGTATTGAGTCCTAAGGCGAATGCAGTGTTAGACTTTGGGCTAGCTCTTCAGGGTAGGCTCGGAATAGAAAATCAAGCGAGAATTCAGCTTTCCAGGCTGTGGGGAACAGGAATATGTGTTTCATTTTCATTTCTGAGGTGTTTGTCAAAAGTGATGTTTTTGGGCTGAATTGAGAAATAAGGCGAATGCTGTGTTAGACCTTGAGCTAGCTCTTCAGGGTAGGCTCGGAATCGAAAATCAAGCGAGAATTTGGCTTTCCAGCCTGTGGGGAACAGGAATATGTGTTTCATTTTCATTTCTGAGGTGTTTGTCAAAAGTCATGTTTTTTGGCTGTATTGAGTCCTAAGGCGAATGCAGTGTTAGACTTTGGGCTAGCTCTTCAGGGTAGGCTCGGAATCAAAAATCAAGCGAGAATTCGGCTTTCCAGCCCATGGGGAACAGGAATATGTGTTTCATTTTCATTTCTGAGGTGTTTGTCAAAAGTGATGTTTTTGGGCTGAATTGAGAAATAAGGCGAATGCGGTGTTAGACCTTGGGCTAGGTCTTCAGGGAAAGGTCGGAATCAAAAATCAAGCGAGAATTCGGCTTTCCAGCCCATGGGGAACAGGAATATGTGTTTCTTTTTCATTTCTGAGGTGTTTGTCAAAAGTGATGTTTTTGGGCTGAATTGAGAAATAAGGCGAATGCTGTGTTAGACCTTGAGCTAGCTCTTCAGGGAAAGGTCGGAATCAAAAATCAAGCGAGAATTCGGCTTTCTAGCCCATGGGGAACAGGAATATGTGTTTCTTTTTCATTTCTGAGGTGTTTGTCAAAAGTGATGTTTTTGGCTGTATTGAGTCCTAAGGCGAATGCTGTGTTAGACCTTGGGCTAGCTCTTCAGGGAAAGGTCGGAATCAAAAATCAAGCGAGAATTCAGCTTTCCAGGCTGTGGGGAACAGGAATATGTGTTTCATTTTCATTTCTGAGGTGTTTGTCAAAAGTGATGTTTTTGGGCTGAATTGAGAAATAAGGTGAATGCTGTGTTAGACCTTGGGCTAGCTCTTCAGGGAACGGTCAGAATCAAAAATTGAGCGAGAATTCGGCTTTCCAGCCCGTGGGGGACAGGAATATGTGTTTCTTTTTCATTTCTGAGGTGTTTGCCAAAAGTGATGTTTTTGGGCTGAATTGAGAAATAAGGCGAATGCTGTGTTAGACCTTGGGCTAGCTCTTCAGGGAAAGGTCGGAATCAAAAATCGAGCGAGAATTCGGCTTTCCAGCCTGTGGGGAACAGGAATATGTGTTTCTTTTTCATTTCTGAGGTGTTTGTCAAAAGTGATGTTTTTGGGCTGAATTGAGAAATAAGGCGAATGCTGTGTTAGACCTTGGGCTAGCTCTTAAGGGAAAGGTCGGAATCAAAAATTGAGCGTGAATTCGGCTTTCCAGCCCGTGGGGAACAGGAATATGTGTTTCTTTTTCATTTCTGAGGTGTTTGTCAAAAGTGATGTTTTTGGGCTGAATTGAGAAATAAGGCGAATACTGTGTTAGACCTTGGGCTAGCTCTTCAGGGAAAGGTCAGAATCAATAATCAAGCGAGAATTCGGGTTTCCAGCCCATGGGGAACAGGAATATGTGTTTCTTTTTCATTTCTGAGGTGTTTGTCAAAAGTGATGTTTTTGGGCTGAATTGAATCCTAAGGCGAATGCTGTGTTAGACTTTGGGCTAGCTCTTCAGGGTAGGCTCGGAATCAAAAATCAAGCGAGAATTCAGCTTTCCAGCCTGTGGGGAACAGGAATATGTGTTTCTTTTTCATTTCTGAGGTGTTTGTCAAAAGTGATGTTTTTGGGCTGAATTGAGAAATAAGGCGAATGCTGTGTTAGACCTTGGGCTAGCTCTTCAGGGGAAGGTCGGAATCAAAAATCAAGCGAGAATTCGGCTTTCCAGCCTGTGTGGAAAAGGAATATGTGTTTCATTTTCATTTCTGAGGTGTTTGTCAAAAGTCTTGTTTTTTGGCTGAATTGAGAAATAAGGCGAATGCTGGGTTATACCTTGGGCTAGCTCTTCAGGGAAAGGTCGGAATCAAAAATCGAGCGTGAATTCGGCTTTCCAGCCCGTGGGGAACAGGAATATGTGTTTCTTTTTCATTTCTGAGGTGTTTGTCAAAAGTGATGTTTTTGGGCTGAATTGAGAAATAAGGCGAATGCTGTGTTAGACCTTGGGCTAGCTCTTCAGGGAAAGGTCGGAATCAAAAATCGAGCGTGAATTCGGCTTTCCAGCCCGTGGGGAACAGGAATATGTGTTTCTTTTTCATTTCTGAGGTGTTTGTCAAAAGTGATGTTTTTTGGCTGAATTGAGAAATAAGGCGAATGCTGTGTTAGACCTTGGGTAGCTTTTCAGGGAAAGGTCGGAATCAAAAATCAAGCGAGAATTCGGCTTTCTAGCCTGTGGGGAACAGGAATATGTGTTTCATTTTCATTTCTGAGGTGATTGTCAAAAGTCATGTTTTTTGGCTGTATTGAGTCCTAAGGCGAATGCTGTGTTAGACTTTGGGCTAGCTCTTCAGGGTAGGCTCGGAATCAAAAATCAAGCGAGAATTCAGCTTTCCAGCCTGTGGGGAACAGGAATATGTGTTTCATTTTCATTTCTGAGGTGTTTGTCAAAAGTGATGTTTTTGGGCTGAATTGAGAAATAAGGCGAATGCTGTGTTAGACCTTGGGCTCGCTCTTCAGGGAAAGGTCGGAATCAAAAATTGAGCGTGAATTCGGCTTTCCAGCCCGTGGGGAACAGGAATATGTGTTTCTTTTTCATTTCTGAGGTGTTTGTCAAAAGTGATGTTTTTGGGCTGAATTGAGAAATAAGGCGAATGCTGGGTTCGACCTTGGGCTAGCTCTTCAGGGTAGGCTCGGAATCGAAAATGAAGCGAGAATTCGGCTTTCCAGCCTGTGGGAAACAGGAATATGTGTTTCATTTTCATTTCTGAGGTGTTTGTCAAAAGTCATGTTTTTTGGCTGTATTGAGTCCTAAGGAGAATGCTGTGTTAGACTTTGGGCTAGCTCTTCAGGGTAGGCTCGGAATCGAAAATCAAGCGAGAATTCGGCTTTCCAGCCTGTGGGGAACAGGAATATGTATTTCTTTTTCATTTCTGAGGTGTTTGTCAAAAGTGATGTTTTTGGGCTGAATTGAGAAATAAGGCGAATGCTGTGTTAGACCTTGAGCTAGCTCTTCAGGGTAGGCTCGGAATCGAAAATCAAGCGAGAATTCGGCTTTCCAGCCTGTGGGGAACAGGAATATGTGTTTCATTTTCATTTCTGAGGTGTTTGTCAAAAGTCATGTTTTTTAGCTGTATTGAGTCCTAAGGCGAATGCAGTGTTAGACTTTGGGCTAGCTCTTCAGGGTAGGCTCGGAATTGAAAATCAAGCGAGTATTCGGCTTTCCAGCCTGTGGGGAACAGGAATATGTGTTTCTTTTTCATTTCTGAGGTGTTTGTCAAAAGTGATGTTTTTGGGCTGAATTGAGAAATAAGGCGAATGCTGTGTTAGACCTTGAGCTAGCTCTTCAGGGTAGGCTCGGAATCGAAAATCAAGCGAGAATTTGGCTTTCCAGCCTGTGGGGAACAGGAATATGTGTTTCATTTTCATTTCTGAGGTGTTTGTCAAAAGTGATGTTTTTGGGCTGAATTGAGAAATAAGGCGAATACTGTGTTAGACCTTGGGCTAGCTCTTCAGGGAAAGGTCAGAATCAATAATCAAGCGAGAATTCGGGTTTCCAGCCCATGGGGAACAGGAATATGTGTTTCTTTTTCATTTCTGAGGTGTTTGTCAAAAGTGATGTTTTTGGGCTGAATTGAATCCTAAGGCGAATGCTGTGTTAGACTTTGGGCTAGCTCTTCAGGGTAGGCTCGGAATCAAAAATCAAGCGAGAATTCAGCTTTCCAGCCTGTGGGGAACAGGAATATGTGTTTCTTTTTCATTTCTGAGGTGTTTGTCAAAAGTGATGTTTTTGGGCTGAATTGAGAAATAAGGCGAATGCTGTGTTAGACCTTGGGCTAGCTCTTCAGGGGAAGGTCGGAATCAAAAATCAAGCGAGAATTCGGCTTTCCAGCCTGTGTGGAAAAGGAATATGTGTTTCATTTTCATTTCTGAGGTGTTTGTCAAAAGTCTTGTTTTTTGGCTGAATTGAGAAATAAGGCGAATGCTGGGTTATACCTTGGGCTAGCTCTTCAGGGAAAGGTCGGAATCAAAAATCGAGCGTGAATTCGGCTTTCCAGCCCGTGGGGAACAGGAATATGTGTTTCTTTTTCATTTCTGAGGTGTTTGTCAAAAGTGATGTTTTTGGGCTGAATTGAGAAATAAGGCGAATGCTGTGTTAGACCTTGGGCTAGCTCTTCAGGGAAAGGTCGGAATCAAAAATCGAGCGTGAATTCGGCTTTCCAGCCCGTGGGGAACAGGAATATGTGTTTCTTTTTCATTTCTGAGGTGTTTGTCAAAAGTGATGTTTTTTGGCTGAATTGAGAAATAAGGCGAATGCTGTGTTAGACCTTGGGTAGCTTTTCAGGGAAAGGTCGGAATCAAAAATCAAGCGAGAATTCGGCTTTCTAGCCTGTGGGGAACAGGAATATGTGTTTCATTTTCATTTCTGAGGTGATTGTCAAAAGTCATGTTTTTTGGCTGTATTGAGTCCTAAGGCGAATGCTGTGTTAGACTTTGGGCTAGCTCTTCAGGGTAGGCTCGGAATCAAAAATCAAGCGAGAATTCAGCTTTCCAGCCTGTGGGGAACAGGAATATGTGTTTCATTTTCATTTCTGAGGTGTTTGTCAAAAGTGATGTTTTTGGGCTGAATTGAGAAATAAGGCGAATGCTGTGTTAGACCTTGGGCTCGCTCTTCAGGGAAAGGTCGGAATCAAAAATTGAGCGTGAATTCGGCTTTCCAGCCCGTGGGGAACAGGAATATGTGTTTCTTTTTCATTTCTGAGGTGTTTGTCAAAAGTGATGTTTTTGGGCTGAATTGAGAAATAAGGCGAATGCTGGGTTCGACCTTGGGCTAGCTCTTCAGGGTAGGCTCGGAATCGAAAATGAAGCGAGAATTCGGCTTTCCAGCCTGTGGGAAACAGGAATATGTGTTTCATTTTCATTTCTGAGGTGTTTGTCAAAAGTCATGTTTTTTGGCTGTATTGAGTCCTAAGGAGAATGCTGTGTTAGACTTTGGGCTAGCTCTTCAGGGTAGGCTCGGAATCGAAAATCAAGCGAGAATTCGGCTTTCCAGCCTGTGGGGAACAGGAATATGTATTTCTTTTTCATTTCTGAGGTGTTTGTCAAAAGTGATGTTTTTGGGCTGAATTGAGAAATAAGGCGAATGCTGTGTTAGACCTTGAGCTAGCTCTTCAGGGTAGGCTCGGAATCGAAAATCAAGCGAGAATTCGGCTTTCCAGCCTGTGGGGAACAGGAATATGTGTTTCATTTTCATTTCTGAGGTGTTTGTCAAAAGTCATGTTTTTTAGCTGTATTGAGTCCTAAGGCGAATGCAGTGTTAGACTTTGGGCTAGCTCTTCAGGGTAGGCTCGGAATTGAAAATCAAGCGAGTATTCGGCTTTCCAGCCTGTGGGGAACAGGAATATGTGTTTCATTTTCATTTCTGAGGTGTTTGTCAAAAGTCTTGTTTTTTGGCTGAATTGAGAAATAAGGCGAATGCTGGGTTATACCTTGGGCTAGCTCTTCAGGGAAAGGTCGGAATCAAAAATCGAGCGTGAATTCGGCTTTCCAGCCCGTGGGGAACAGGAATATGTGTTTCTTTTTCATTTCTGAGGTGTTTGTCAAAAGTGATGTTTTTGGGCTGAATTGAGAAATAAGGCGAATGCTGTGTTAGACCTTGGGCTAGCTCTTCAGGGAAAGGTCGGAATCAAAAATCGAGCGTGAATTCGGCTTTCCAGCCCGTGGGGAACAGGAATATGTGTTTCTTTTTCATTTCTGAGGTGTTTGTCAAAAGTGATGTTTTTTGGCTGAATTGAGAAATAAGGCGAATGCTGTGTTAGACCTTGGGTAGCTTTTCAGGGAAAGGTCGGAATCAAAAATCAAGCGAGAATTCGGCTTTCTAGCCTGTGGGGAACAGGAATATGTGTTTCATTTTCATTTCTGAGGTGATTGTCAAAAGTCATGTTTTTTGGCTGTATTGAGTCCTAAGGCGAATGCTGTGTTAGACTTTGGGCTAGCTCTTCAGGGTAGGCTCGGAATCAAAAATCAAGCGAGAATTCAGCTTTCCAGCCTGTGGGGAACAGGAATATGTGTTTCATTTTCATTTCTGAGGTGTTTGTCAAAAGTGATGTTTTTGGGCTGAATTGAGAAATAAGGCGAATGCTGTGTTAGACCTTGGGCTCGCTCTTCAGGGAAAGGTCGGAATCAAAAATTGAGCGTGAATTCGGCTTTCCAGCCCGTGGGGAACAGGAATATGTGTTTCTTTTTCATTTCTGAGGTGTTTGTCAAAAGTGATGTTTTTGGGCTGAATTGAGAAATAAGGCGAATGCTGGGTTCGACCTTGGGCTAGCTCTTCAGGGTAGGCTCGGAATCGAAAATGAAGCGAGAATTCGGCTTTCCAGCCTGTGGGAAACAGGAATATGTGTTTCATTTTCATTTCTGAGGTGTTTGTCAAAAGTCATGTTTTTTGGCTGTATTGAGTCCTAAGGAGAATGCTGTGTTAGACTTTGGGCTAGCTCTTCAGGGTAGGCTCGGAATCGAAAATCAAGCGAGAATTCGGCTTTCCAGCCTGTGGGGAACAGGAATATGTATTTCTTTTTCATTTCTGAGGTGTTTGTCAAAAGTGATGTTTTTGGGCTGAATTGAGAAATAAGGCGAATGCTGTGTTAGACCTTGAGCTAGCTCTTCAGGGTAGGCTCGGAATCGAAAATCAAGCGAGAATTCGGCTTTCCAGCCTGTGGGGAACAGGAATATGTGTTTCATTTTCATTTCTGAGGTGTTTGTCAAAAGTCATGTTTTTTAGCTGTATTGAGTCCTAAGGCGAATGCAGTGTTAGACTTTGGGCTAGCTCTTCAGGGTAGGCTCGGAATTGAAAATCAAGCGAGTATTCGGCTTTCCAGCCTGTGGGGAACAGGAATATGTGTTTCTTTTTCATTTCTGAGGTGTTTGTCAAAAGTGATGTTTTTGGGCTGAATTGAGAAATAAGGCGAATGCTGTGTTAGACCTTGAGCTAGCTCTTCAGGGTAGGCTCGGAATCGAAAATCAAGCGAGAATTTGGCTTTCCAGCCTGTGGGGAACAGGAATATGTGTTTCATTTTCATTTCTGAGGTGTTTGTCAAAAGTGATGTTTTTGGGCTGAATTGAGAAATAAGGCGAATACTGTGTTAGACCTTGGGCTAGCTCTTCAGGGAAAGGTCAGAATCAATAATCAAGCGAGAATTCGGGTTTCCAGCCCATGGGGAACAGGAATATGTGTTTCTTTTTCATTTCTGAGGTGTTTGTCAAAAGTGATGTTTTTGGGCTGAATTGAATCCTAAGGCGAATGCTGTGTTAGACTTTGGGCTAGCTCTTCAGGGTAGGCTCGGAATCAAAAATCAAGCGAGAATTCAGCTTTCCAGCCTGTGGGGAACAGGAATATGTGTTTCTTTTTCATTTCTGAGGTGTTTGTCAAAAGTGATGTTTTTGGGCTGAATTGAGAAATAAGGCGAATGCTGTGTTAGACCTTGGGCTAGCTCTTCAGGGGAAGGTCGGAATCAAAAATCAAGCGAGAATTCGGCTTTCCAGCCTGTGTGGAAAAGGAATATGTGTTTCATTTTCATTTCTGAGGTGTTTGTCAAAAGTCTTGTTTTTTGGCTGAATTGAGAAATAAGGCGAATGCTGGGTTATACCTTGGGCTAGCTCTTCAGGGAAAGGTCGGAATCAAAAATCGAGCGTGAATTCGGCTTTCCAGCCCGTGGGGAACAGGAATATGTGTTTCTTTTTCATTTCTGAGGTGTTTGTCAAAAGTGATGTTTTTGGGCTGAATTGAGAAATAAGGCGAATGCTGTGTTAGACCTTGGGCTAGCTCTTCAGGGAAAGGTCGGAATCAAAAATCGAGCGTGAATTCGGCTTTCCAGCCCGTGGGGAACAGGAATATGTGTTTCTTTTTCATTTCTGAGGTGTTTGTCAAAAGTGATGTTTTTTGGCTGAATTGAGAAATAAGGCGAATGCTGTGTTAGACCTTGGGTAGCTTTTCAGGGAAAGGTCGGAATCAAAAATCAAGCGAGAATTCGGCTTTCTAGCCTGTGGGGAACAGGAATATGTGTTTCATTTTCATTTCTGAGGTGATTGTCAAAAGTCATGTTTTTTGGCTGTATTGAGTCCTAAGGCGAATGCTGTGTTAGACTTTGGGCTAGCTCTTCAGGGTAGGCTCGGAATCAAAAATCAAGCGAGAATTCAGCTTTCCAGCCTGTGGGGAACAGGAATATGTGTTTCATTTTCATTTCTGAGGTGTTTGTCAAAAGTGATGTTTTTGGGCTGAATTGAGAAATAAGGCGAATGCTGTGTTAGACCTTGGGCTCGCTCTTCAGGGAAAGGTCGGAATCAAAAATTGAGCGTGAATTCGGCTTTCCAGCCCGTGGGGAACAGGAATATGTGTTTCTTTTTCATTTCTGAGGTGTTTGTCAAAAGTGATGTTTTTGGGCTGAATTGAGAAATAAGGCGAATGCTGGGTTCGACCTTGGGCTAGCTCTTCAGGGTAGGCTCGGAATCGAAAATGAAGCGAGAATTCGGCTTTCCAGCCTGTGGGAAACAGGAATATGTGTTTCATTTTCATTTCTGAGGTGTTTGTCAAAAGTCATGTTTTTTGGCTGTATTGAGTCCTAAGGAGAATGCTGTGTTAGACTTTGGGCTAGCTCTTCAGGGTAGGCTCGGAATCGAAAATCAAGCGAGAATTCGGCTTTCCAGCCTGTGGGGAACAGGAATATGTATTTCTTTTTCATTTCTGAGGTGTTTGTCAAAAGTGATGTTTTTGGGCTGAATTGAGAAATAAGGCGAATGCTGTGTTAGACCTTGAGCTAGCTCTTCAGGGTAGGCTCGGAATCGAAAATCAAGCGAGAATTCGGCTTTCCAGCCTGTGGGGAACAGGAATATGTGTTTCATTTTCATTTCTGAGGTGTTTGTCAAAAGTCATGTTTTTTAGCTGTATTGAGTCCTAAGGCGAATGCAGTGTTAGACTTTGGGCTAGCTCTTCAGGGTAGGCTCGGAATTGAAAATCAAGCGAGTATTCGGCTTTCCAGCCTGTGGGGAACAGGAATATGTGTTTCTTTTTCATTTCTGAGGTGTTTGTCAAAAGTGATGTTTTTGGGCTGAATTGAGAAATAAGGCGAATGCTGTGTTAGACCTTGAGCTAGCTCTTCAGGGTAGGCTCGGAATCGAAAATCAAGCGAGAATTTGGCTTTCCAGCCTGTGGGGAACAGGAATATGTGTTTCATTTTCATTTCTGAGGTGTTTGTCAAAAGTCATGTTTTTTGGCTGTATTGAGTCCTAAGGCGAATGCAGTGTTAGACTTTGGGCTAGCTCTTCAGGGTAGGCTCGGAATCGAAAATCAAGCGAGAATTCGGCTTTCCAGCCCATGGGGAACAGGAATATGTGTTTCATTTTCATTTCTGAGGTGTTTGTCAAAAGTTATGTTTTTGGGCTGAATTGAGAAATAAGGCGAATGCGGTGTTAGACCTTGGGCTAGGTCTTCAGGGAAAGGTCGGAATCAAAAATCAAGCGAGAATTCGGCTTTCTAGCCCATGGGGAACAGGAATATGTGTTTCTTTTTCATTTCTGAGGTGTTTGTCAAAAGTGATGTTTTTGGCTGTATTGAGTCCTAAGGCGAATGCTGTGTTAGACCTTGGGCTAGCTCTTCAGGGAAAGGTCGGAATCAAAAATCAAGCGAGAATTCAGCTTTCCAGGCTGTGGGGAACAGGAATATGTGTTTCATTTTCATTTCTGAGGTGTTTGTCAAAAGTGATGTTTTTGGGCTGAATTGAGAAATAAGGTGAATGCTGTGTTAGACCTTGGGCTAGCTCTTCAGGGAACGGTCAGAATCAAAAATTGAGCGAGAATTCGGCTTTCCAGCCCGTGGGGGACAGGAATATGTGTTTCTTTTTCATTTCTGAGGTGTTTGCCAAAAGTGATGTTTTTGGGCTGAATTGAGAAATAAGGCGAATGCTGTGTTAGACCTTGGGCTAGCTCTTCAGGGAAAGGTCGGAATCAAAAATCGAGCGAGAATTCGGCTTTCCAGCCTGTGGGGAACAGGAATATGTGTTTCTTTTTCATTTCTGAGGTGTTTGTCAAAAGTGATGTTTTTGGGCTGAATTGAGAAATAAGGCGAATGCTGTGTTAGACCTTGGGCTAGCTCTTAAGGGAAAGGTCGGAATCAAAAATTGAGCGTGAATTCGGCTTTCCAGCCCGTGGGGAACAGGAATATGTGTTTCTTTTTCATTTCTGAGGTGTTTGTCAAAAGTGATGTTTTTGGGCTGAATTGAGAAATAAGGCGAATACTGTGTTAGACCTTGGGCTAGCTCTTCAGGGTAGGCTCGGAATCGAAAATCAAGCGAGAATTCGGCTTTCCAGCCTGTGGGGAACAGGAATATGTGTTTCATTTTCATTTCTGAGGTGTTTGTCAAAAGTCATGTTTTTTAGCTGTATTGAGTCCTAAGGCGAATGCAGTGTTAGACTTTGGGCTAGCTCTTCAGGGTAGGCTCGGAATAGAAAATCAAGCGAGAATTCAGCTTTCCAGGCTGTGGGGAACAGGAATATGTGTTTCATTTTCATTTCTGAGGTGTTTGTCAAAAGTGATGTTTTTGGGCTGAATTGAGAAATAAGGCGAATGCTGTGTTAGACCTTGAGCTAGCTCTTCAGGGTAGGCTCGGAATCGAAAATCAAGCGAGAATTTGGCTTTCCAGCCTGTGGGGAACAGGAATATGTGTTTCATTTTCATTTCTGAGGTGTTTGTCAAAAGTCATGTTTTTTGGCTGTATTGAGTCCTAAGGCGAATGCAGTGTTAGACTTTGGGCTAGCTCTTCAGGGTAGGCTCGGAATCAAAAATCAAGCGAGAATTCGGCTTTCCAGCCCATGGGGAACAGGAATATGTGTTTCATTTTCATTTCTGAGGTGTTTGTCAAAAGTGATGTTTTTGGGCTGAATTGAGAAATAAGGCGAATGCGGTGTTAGACCTTGGGCTAGGTCTTCAGGGAAAGGTCGGAATCAAAAATCAAGCGAGAATTCGGCTTTCCAGCCCATGGGGAACAGGAATATGTGTTTCTTTTTCATTTCTGAGGTGTTTGTCAAAAGTGATGTTTTTGGCTGTATTGAGTCCTAAGGCGAATGCTGTGTTAGACCTTGGGCTAGCTCTTCAGGGAAAGGTCGGAATCAAAAATCAAGCGAGAATTCAGCTTTCCAGCCTGTGGGGAACAGGAATATGTGTTTCATTTTCATTTCTGAGGTGTTTGTCAAAAGTCATGTTTTTTTGGCTGTATTCAGTCCTAAGGCGAATGCTGTGTTAGACTTTGGGCTAGCTCTTCAGGGTAGGCTCGGAATCGAAAATCAAGCGAGAATTCGGCTTTCCAGCCCGTGGGGAACAGGAATATGTGTTTCTTTTTCATTTCTGAGGTGTTTGTCAAAAGTGATGTTTTTGGGCTGAATTGAGAAATAAGGCGAATGCTGTGATAGACTTTGGGCAAGCTCTTCAGGGTAGGCTCGGAATCGAAAATGAAGCGAGAATTCGGCTTTCCAGCCTGTGGGAAACAGGAATATGTGTTTCATTTTCATTTCTGAGGTGTTTGTCAAAAGTCATGTTTTTTGGCTGTATTGAGTCCTAAGGAGAATGCTGTGTTAGACTTTGGGCTAGCTCTTCAGGGTAGGCTCGGAATCGAAAATCAAGCGAGAATTCGGCTTTCCAGCCCATGGGGAACAGGAATATGTATTTCTTTTTCATTTCTGAGGTGTTTGTCAAAAGTGATGTTTTTGGGCTGAATTGAGAAATAAGGCGAATGCTGTGTTAGACCTTGAGCTAGCTCTTCAGGGTAGGCTCGGAATCGAAAATCAAGCGAGAATTCGGCTTTCCAGCCTGTGGGGAACAGGAATATGTGTTTCATTTTCATTTCTGAGGTGTTTGTCAAAAGTCATGTTTTTTAGCTGTATTGAGTCCTAAGGCGAATGCAGTGTTAGACTTTGGGCTAGCTCTTCAGGGTAGGCTCGGAATTGAAAATCAAGCGAGTATTCGGCTTTCCAGCTCGTGGGGACAGGAATATGTGTTTCTTTTCATTTCTGAGGTGTTTGTCAAAAGTGATGTTTTTGGGCTGAATTGAGAAATAAGGCGAATGCTGTGTTAGACCTTGAGCTAGCTCTTCAGGGTAGGCTCGGAATCGAAAATCAAGCGAGAATTTGGCTTTCCAGCCTGTGGGGAACAGGAATATGTGTTTCATTTTCATTTCTGAGGTGTTTGTCAAAAGTCATGTTTTTTGGCTGAATTGAGAACTGAGGCAAATTCTGTGTTAGACCTTGGGCTAGCTCTTCAGGGAAGGCTTGGAATCGAAAATCAAGCGAGAATTCGGCTTTCCAGCCCGTGGGGAACAGGAATATGTGTTTCTTTTTCATTTCTGAGGTGTTTGTCAAAAGTGATATTTTTGTACTGAATTGAATCCTAAGGCGAATGCTGTGTTAGACTTTGGGCTAGCTCTTCAGGGTAGGATCGGAATCAAAAATCAAGCAAGAATTCAGCTTTCCAGCCTGTGGGGAACAGGAATATGTGTTTCATTTTCATTTCTGAGGTGTTTGTCAAAAGTGATGTTTTTGGGCTGAATTGAGAAATAAGGTGAATGCTGTGTTAGACCTTGGGCTAGCTCTTCAGGGAACGGTCAGAATCAAAAATTGAGCGAGAATTCGGCTTTCCAGCCCGTGGGGGACAGGAATATGTGTTTCTTTTTCATTTCTGAGGTGTTTGCCAAAAGTGATGTTTTTGGGCTGAATTGAGAAATAAGGCGAATGCTGTGTTAGACCTTGGGCTAGCTCTTCAGGGAAAGGTCGGAATCAAAATCGAGCGAGAATTCGGCTTTCCAGCCTGTGGGGAACAGGAATATGTGTTTCTTTTTCATTTCTGAGGTGTTTGTCAAAAGTGATGTTTTTTGGGCTGAATTGAGAAATAAGGCGAATGCTGTGTTAGACATTGGGCTAGCTCTTAAGGGAAAGGTCGGAATCAAAAATTGAGCGTGAATTCGGCTTTCCAGCCCGTGGGGAACAGGAATATGTGTTTCTTTTTCATTTCTGAGGTGTTTGTCAAAAGTGATGTTTTTGGGCTGAATTGAGAAATAAGGCGAATACTGTGTTAGACCTTGGGCTAGCTCTTCAGGGAAAGGTCAGAATCAATAATCAAGCGAGAATTCGGGTTTCCAGCCCATGGGGAACAGGAATATGTGTTTCTTTTTCATTTCTGAGGTGTTTGTCAAAAGTGATGTTTTTGGGCTGAATTGAATCCTAAGGCGAATGCTGTGTTAGACTTTGGGCTAGCTCTTCAGGGTAGGCTCGGAATCAAAAATCAAGCGAGAATTCAGCTTTCCAGCCTGTGGGGAACAGGAATATGTGTTTCTTTTTCATTTCTGAGGTGTTTGTCAAAAGTGATGTTTTTGGGCTGAATTGAGAAATAAGGCGAATGCTGTGTTAGACCTTGGGCTAGCTCTTCAGGGGAAGGTCGGAATCAAAATCAAGCGAGAATTCGGCTTTCCAGCCTGTGTGGAAAAGGAATATGTGTTTCATTTTCATTTCTGAGGTGTTTGTCAAAAGTCCTTGTTTTTTGGCTGAATTGAGAAATAAGGCGAATGCTGGGTTTATACCTTGGGCTAGCTCTTCAGGGAAAGGTCGGAATCAAAAATCAAGCGAGAATTCGGCTTTCCAGCCTGTGGGGAACAGGAATATGTGTTTCTTTTTCATTTCTGAGGTGTTTGTCAAAAGTGATGTTTTTGGGCTGAATTGAGAAATAAGGCGAATGCTGTGTTAGACCTTGGGCTAGCTCTTCAGGGAAAGGTCGGAATCAAAAATCGAGCGTGAATTCGGCTTTCCAGCCCGTGGGGAACAGGAATATGTGTTTCTTTTTCATTTCTGAGGTGTTTGTCAAAAGTGATGTTTTTTGGCTGAATTGAGAAATAAGGCGAATGCTGTGTTAGACCTTGGGTAGCTTTTCAGGGAAAGGTCGGAATCAAAAATCAAGCGAGAATTTGGCTTTCTAGCCTGTGGGGAACAGGAATATGTGTTTCATTTTCATTTCTGAGGTGATTGTCAAAAGTGATGTTTTTGGGCTGAATTGAGAAATAAGGCGAATGCTGTGTTAGACGTTGGGCTAGCTCTTCAGGGAAAGGTTGGAATCAAAAATCAAGCGAGAATTCGGCTTTCCAGCCTGTGCGGAAAAGGAATATGTGTTTCATTTTCATTTCTGAGGTGTTTGTCAAAAGTCATGTTTTTTGGCTGAATTGAGAACTGAGGCAAATTCTGTGTTAGACCTTGGGCTAGCTCTTCAGGGAAGGCTTGGAATCGAAAATCAAGCGAGAATTCGGCTTTCCAGCCCGTGGGGAACAGGAATATGTGTTTCTTTTTCATTTCTGAGGTGTTTGTCAAAAGTGATATTTTTGTACTGAATTGAATCCTAAGGCGAATGCTGTGTTAGACTTTGGGCTAGCTCTTCAGGGTAGGATCGGAATCAAAAATCAAGCAAGAATTCAGCTTTCCAGCCTGTGGGGAACAGGAATATGTGTTTCATTTTCATTTCTGAGGTGTTTGTCAAAAGTGATGTTTTTGGGCTGAATTGAGAAATAAGGTGAATGCTGTGTTAGACCTTGGGCTAGCTCTTCAGGGAACGGTCAGAATCAAAAATTGAGCGAGAATTCGGCTTTCCAGCCCGTGGGGGACAGGAATATGTGTTTCTTTTTCATTTCTGAGGTGTTTGCCAAAAGTGATGTTTTTGGGCTGAATTGAGAAATAAGGCGAATGCTGTGTTAGACCTTGGGCTAGCTCTTCAGGGAAAGGTCGGAATCAAAAATCGAGCGAGAATTCGGCTTTCCAGCCTGTGGGGAACATGAATATGTGTTTCTTTTTCATTTCTGAGGTGTTTGTCAAAAGTGATGTTTTTGGGCTGAATTGAGAAATAAGGCGAATGCTGTGTTAGACCTTGGGCTAGCTCTTAAGGGAAAGGTCGGAATCAAAAATTGAGCGTGAATTCGGCTTTCCAGCCCGTGGGGAACAGGAATATGTGTTTCTTTTTCATTTCTGAGGTGTTTGTCAAAAGTGATGTTTTTGGGCTGAATTGAGAAATAAGGCGAATGCTGTGTTAGACCTTGGGCTAGCTCTTCAGGGGAAGGTCGGAATCAAAAATCAAGCGAGAATTCGGCTTTCCAGCCTGTGTGGAAAAGGAATATGTGTTTCATTTTCATTTCTGAGGTGTTTGTCAAAAGTCTTGTTTTTTGGCTGAATTGAGAAATAAGGCGAATGCTGGGTTATACCTTGGGCTAGCTCTTCAGGGAAAGGTCGGAATCAAAAATCAAGCGAGAATTCGGCTTTCCAGCCTGTGGGGAACAGGAATATGTGTTTCTTTTTCATTTCTGAGGTGTTTGTCAAAAGTGATGTTTTTGGGCTGAATTGAGAAATAAGGCGAATGCTGTGTTAGACCTTGGGCTAGCTCTTCAGGGAAAGGTCGGAATCAAAAATCGAGCGTGAATTCGGCTTTCCAGCCCGTGGGGAACAGGAATATGTGTTTCTTTTTCATTTCTGAGGTGTTTGTCAAAAGTGATGTTTTTGGGCTGAATTGAGAAATAAGGCGAATGCTGTGTTAGACCTTGGGCTAGCTCTTCAGGGAAAGGTCGGAATCAAAAATCGAGCGTGAATTCGGCTTTCCAGCCCGTGGGGAACAGGAATATGTGTTTCTTTTTCATTTCTGAGGTGTTTGTCAAAAGTGATGTTTTTTGGCTGAATTGAGAAATAAGGCGAATGCTGTGTTAGACCTTGGGTAGCTTTTCAGGGAAAGGTCGGAATCAAAAATCAAGCGAGAATTCGGCTTTCTAGCCTGTGGGGAACAGGAATATGTGTTTCATTTTCATTTCTGAGGTGATTGTCAAAAGTCATGTTTTTTGGCTGTATTGAGTCCTAAGGCGAATGCTGTGTTAGACTTTGGGCTAGCTCTTCAGGGTAGGCTCGGAATCAAAAATCAAGCGAGAATTCAGCTTTCCAGCCTGTGGGGAACAGGAATATGTGTTTCATTTTCATTTCTGAGGTGTTTGTCAAAAGTGATGTTTTTGGGCTGAATTGAGAAATAAGGCGAATGCTGTGTTAGACCTTGGGCTCGCTCTTCAGGGAAAGGTCGGAATCAAAAATTGAGCGTGAATTCGGCTTTCCAGCCCATGGGGAACAGGAATATGTGTTTCTTTTTCATTTCTGAGGTGTTTGTCAAAAGTGATGTTTTTGGGCTGAATTGAGAAATAAGGCGAATGCTGGGTTCGACCTTGGGCTAGCTCTTCAGGGTAGGCTCGGAATCGAAAATGAAGCGAGAATTCGGCTTTCCAGCCTGTGGGAAACAGGAATATGTGTTTCATTTTCATTTCTGAGGTGTTTGTCAAAAGTCATGTTTTTTGGCTGTATTGAGTCCTAAGGAGAATGCTGTGTTAGACTTTGGGCTAGCTCTTCAGGGTAGGCTCGGAATCGAAAATCAAGCGAGAATTCGGCTTTCCAGCCTGTGGGGAACAGGAATATGTATTTCTTTTTCATTTCTGAGGTGTTTGTCAAAAGTGATGTTTTTGGGCTGAATTGAGAAATAAGGCGAATGCTGTGTTAGACCTTGAGCTAGCTCTTCAGGGTAGGCTCGGAATCGAAAATCAAGCGAGAATTCGGCTTTCCAGCCTGTGGGGAACAGGAATATGTGTTTCATTTTCATTTCTGAGGTGTTTGTCAAAAGTCATGTTTTTTAGCTGTATTGAGTCCTAAGGCGAATGCAGTGTTAGACTTTGGGCTAGCTCTTCAGGGTAGGCTCGGAATAGAAAATCAAGCGAGAATTCAGCTTTCCAGGCTGTGGGGAACAGGAATATGTGTTTCATTTTCATTTCTGAGGTGTTTGTCAAAAGTGATGTTTTTGGGCTGAATTGAGAAATAAGGCGAATGCTGTGTTAGACCTTGAGCTAGCTCTTCAGGGTAGGCTCGGAATCGAAAATCAAGCGAGAATTTGGCTTTCCAGCCTGTGGGGAACAGGAATATGTGTTTCATTTTCATTTCTGAGGTGTTTGTCAAAAGTCATGTTTTTTGGCTGTATTGAGTCCTAAGGCGAATGCAGTGTTAGACTTTGGGCTAGCTCTTCAGGGTAGGATCGGAATCAAAAATCAAGCAAGAATTCAGCTTTCCAGCCTGTGGGGAACAGGAATATGTGTTTCATTTTCATTTCTGAGGTGTTTGTCAAAAGTGATGTTTTTGGGCTGAATTGAGAAATAAGGTGAATGCTGTGTTAGACCTTGGGCTAGCTCTTCAGGGAACGGTCAGAATCAAAAATTGAGCGAGAATTCGGCTTTCCAGCCCGTGGGGGACAGGAATATGTGTTTCTTTTTCATTTCTGAGGTGTTTGCCAAAAGTGATGTTTTTGGGCTGAATTGAGAAATAAGGCGAATGCTGTGTTAGACCTTGGGCTAGCTCTTCAGGGAAAGGTCGGAATCAAAAATCGAGCGAGAATTCGGCTTTCCAGCCTGTGGGGAACAGGAATATGTGTTTCTTTTTCATTTCTGAGGTGTTTGTCAAAAGTGATGTTTTTGGGCTGAATTGAGAAATAAGGCGAATGCTGTGTTAGACCTTGGGCTAGCTCTTCAGGGGAAGGTCGGAATCAAAAATCAAGCGAGAATTCGGCTTTCCAGCCTGTGTGGAAAAGGAATATGTGTTTCATTTTCATTTCTGAGGTGTTTGTCAAAAGTGATGTTTTTGGGCTGAATTGAGAAATAAGGCGAATACTGTGTTAGACCTTGGGCTAGCTCTTCAGGGAAAGGTCAGAATCAATAATCAAGCGAGAATTCGGGTTTCCAGCCCATGGGGAACAGGAATATGTGTTTCTTTTTCATTTCTGAGGTGTTTGTCAAAAGTGATGTTTTTGGGCTGAATTGAATCCTAAGGCGAATGCTGTGTTAGACTTTGGGCTAGCTCTTCAGGGTAGGCTCGGAATCAAAAATCAAGCGAGAATTCAGCTTTCCAGCCTGTGGGAACAGGAATATGTGTTTCTTTTTCATTTCTGAGGTGTTTGTCAAAAGTGATGTTTTTGGGCTGAATTGAGAAATAAGGCGAATGCTGTGTTAGACCTTGGGCTAGCTCTTCAGGGGAAGGTCGGAATCAAAAATCAAGCGAGAATTCGGCTTTCCAGCCTGTGTGGAAAAGGAATATGTGTTTCATTTTCATTTCTGAGGTGTTTGTCAAAAGTCTTGTTTTTTGGCTGAATTGAGAAATAAGGCGAATGCTGGGTTATACCTTGGGCTAGCTCTTCAGGGAAAGGTCGGAATCAAAAATCAAGCGAGAATTCGGCTTTCCAGCCTGTGGGGAACAGGAATATGTGTTTCTTTTCATTTCTGAGGTGTTTGTCAAAAGTGATGTTTTTGGGCTGAATTGAGAAATAAGGCGAATGCTGTGTTAGACCTTGGGCTAGCTCTTCAGGGAAAGGTCGGAATCAAAAATCGAGCGTGAATTCGGCTTTCCAGCCCGTGGGGAACAGGAATATGTGTTTCTTTTTCATTTCTGAGGTGTTTGTCAAAAGTGATGTTTTTGGGCTGAATTGAGAAATAAGGCGAATGCTGTGTTAGACCTTGGGCTAGCTCTTCAGGGAAAGGTCGGAATCAAAAATCGAGCGTGAATTCGGCTTTCCAGCCCGTGGGGAACAGGAATATTTGTTTCTTTTTCATTTCTGAGGTGTTTGTCAAAAGTGATGTTTTTTGGCTGAATTGAGAAATAAGGCGAATGCTGTGTTAGACCTTGGGTAGCTTTTCAGGGAAAGGTCGGAATCAAAAATCAAGCGAGAATTCGGCTTTCTAGCCTGTGGGGACAGGAATATGTGTTTCATTTTCATTTCTGAGGTGATTGTCAAAAGTCATGTTTTTTGGCTGTATTGAGTCCTAAGGCGAATGCTGTGTTAGACTTTGGGCTAGCTCTTCAGGGTAGGCTGGGAATCAAAATCAAGCGAGAATTCAGCTTTCCAGCCTGTGGGGAACAGGAATATGTGTTTCATTTTCATTTCTGAGGTGTTTGTCAAAAGTGATGTTTTTGGGCTGAATTGAGAAATAAGGCGAATGCTGTGTTAGACGTTGGGCTAGCTCTTCAGGGAAAGGTTGGAATCAAAAATCAAGCGAGAATTCGGCTTTCCAGCCTGTGCGGAAAAGGAATATGTGTTTCATTTTCATTTCTGAGGTGTTTGTCAAAAGTCATGTTTTTTGGCTGAATTGAGAACTGAGGCAAATTCTGTGTTAGACCTTGGGCTAGCTCTTCAGGGAAGGCTTGGAATCGAAAATCAAGCGAGAATTCGGCTTTCCAGCCCGTGGGGAACAGGAATATGTGTTTCTTTTTCATTTCTGAGGTGTTTGTCAAAAGTGATATTTTTGTACTGAATTGAATCCTAAGGCGAATGCTGTGTTAGACTTTGGGCTAGCTCTTCAGGGTAGGATCGGAATCAAAAATCAAGCAAGAATTCAGCTTTCCAGCCTGTGGGGAACAGGAATATGTGTTTCATTTTCATTTCTGAGGTGTTTGTCAAAAGTGATGTTTTTGGGCTGAATTGAGAAATAAGGTGAATGCTGTGTTAGACCTTGGGCTAGCTCTTCAGGGAACGGTCAGAATCAAAAATTGAGCGAGAATTCGGCTTTCCAGCCCGTGGGGACAGGAATATGTGTTTCTTTTTCATTTCTGAGGTGTTTGCCAAAAGTGATGTTTTTGGGCTGAATTGAGAAATAAGGCGAATGCTGTGTTAGACCTTGGGCTAGCTCTTCAGGGAAAGGTCGGAATCAAAAATCGAGCGAGAATTCGGCTTTCCAGCCTGTGGGGAACAGGAATATGTGTTTCTTTTTCATTTCTGAGGTGTTTGTCAAAAGTGATGTTTTTGGGCTGAATTGAGAAATAAGGCGAATGCTGTGTTAGACATTGGGCTAGCTCTTAAGGGAAAGGTCGGAATCAAAAATTGAGCGTGAATTCGGCTTTCCAGCCCGTGGGGAACAGGAATATGTGTTTCTTTTTCATTTCTGAGGTGTTTGTCAAAAGTGATGTTTTTGGGCTGAATTGAGAAATAAGGCGAATACTGTGTTAGACCTTGGGCTAGCTCTTCAGGGAAAGGTCAGAATCAATAATCAAGCGAGAATTCGGGTTTCCAGCCCATGGGGAACAGGAATATGTGTTTCTTTTTCATTTCTGAGGTGTTTGTCAAAAGTGATGTTTTTGGGCTGAATTGAATCCTAAGGCGAATGCTGTGTTAGACTTTGGGCTAGCTCTTCAGGGTAGGCTCGGAATCAAAAATCAAGCGAGAATTCAGCTTTCCAGCCTGTGGGGAACAGGAATATGTGTTTCTTTTTCATTTCTGAGGTGTTTGTCAAAAGTGATGTTTTTGGGCTGAATTTGAGAAATAAGGCGAATGCTGTGTTAGACCTTGGGCTAGCTCTTCAGGGGAAGGTCGGAATCAAAAATCAAGCGAGAATTCGGCTTTCCAGCCTGTGTGGAAAAGGAATATGTGTTTCATTTTCATTTCTGAGGTGTTTGTCAAAAGTCTTGTTTTTTGGCTGAATTGAGAAATAAGGCGAATGCTGGGTTATACCTTGGGCTAGCTCTTCAGGGAAAGGTCGGAATCAAAAATCAAGCGAGAATTCGGCTTTCCAGCCTGTGGGGAACAGGAATATGTGTTTCTTTTTCATTTCTGAGGTGTTTGTCAAAAGTGATGTTTTTGGGCTGAATTGAGAAATAAGGCGAATGCTGTGTTAGACCTTGGGCTAGCTCTTCAGGGAAAGGTCGGAATCAAAAATCGAGCGTGAATTCGGCTTTCCAGCCCGTGGGGAACAGGAATATGTGTTTCTTTTTCATTTCTGAGGTGTTTGTCAAAAGTGATGTTTTTTGGCTGAATTGAGAAATAAGGCGAATGCTGTGTTAGACCTTGGGTAGCTTTTCAGGGAAAGGTCGGAATCAAAAATCAAGCGAGAATTTGGCTTTCTAGCCTGTGGGGAACAGGAATATGTGTTTCATTTTCATTTCTGAGGTGATTGTCAAAAGTGATGTTTTTGGGCTGAATTGAGAAATAAGGCGAATGCTGTGTTAGACGTTGGGCTAGCTCTTCAGGGAAAGGTTGGAATCAAAAATCAAGCGAGAATTCGGCTTTCCAGCCTGTGCGGAAAAGGAATATGTGTTTCATTTTCATTTCTGAGGTGTTTGTCAAAAGTCATGTTTTTTGGCTGAATTGAGAACTGAGGCAAATTCTGTGTTAGACCTTGGGCTAGCTCTTCAGGGAAGGCTTGGAATCGAAAATCAAGCGAGAATTCGGCTTTCCAGCCCGTGGGGAACAGGAATATGTGTTTCTTTTTCATTTCTGAGGTGTTTGTCAAAAGTGATATTTTTGTACTGAATTGAATCCTAAGGCGAATGCTGTGTTAGACTTTGGGCTAGCTCTTCAGGGTAGGATCGGAATCAAAAATCAAGCAAGAATTCAGCTTTCCAGCCTGTGGGGAACAGGAATATGTGTTTCATTTTCATTTCTGAGGTGTTTGTCAAAAGTGATGTTTTTGGGCTGAATTGAGAAATAAGGTGAATGCTGTGTTAGACCTTGGGCTAGCTCTTCAGGGAACGGTCAGAATCAAAAATTGAGCGAGAATTCGGCTTTCCAGCCCGTGGGGGACAGGAATATGTGTTTCTTTTTCATTTCTGAGGTGTTTGCCAAAAGTGATGTTTTTGGGCTGAATTGAGAAATAAGGCGAATGCTGTGTTAGACCTTGGGCTAGCTCTTCAGGGAAAGGTCGGAATCAAAAATCGAGCGAGAATTCGGCTTTCCAGCCTGTGGGGAACAGGAATATGTGTTTCTTTTTCATTTCTGAGGTGTTTGTCAAAAGTGATGTTTTTGGGCTGAATTGAGAAATAAGGCGAATGCTGTGTTAGACCTTGGGCTAGCTCTTAAGGGAAAGGTCGGAATCAAAAATTGAGCGTGAATTCGGCTTTCCAGCCCGTGGGGAACAGGAATATGTGTTTCTTTTTCATTTCTGAGGTGTTTGTCAAAAGTGATGTTTTTGGGCTGAATTGAGAAATAAGGCGAATGCTGTGTTAGACCTTGGGCTAGCTCTTCAGGGGAAGGTCGGAATCAAAAATCAAGCGAGAATTCGGCTTTCTAGCCTGTGGGGAACAGGAATATGTGTTTCATTTTCATTTCTGAGGTGATTGTCAAAAGTCATGTTTTTTGGCTGTATTGAGTCCTAAGGCGAATGCTGTGTTAGACTTTGGGCTAGCTCTTCAGGGTAGGCTCGGAATCAAAAATCAAGCGAGAATTCAGCTTTCCAGCCTGTGGGGAACAGGAATATGTGTTTCATTTTCATTTCTGAGGTGTTTGTCAAAAGTGATGTTTTTGGGCTGAATTGAGAAATAAGGCGAATGCTGTGTTAGACCTTGGGCTCGCTCTTCAGGGAAAGGTCGGAATCAAAAATTGAGCGTGAATTCGGCTTTCCAGCCCATGGGGAACAGGAATATGTGTTTCTTTTTCATTTCTGAGGTGTTTGTCAAAAGTGATGTTTTTGGGCTGAATTGAGAAATAAGGCGAATGCTGGGTTCGACCTTGGGCTAGCTCTTCAGGGTAGGCTCGGAATCGAAAATGAAGCGAGAATTCGGCTTTCCAGCCTGTGGGAAACAGGAATATGTGTTTCATTTTCATTTCTGAGGTGTTTGTCAAAAGTCATGTTTTTTGGCTGTATTGAGTCCTAAGGAGAATGCTGTGTTAGACTTTGGGCTAGCTCTTCAGGGTAGGCTCGGAATCGAAAATCAAGCGAGAATTCGGCTTTCCAGCCTGTGGGGAACAGGAATATGTATTTCTTTTTCATTTCTGAGGTGTTTGTCAAAAGTGATGTTTTTGGGCTGAATTGAGAAATAAGGCGAATGCTGTGTTAGACCTTGAGCTAGCTCTTCAGGGTAGGCTCGGAATCGAAAATCAA